>VWZT01011101.1:256882-286200 GCA_013397055.1 Pachycephala philippinensis | reverse complement strand
CCTTTTTTTTGTGTTTTTTTTTTCTGTTTTAATTTTTTCCCCAAAATACACTTATGCACTAATAACTGGCATCGACGAGAAACATTCGGATATGCCGTGGGATGGGTGTCACAAGGAGAGAAAGAAAAGAACAAAATGCTCCCAAGGTTCCTGGGGGTGAGAGATGCTCCAGGCCCGGGCAGCTCCATCCACCGTGGCAGGAGCTGGTGTGGCACAGCCAACCTCGCCAGGGCACAGTGTCAGTGCCGAGGGGCCCCAGCCACCATCCAAGCTTTCCATGAGGTCTTCCCACAGGGCTGCAGTCCATCCCTGCTCCCATGGATTAGCCCTTTCCTTGGGGACACGGGTGATGGGATGGTTTCCCCAACAGTTGAGGTGTGCGACCACAGCACCACTGTGCCCAGGGTGACAAAATCCCCAAATCCCACGGGTGATGGGATGGGACAGGACACCTCGTCCCCCATCTGGTCCTGCAGCCTCTGCCTGTCCCTCTGGATCAAGGTGGTTTCCCTTCTGCTGGGAGCACCTGAAGGGGCACAACCTACTGGCCCCAGCAATGCCACTGAGGTGGCACTCGGCCCTGCCCGCTCACCTGTTGTGGCATCTGCAGCTACTGGTGATCCCAGCACTGCTCTGGAACCTCCCCTGGACAAGCAGGACGGTAAAGGATGTCTCATGGAGAAGGTGGGGGGGGAACATGTTCCTCTCCAAGTGATGACTAGTGGGGAAAACACCTTTATAGGGGGGGAAAAAAAACCCTGAAGATTTCACTTTCTCATAGGAATTCCCGCCTGACCACGGTGCTGCCCCCACTGGGGCTGTGAGTGCTCTGAGGGTGACAGGGACAGCCCCAGCACCAGGTCTGCTGCTCCCACTGCCTGCCCTGAGACCCCAGATGGTCCCTGGGGGTCCCCTCCAGGCTGGTGTCACTCTGCGAGGCCACTGCAGCTCTCCCTGCTCCTGCCAGACATTCTATAGAAGCAGAGGCGGGTTTTGATCCAGACCCCACAACGACCTCCTGAGCCAGCCCTTTCCCATGTCCACCCCACCCCAGCAGCTCCCAGGGCTCCCCCACCACGGAGCACAGTGCTGCCTGTCAATTTAATCAATGAGAAGCCAATTAATTGCTTGTTAATGAGAATGGAGTCCAGGCCATGCCCAAGGGGAGACAGTGGGGATTGTGTGGTGACCGTCCAAGCCAGCAGCCCAGGCTACCCAGATCTCCCCTCCCTAGGCCAGGGCATGGAGCTTCCCTGGGGACTTCCCTCCATGGCAGGATGTGATTTTGGGATCCAGCAGCTCCCTCTGCCCCTTCACAGAGATTTCAGTGCCAGGCCCACAGCTCTGCCTGCACTCCCCTTCCTGCTGCTGCCTGGGAGCTGTTGCAAGCTGTCCTACAGCTCCCCAGGCTCTCCCCCTTCCCCAGGGAGGCAGGATCTACCCCAGTGACACCATCCAAACACAGATCCGATGAAGTGCAAGCAGTGACCAGGCTGAGCTGCAGTGACTAATTAAGCTTTCTCACTAATTGCCTCGAGGCCCAGCACAGCCAGCAATGCTCAGGCAGTTCCCTCAGCCACAGGCACGTGCCCAGCTCGCTGGGCAATGCAGATGGTGGATCCAGGTGTTGGAGCTGTGGGCCGAGCAGGAGCCCTGGCTCCCTGAGAAGCCACCCGGGCTTCAGCCAGCACTGTCCCCCCTCCCTGGCTGGAATAACCTGCCAGTGGAGGAGGTTAACTATGACTGAGCCACTGCTTGGAGCAGGGAATGATACTGAGCCTCTGGTGGGCGACAAGGAGCAGTGAGGAAAGCAAGGACTGAGGTTTGAATTGAATAAAGCAAAAGCAGAAGCTCCCCCTCTGATGCCTCTTCCCTGGCTCTGCATAGGGGAAAAATCGAATTAAGGTTCTCTGCTGTGTTACAGAGAGGAAACGTGCCTGTTTCCCAAGGACCGAGGTAGCCTGGTTTTGTCTGGAGACGGGCACATCCCGGTCCAGGATGGCTCCCCCCGGGCTGGAGCGAGGTGTGGTGACAGAGTCAGCACAGGACCAAAGAAGAGCCCGGGGCAAGAGCACAAGCAGGGACGGCACCACAGGGACCTGCCACCCCGAGGGGCGCGGGCAGGGGCTCAGATGCATTTCTGGGAGCAGAGGCTTCCCCCATGGTGGCTCCCGGCCCGAAAGGACAAGGGGAATGTGAGGTGTCTGGGCAGCAACTGGGCTCGTCCTAAAGCAGGACCCGTGATTGTCTCTCGATGCTGCCCCCATCCCTGTCACACACCTCCTGTGGCCACAGCTGGGGAACCGAGACTCCATGCCTCCCTCCTGGGTGATCAGCACCTTCGGGATGGAGCACAGTGGGACCCTGAATCACCCCTGGATGCCCCCAGGCCGGGGGGGGCACAGCTCTCTGGCTGCCATCTCCCCCTGACCCCGCCACTGCCATTGCGTCTCTGCCATCACAGCACTCCGTGCCCGGCAAACACAACCCAAGCACCGAGGCACAGCTCCCTCACTGCACCCCTTCCACGGCTGCACTGCCGCTCTCCACAGCATTCCCACAACTTCCCATTAACCCCTCTGACCTGACCAGTCCCAGAGCACCCCCCTCTGCTGCTCACACCTCCCACACCCCCAACCCTGCTCCCTGCTCTGCCTGTGCTTCGCACCACGCACACAAACCCTGCCGAGCCCCGCAGAGCCGGTCCCTGCCCAACACGTTCCCCCCCGACCTGCGGCTGCAGGGAAAGCGCTGCCAACTCCCTCCCTCACCGCGGCATCCGCTGCCGGACCCGACCGGCTCAAACATCTTTGGAAACATCACCCTGGAGCTGGGAGGCCGCCGGACAGGTGGGCAGCTCCCCGGCCCGGCCCGGAGCCGCTGCGGGAGGGTCCCCGCCCACGGGACCCCGCTGCTATTGCACTTCTCTTTCGCTCAAGCGTCACCAGTTTGGCGCAGGGGAGGGGAATCGCGGGCCGGGGGAGGCAGCGGGGCCCCACCGAGGGGTATGTACACGGGCAGGGGGTGGAGAACGTTCCAGCTTCCTTGATCCTGTTTGTTTTCCAGTGTGAAACAAGGTCCGTGATTTGTTTNCCCCAACATGTTATCATCAAGGGCTTCAAAGCCACTGTGAAACAAAACCCATGCGACAATCATGTTGAACCACCTCAAAGAAGCTATTGCCCTTTTTTTTTTCCTTTCTTTTTGTAAAAAGAGGGTGAGAGGAGGGTGGGGCAAGGGGAGGTGGGATGGGGAGGAGGGGACATAAAACTGGGAGAGACCCCCACCCTGTTACCCTGGGCTGTAAACGAATCCTCGGAGACGAGTCTCTGAGCTGCTCATTTCTCGGGCATCTTACTGGCTCCTCCCTTCCGCTGGCTCGGGGGTTTGGGGACGAGCTCGTCCCCCTCGGGGCTGCCCCGGGAGCCTTCCCAGTGCTCGAGGGTTTTCTTATGATTAGTCTTTGCTGCCACGCTCTCTCTGCCCTTCGGGGACATTTCCGGAGGCCTCTCCTTGGGTTTTCTCCCCCTTTTCTTCCCGTTTGTGCTTTTCTTTTTCTCCTCTTTGCTGGAAGAAAGCTGTTCCCTGTTTTTCTTTTTCCGGCTGGCCTCTGAGGAGGTTCGGAACCAGTTCTGTGTCCGTGGGGTGACACGGGGGTTAGTGACTGTCAGGGGGCAGGCACTGGCACCAGCACACACAACCCGAGCCTGGCCCACCCCTCACCCCACTGGCATCACCTCCCTGAGGTCAAACTGCTCCGTGCTGCTCAGTGCAATGAGCCTGGGGGTGTCAGGGACACCAAAGGGGATAGGGAGGAACCCCCCAGGCTGATTTGGAGCTGTTACTGCGCTCTGCTCTTAACAGACATGGATGGAGGATGGATGGATGGATGGATGGATGGATGGATGGATGGATGGATGGATGGATGGATGGATGGAAAGGGACACACCAAGGATGCGTGTGTTGGAGCAGGGACCAGCCCAGCCCAGCTCCAGCTGCTTCCTTACCTCCGAGTGAGCCTTGATGATGTGGTACTTGACGCCACTCTCGGAACTGAACTCCTTCTGGCACAGGAGGCAGCGGTACTTGCCCACTGAGTGGTCCCCCTGCAAGACACAGCAGCTCCTGCAGAGCCCAAAGCACCCCAAGGGGTGGCTCTCCCCTGGCCCTGACCCTCCTGTGACCTCGAAGTGACACAAAATAAACACTCATGTCCGAACCACCACATCTCTGCCAGCCTCGGTGCCAGGCCAGGAACTCACAGCCACATTCTCTCTCTGAGTTTTAGTCCAAGCCACTTGTGCTGCTGCCTGTGTGTCCCCAACATCAGGTGATGGGGCCATCGCCCTGTGCCCTTGCTGTCAGCAGATCTGTGCTCCCCTGGGACTGAACCACCATCGGATTTATATCCAACACTCACCTAATTTTCCTGTTACATTGTCAGAGAGCCAGGGTGGCTGCTGGATTCCTGTCAGCAGCGCCCTGGTGGGATGATGGATCTGCCGGCTGTGCCGCAGGTCACGGCACGCGGGAGATAATGTGCTCTCTATTGACGAGGGGGTTATGGATGGGCCCCTCTGGGCCATATATTTCCTCCCTGGGAATTTCTCTAGAGCTGTAAATCTTGAGTTAAGACGCGTCTCTCATTTCGGGAGAGGATAGGCCTGGCTTCAGGAATCCTTGTGCAAAATCATCCTGGTGCATCAATCCCCACTGAAGATGGGGTGCTGCCTGGGAGCAGCCTCTGCTCTTGCTAAGGCTTCATGTATTGCAACCAGTTCTGCAGGATTTTACAGCAGGAATCACAGACCAGTTCTGGAGGGGCTGTGATTTATTTATGCCAAATTTGTTGGCACATGTATTCAAAGTAAATCCTCTCCCCTAAGGGGAAGAACCCTGCTGATGGCAGTGTGGGGGTCACAGAGCAACTCCCCATTGCTGACTTCCAATACCTGGCCCCAGCTGTGCCAGATCCAGAGGGTGCAGCTCTGTGTTTCATGGAAATGTTCATGCAGATCCTGGCTGCTTCCCGTGCATGGAACCAGCCAGAAACCAGCTCCATTTTCTCTCAGAGAAGGAGCTGTCCCAGTCTTCTGTGTTTGCTCTTTTATCCTGCATAAATCCAGCTTCTCCTGACGGATCTCTGCAGCCCATTTTCTAAATGATCTCATTAAGGGCTGCTGTTCCAGCTAGCGCTGGAGGAGTGCGGGAGTTGGTGTTTTTAATAACCACAGGGTACGTATTGGAGCTGCCTCCTGGAAGCTCCATTCAATGGAAGCTGCAGATGGAAATGTTTCAGCATATAAAGCTTCAGCAGCTCTTGCTTGGTTCCAATTTGAGGGACCTACACTGAGCTCCTGATCCCTCCCCTGGGGCAGCTGCAGGGCACTGGAGCTCAGGGCTGCTCCATCCATCCACTGGGAGGGCACTGGTCTCTGCACAGCCAGCTGCCTCTTCCAGTCTCAGCCAGGAGGCACCACACCAGCATCCCTCCAGCTGGGCTTCCAGAGGGGCTGTAGGGCTGCCCAAATTGATGGGAGAAGACTCCTGATTCCCACCTGCCTCAGTTTCCAACACCCAGCTCCTTGGCTCTGAGCTGCTGTGGCTGATGTGTGGTTGCGTGAGGTGCTGGCCATGCTGGGTAGCCAGGGGCTTGTGAATGATCCAGGAGCTGCAGGGACCAGCTGGGCAGGGGCTGCTGTGGGACAGGAGGACATGAAGCAGGAGGGCTTAGTCCCACTGCTGTGTCCCCGAGACACTTCGTGTGTCAGAGGTCTGGGCTCTTGGGTGAGAAGTTTGTGTTGTGGCACCTTTTCTCTGCAGCTGGAATGGCAGCTACATCCCCTCCATCCCATCTGCTCAGCTCGAGCCTCTCTGCCTCCCTCTGCCTGGTGACAGCTCACTGGGAGCAGCACTGCCAGCCAGCCCTCCAGCAGCCACCATCCTTTAACCTGTGCCATTGTCCCTTGGCTTGTTCCTTCCAAACCAGCTGGGGGAAGAGGAAACCCAACACCAAAGCCACTTCTGAGAAAAGGCTGTAAAAGGCAGGACCTACCTTGTTGCAGTTGGCCAGGTGAGCTTTCAGCCCCGAGACACTGGAGTAAATGGCTTCACAGCACTGCAGGAAAAAACGAAGCAGGGTTAGACACGATCCCCCTCATCCCCTGCCTTCCTCTGAGCCGTGGCCAGGAGCCTGCTGAGCCAGCACGGCCACCGGTCCAGGCTGAGCAGTGTGAGGTTAATGCTCTGCGAGGCGCCGAGGGCTCTGGTCACACGTTTCCCATTAGTGCTAATGGGAGTCATGTGGCCACATCCCTCTGCAACAGGCTGAAAAACGTCTCCCCTAAATGTCTCCGTGGAAAACCTACATTTGTGAGCTGTCGGGAGGTCCTGCTGGGCTACAGGAGTTCTTGGAGCCACAGCAGAGGCTTAATGGAGAGGAGAAATCACCCAGGCAGCAGCATGACCAGTTTCTGAGCAACGTCTTTTCCAAGTGCCTGTGTATGACATTAATTAGCCAGCCCGGCTCCCCTGGCCTTGTGGGAACAGCCTCCTTCAGAACTCCCATTAGCAAGGCTTTGTTTGGGACGATAAATCCAGGCTCAGCACCAGGGTGGGGTTCACCTCTCTGTCAGCTCAGGCCAAGGCTGTGTTTCACAGCGAGATGAGGCACACGCACCGTGCCCTGAGGTCTGTGCTTGTCATAGGGCTTTAAAAAGTTTGGCTTAAATCAATCTTCGTTTAACTCTGGGAAAAGCAGGTTCTCTGCATCAAAAGGCTGTGCAGGATGTGCAGCCTTCACCCCGTCGGGATCTTGGGAGCTTCCCAAATGCAGCTCCAGAGCCCAGATTGGGTAATGCTGCACCATCAGCCCAAGGGTGGCCGTGTCCCCAAGCCTGGCGGCTTGAGCGCACCATGAGGATCCCGAAGATGGGACATGCTTTAACCAGGCACCACAGCAAGCTCAAGGAAAGGAGGTGAAACAAGTGTCTGAGCAACACTGTGATCAGCAGCCCAATGAGAACCATTTTTGGTGGGTTTCTGTCCCCAAAACCCCCCCTTCCTCCTGCAGACTGAGACCAGCCGGCCCATGGAAGAACAGACAATCCTTACGTTGTTGGGACAGTTGATGCGGCCCTTCTCCTTCACTTCGTTCTTCCAGTTTTCCAGCAGCCTGGGATTGAGCTTGGGAAGCCCTGGTCGGGTGTAATTGAGCTGTGAACAATAGCAGTGGATTAGCAGAGCTGCACACCCCAGCCCGGTCCGCGGTCCTGCCTCTTCACACGGGTCTTGCCCCGCCCCGAAGTTAATCGGGGCTGAAAACTACTTGGGAGGCTTCCCCCAGAGATGCCATTCTCCCCCCGGGCACCGCAGGGCAGGGAGGTGGCTCTGCCCACTGCCCTGCCACCGGCGAGGAGCCCCTGGCAAACAGGAGAGGAGGGGCTCCTGCTCCCGGGTCCATGCCCACAGGGCCAGGACTGGACCCGGCGTTTTCGGTGCATGGTGTCAGCACGGCCCTTCTGCCGTGTTTTATAACCAGGGGAATAAACAACCCTGCACACGGGGCAGAGGGGCCAGGAGCCTCCGTGGCTGCCTTCCACGGATGAATGGGCACAATCCGTTAAACAATGAAAGGCTCTTGTGTCTCTGCCTCTCCTTCTGGCAGGGCTGCTCCTTCCAAGTGCTTTTAATTAGCGCTTTATTAGCGACTTTGAGGGTTAGCATAGCGGGCCGGCCTTCCCAACTCCAGTTCTGTGTGTTCAGCACAAGCCAAGGCAGCTGTGGCAGCTCCAGGCAGCTTCAGGCATCTCCGGGCCTCCCAGCCACTGTGCCTGGCCCTACCTGCAGGGCTGGTTCCTGCCTGACACTGAGCCACTGTGCCAAGGTCTGCAGGGGACACCGGGCTGCACACACCAGCCCAGCCTGGTGAGCTCCACTAGAGCCAGTGGCTGTTGTTTGGGTCCTGAGCCCCAAACTTGCCCCGAGTGGGAGCAGTGCTGGGTGAGCCCACAGATGGCAGAGTGCAGGTGTGGGTACTTGAGCATGTGCCACTCTCCATGGGCACCTCCGAGCACGGGACACAACTGCATCCCTGCATCCACGCTGGATGGAGAGGACGCAGGGCCAAAAGGTGCTCGCAGAGGTGCAAACCCAGGCCAAACAGGCCCTGAGGACCCAGAGCTGGCAGTTTGGAGGCAGCAGAAAGCTGGCTGGATTTCTTTTCCAGCTGTGACTTTTCCTGAACATGCCGATAAAGCTGCGAATCTGCCTTTGTCCAGCTCCTCCCAGCTGTTCCCAAACCTCCCTGCAAAGGGAAGCTTGGGATGTTGAAGGCTCAGATGCCAGCTGCTCCTTTCCACTCAAACTGAAGTGACCCATGTGGCCCTGCAGCCTTTCCCCTGGCACGTGGCAGGGCACGGCCGGGTCAGGGAGCACTGGGCTCCATGTGAGGGGCAGGGGCACAGGGCCTTGCGAAACGGCGCCGTGAGCACTGGTACGGACGGATGTGGATGTGGAAAACTCCCCTGAGCCCCAGCATGCTGCAATTCTGTCGTGCTTTGCGGCTGGGGGAGATGCCAGCAGAGCTCTTTGAAGCTCTGGGATGGTGCATCTACCAAGAGCTTGGTCCCCAGCCCGGGGAAGGCAATGCCACCTCCAGGGGAGAACACAGGAGTCCCTTTCTGCCATTGATACTGAGAGCCAGGATGCCAAACAGCCTCCATAATTAAAACCCAATCAATCCCATGAATGAGCAAACATTAATGGTAACCGCACACAGCCCCAGCAACAACCTCTCCCTCCACGCATCCCCGGGGAGGAGGCGAGGGGGATGTTCAGTGTTCAGAGATGTGGACTCTGCTGCTCTGCTTTCCCACTCCACAGAAAAATCCCTCCCTGCTCTCCTCCAACAGTCCTGCACAATAACATGCAAATCCCATGTCTTCCCAGGGCGCTGTGGTTCTGGGAATGTCAAAGTCATCTTTATGTCTCTATTAAGAGGGAGCCCCAGGCATGGAATATTTTATATTTTTTTTTTTCTTTTCCATTTATTTTCCTCAAACAGCCTGTAAGTGAAAATTTTCATGGCCAGATCATTAAACGACTACAACTGGTTTTGGCTGCAGCCCATCTCTTCTGAACAGTCAAAGGATGCTGGGCTGGGAAGGTTTGTTTCCTTTGAGTGACGGTTTTATTTAATTAACTTTCATATTTCAATCCTCTCTGCTCCCTAGACAGCTCTCCCCTTCCCCAAAATATATCACAGTAAATGAGAACCATGCGGGATGTCTCAGTCGACGAGCGCCCCTGAAGCCTCACCCAGGTCCCCAGCACAAGGCACAGTTCTCCCTTCATCCTATGGAAGTTGTGGATGATGCTGTGAAGGCAAAATGCACCCAGGGGTGCTGGCCAGCAGCCAGGTCCCACAGGAGGGTCACACCATGCCAGCTCTGCCGAGCAAGGGGAGGAAGGAGGGACTTGGCCGCGCAGCTGGAGCTGGGATCCGGTTTGGCCCCCAGTGCCGTGAGTCCGCAGGGCTCAGCCTGGCTCCTGCCTGGATCGCAGGGCCATTGTTTTGGGGGACAAACCCAAGCCAGCCTCTTCTGCTCTGGAATTTATCCTGGTTCCAGTATAAAACCTCAAGCCTGGAGATGACTTTTCCCCTTTAGCTTTATGACTGGCCTAGGGCTGCCCTTTGCTCCACATCCCTGGCACCCCACGGCACCAGACTCCATGGGGATGTGCAGACTCCATGGCTACCCCTACTGACACTGAGACCCTGAGCCACAGGGAGGCAAATGAAGTGTCCATGGATCCCACAGTGGAGCTCTGCATCCCTCCCTATGAGCCCCGAGTGGGAGCAGTGGGTTCAACCTCCAGCACCCTGAAGCAAGGAACCCCACCTCAAACTCTACCAAGAAAGCATCACACTCTGAAACAGTGGGATTTCCACAGCATTTTCTCCCCTTCTGCCTCTCAGATGCCTGTTCTCCCTGCTCGAGGAGGTTGTTTCTCATCCCCCACTATATCCCAGAGTGCCATGAGCTGGGAACCTGCAGCCTCAAGGTTGCTCATGGGCAGGCGACGGCCCCAGCAAAGACCAGAGGAGGGTCGGCATCATCTTCATGGAGCTTCTGGAGAGGGGATTTTTCCCAGAAAAGCAGCAGGGGTGTGCCCTTCCCCATCTGACATCCCCAGCAAGCGGCTGTTGTGAAACACCCCATCTGTTTCAGCTTATCTGGAGGCAAATAAAGATCGGAGCGAGAAAATAAGACTCCAGTGTATATTTAGAAATGCTGGATTTGGTTAGCGCAGACCGAAGGCAGCGCAGGGCCTGGGATCGAGCAGCAATCGTTTATTCTGATGCCATTGCTTTGGTGTGAAGGAATCCATCCTCCCGGGGAAAGGCGAACGCATCCCACCACAGGCCACCAACGGGATCCAAAGCCAGCATCCCTCTCCCCGGCTGGGACCGGCTGCCACGTGGCCACAGAGCAGGGGCTGCAGTGGGGCTGTTCTGCCCTGAGGCTGCGAACCCCTGTATCACATCAGCTTGATGAGGAGATGTGCCTTCCCCTGGGAAAAGGTCCTGCTGCCTGGAAAAGGGATGGAGAAGGGTGGCTTTCTTCATCAGCTTCCTTGAAATCCACACTGACTGCTGGGACTGTGGTGGGGAACTGGAGAGTTCAGGGGTGGAGGTTGTCCTGTGCTGCAGCAAGTTTGGGTGTATCCATCCACCACTGGTCACAGATCAGAGCTGGGAAGCATCCGTCCCTCTGGAATCCTGGAAATCCCTAAGGCTTGCTGAAAAGGTGAAGGAGCAGCTGCAATCTGCTGCTGATCCCTGACATCCCACTTCTCTCCATGTCCAGTGTGGGGTCTGCAGGCCCAGCAGTGTACTCCCAATGGCTGGGGACAGCTCAGGGGGAAAAAGAGGAGGTGGTGTGGTGGCTCTTCTGGGAATTCCATCAGTTCCCACCAGTCCCAGTGCCCTGGTCATGGTGGACTGGTGTTTATCTTCCTGCTGCTCCAGTGGCTCTGGGCTGTCAGCTCCTTCAGGGACAGCCACCACACATGCTTGGCAAGGTGGTGACATGGGGACACTGCTGGCTGCTCTGAGCCCCCCATGTGGCACAAGGCAGTCCCACAGGCAGTTCTGAGGGCAGTTCTGTGTTGGGGCTGTAATGAGGTCAAAATGGGCACTTGCTGGGAGGTTTTTTTCCTACACCCTGAACTGAACCAAATTGTAAAAGCAGAGCAGTCCTGAGCAATGCAAACCGTGGCTGAGCAGAGCAGCTCAGAGCGTGCTGAAGTCAGCAAGCTCCCACTAGCCTCCCCGGGCAGAACCTGCCTCCCACCTCCTCCCAGCATCGCTCATCAAGAAAAAATGTCATAGACTGAACAGATTATAAAGTGTTGTCAAGGGAACGTGACAGTCACTGCAAGACGTACCCACAGGCACACGCACAGCTATGAACGGATTCACCCACTGCACTGACTTCCTCCAAAATCCATCTGGGATTTCATGCAGAGCCTGAGGTCTCTTGATCCTCCAACCCAAGAGCCTTGTTTTGCCATCTGGGAGCTGATCCAATTCCCCCCTTGCCCATCTTCAATGCAAAACTGCTTCTGCCAACCTCACAGCAATTCTTTGCTTTTTAGCACTGAGATGGGGCTCAGTTAAACAATCAGACTCTGAGCACAAGAAATGTCTCATTAAAAAACCCACCAGCACTTCATGGAGCAATTACACCAGTGCTGAGACCTTTACAATGCCTTTGTATGTCAGCCTGAGCATGTGCCCCTTGTCCTGGCCTGGGGTCCTGGCTGCTCCCTCAATTCAAAAAGAAAATACCCAAAGTCATGAGTAAAGCGAACAATTCCAAGAAGAAAGAGAACAATGCAAGAGCTGAGACTGAAGAGGGGAGAAGAGAGCAGCACACCTCTTCTCCCACAGTATCTGAAATGAAACAGCTACTTTGGGCTTGGTTTTTTTATGTTATTAATGCATTGCAGCTGAAGACATCTGGAAAACAACAATGGCAACACCAAGCATTGGGGAAATAAAATGTTTGCAAACACTTCTGGCCCTAAAATGCCCAGCTCTGCCCCAAGGTGGATGGCAGTGCTGTGGCTGGGTCTCCTTCTGTGCCAGGGCCTCACTGGGATGCCAAGGAGGGTAAAGAAGCTGCTGGTTTGTTCCTGTGCTGGTTTTCCAGCTGCCCACCACGTGCAGACCAGCTGAGCCAGGCTGAGCTTTTCTGAGTCTCTGCAGGACCATGGTGGCACTTGTGCTGAGCACACACAGGTGCCAGGACAGCACGGGACAGGCTGTGGGAGCAGGAAGGCATTTCAGCTCAAGCTCTGTTGTCCTGCCACCCCTTTTCCTGGGGTGAGCCACATCACTTCTCCAAACTGGCTCAGAGATTTGGGCTGTTCTCACGGCTTGGGGTAGGTCCTCTGGGCTGTGACTATGCACACTCTCCTGATGTCCTCTGATCCTCACTCCCATCTTTGCAAAGTGCCCAGTATCTTGCCAGGGTGAATTTCAGAGCACTGGACAAGAGATGCCCAACTGTTCAGAGCAGGGAACAGGCCTGGCACCTAACTGCAGAGTCACCTGCTCAGGAAACAGGCTGCAGCTCATGCAGAGACTTGCAGGAGAGCTCTGCATTGAGTCCTGGCAAATGAAAAAAACTCCTGTTCCCTCTCTTTTTTCCCCTTTACACTGAAAAGGTTTATGATTTACTGCTGCTTCATTCCTTTTACAGTCCAGAAGGAGCATATCTGGAGGGAATTTCAGCTTTCGTACACTCCCAGGAATAATCACCTCCTCCCACAGCCAGAAGGGAGGTTTGGTTTAACGTGTACTCACTCCAATGCCTACAAAAAGCTCAAGCCTGCTGGGGCCCTGTGCAAACCCCACAGCACTGGGCCACGAGTGCACTGCTGCTGGAGCCTGCGGGGCTCAGCCCTGTCTCTGCTCTCCGCCTTCCTCTGCTCCCAGCAGCACTGCTCCAGGATGCTGCAGGCCCTTTACCTCCAGGAAACCATCTCCCAGAAGTTAAGGAAGAGATGTGGAAGGGAGGGAATTCTGCCTGGGGCATCTTTGCTCTCTGACAGCAAAAGGGAGATGGTTTCAGATCCGATCTGCTCTCTTCACGTGCTCCTCTTGGCTGCCAGCCTCTACTTCCCTGCTCAGCATGGACCAGAACCAACCTCCCTCCCCAACACTCTCAGAGCCAGACCCTGCTCTCTCCTCAGTGCACCACCTCTTCCTCCAAAGGGCACAGCTGCCTGCTGCTGGGAGCCTCCAGACCACAGCGGCTCAGCCTGTGCTGGGTGGGCTCTTCAGCAATAAATCTGCCATCACAGCTAATTAATTTAAGGCACAGCAAGTGAGACATGTGAGCCCTCAACCAGCTGGGGCCAGGCTGGAATTCTACAATCTCCATGTACAGCTGGGACCAGGCTAGAATACTGAGATCTCCATGTACAGCCAGTGCAAAAACAAAAGGAGAACTAAAGGCTGCTCACCCGCTTTGTTTCAGGCACCAGGTCATCCTTCATCCTCCGCTTGGTCCAATCCCTGGCCAGCTCATCCTCTGCTATCTCCTGGAGGTGGAAGACCGCGACTTGGGCCGACGTCCGACGGATGCGGCCGCTCGGGGTCCTCTCAAAATCTTCTACAGGACCAGGCTCTGGCTTCACCTCCGGCTCCTCTGGAGGCTGCAAGAGAGACAGAGTCAGGAAGCGCATGAGGAGAGAACAGGCGAGCTCTCCAGCCCTGGGATGGGGATGCTTGGATTTGGGCTGTGTGTTTCCACACTTGCTTTGTGCCTCTGCACTGAAGCATGGGAGCAAGGGGAGCACCCGCCTCCCTCAGCCCAGCAGCAGCCATAGACCATGTCCCTCCGTGCTCCCATGTGTATAAACGTCTCCAGTTATTAGAGTTAGGGAGTGATTAGCGTCGGATGCACTGTCAGTATGGATCAACAGAACAGAAAGGGATGCTCCCCAGGGACAGATCCTGCCACCCCAGCACTGGCAAGCAGCCGGCACTTGCGAGGGAGCGGCCTGAGGTCTGGTTTTTTTCCTGCAGAGCATGGATGCAGGGTGGGCTGGAGCACAGCCCTGTGGTCATTGGGGAAAGGGAATGCTGCCGACCATAAATAACGTTTTTGGAGGGGTGGAGGGGGGTGTACCCCGTTCCTTTCAACACTGCATGGTACAACACACGTGCATGGTGATTTGAGGGAGAAAACAACACCGGCCCGACGGCTGCACCTGCCTTGCCCGGCCCGGCCCTGCCCGGCTCTGTCCTGCCCACGGGCTCCGCAGCTCTGCAGTCCCCCCCGGGGGGGGATGGCCCCGCTCCTCGGGCTGCGGAGGCGTCCGGGGGGCTCACCGAGGCCGTGTGTTCTGACCGCACATGATAGTCGTGGCCAGCCTTGGATTTGTACTTCTTGCCACAGTGTGGGCAGCTGAACACGGGCTTGTCGGCCTCGGCGAGCTGCTTCCCACACCGCTTCTGGTGGTACTGGTAGCCCATCAGGCTGGAGAAGTTGGCCACACAACCCTGTGGAGATGGCAGGAAGGGGAGGGTTAAGGAGGGCTGGGGCTTCGTGTGCCCATGTTGAAAAGGTTGGGGTGCCGTTTCCCCAGGGAGGAACATTCCCGAGGAGCCCACTCTGAAGAGCAGCTCTGCCAACCCATCCCATCGGTTGGGGAATTTCACAGTCCCAAAGAGCCATGCATAGGCACGACAGTGCCCTGGAGGGATGGGAGGAGCAGTCCCTGCCCCTGGCACTCCCTGCCCCAACACAGGGACAGAGCTCTCTGGACAGACACACAGCAGGCAGCGGGAGGGGAAGGCACTGGGGAGGCGCTGCCTGCAGGGAGAGCAAAGCACCCGCGGGACAAACCTCTGCCAACGCCTCCCTTACCTGTTCGTGACTTGTCTGCAACCGGCTCGGCTCTGGTTTTGGTGTGCTTTGGTTTGGTTTTATGCTGTGCCCAGGACAGGCTGTGCCCCTTCCTGAGCTCAGGAGGCAGAACCTGCCCTCCAGCACTCCTCAGTCTGCCCTGTGCCCACCCTCCTGCTGGGCAGTCCCGTTGCTGAAGTGCACAGAGCCAGTGGGACAGGGATTGGGATGGCTGAGCTAAGGTGGAAACATCGAGCACATGCCAAGGGATGCCTGGAGAGTACACGTCCCCCTCTGCATGGGACTTCCACTTTTTCCCAGAACGAGAAACAAGAATTGTTCTCGTACCTCATTGGGGCATTTCAGTTTTCCCATCTGCTTTAGCACTTTCCTCAGCCTTTCCCGCTCTTCCTGTTCACCAAGTCCAGCGGTTTCCACAGGAACAGGCTGGAAACAAGGAAGTAACAGAAGCGACAGAGTCAACCATTTACTCATGTCCTCTGTGCCAGGAGTGGATGGTAAACCCCTGCCTTGCAGAGAGCTGCCCTGGGCTGGAGGGAACGTCTCATTAGGAGAGCTGGATCTCCCACTGCTTCGTTGTTACGTGCTGGATCTGCTCATGCCTTTCCTGTGATTACACCCAAAGGCCCAGCTGAGAAACTCAGGAGCAGTTCTTGCAGAGGATTCACCAGCAAGACTGAAGAGCAGGAGATCAAGGCACAGGTAAAAGACAAGTCACAACTGGTAAGCACGGGACATGCAAAAATGCAGTTATGCCTTGCCCTGGTATCTCAGAGATGTACTAAACCAGACTTTTAGAACAGCATTGTGCCTGCACAATTTTATTCGTGATAAATTTTGTGGCTGCTTCTCCCACGCACAGTGGAGAGTTAAAGACCAGATTTTGAGATTCGTGCAAGGCAGAACCCACCAGTCCCGGATTTGCAGGCACAGTTTTGGAGGCAGAGCTTTGCCACTCAAAATCCGCCTCACCGTACTCACCGGATCTTCCCCCATGCTGGGATCTGAAATCCTGTTTTATTTTTTCAGTCCTCTGCTCTACTTATCAGGATCAACAAGAGCCTAACTCACTACCTGGGAAGGAAATGCTTTCCTTGGCAGGAAGGCCACCATCCAGGCTGAGCAGTATGTGAAATCCTGCAAAGGTGGATCCCTCCTTTACAAAGTCCGTGGAAAGAGGACTTTTGATGAATGGCTTCATCACCTGCATGGAAAAAGGAGGCACAAGACGAGCAGAGCCCAGCTCCCTTACCTTGCTGACGTGTTCAGCCATGGTGTGGTAATTCAGTCCAGCTTTGGACTTGAACTGTTTTTTGCAATGCTGACACTTCAAGGCATCCTGCAGCTGAAGGAATTAAAGGCAAGTCACCAGAGAGGCCACATCCTTCCAAGGGCTGCTGCTGCTGGTGGTCAATAACCCCATGGGTGGCTGTTGCTGCAGCAGTACCCAGTGGTGAGACCCAACAGGCAACACAGCATCCCTGTTTCCTATCCCAGTCCCTGCCTGCAGCTCAGAGCTTTCTCTCTGTTGTCCTGGATACTGTTATCAAACCCACATGCCCCAATTTTTGGAACACATTCCATTTTGGATTTAGATTTAAAGCCTCACTGGCTGAAAACATCTGGATCTGGTGTCTTACTCTTCCTGTTAAAGGGTTAGAGAGAGAAGAAGCTTTGATCTACCAATGCCAGCGGACTGTGCTCTGCAGTCCTGTTAAGTAAGACAGATGCTGGCATACAGTGCAATTTCTGGGTGCCTGGGCTGTGTGAAATTAAGGACACAATCACAGGAGGATAATTCCTGCCTCACACTGCCCTGCTGTTTGACCCAACTCGGCCTCCTGAGTGCGTGGGGAGATGCATTAACTGCACACCCCAAGCTACAAGGGGCACTTGCACAGTGGGTGAACAGATCTTGACTTCTGCTGGGGCAGGGACCAGAATATACTGACTCAGGAGGTTCACGCTCTGGGCACCAGAGACAGAGTATCTTGACAGCGTTTATATGCCTTGCTAGCTGTGGTCATTCCTGCTTCTCCTGCCAGATGCTTCCCCTTCACTACTCTCCCTTCAATCGAGACTGGACTAAAAGCTGGAGAGGCAATGAAGATGGATCTGCAAATCTCTCCTCATTATGGAACTCCAGGAAAATGAAGAATAGACTCACTGCAGCCAGTTGGGAGTGACTCATGGTACCTGTGCTCCCATCAGTTAATCTTGTCCCAGACCCAAGAGCTTGATCCTAACAAGGTGGATGTTAACAGCTCCTTGACTCATCAGGTGCTACTGCCAGCTAATTTGGGATTTACTCCTCTGGTCAGCACTTAAAAACACACCATGTCCACATTCCGACTAGCCCTCCCACCTGGGATACCAGGAAGATGTAACTGCCCTTGCCTCCTTCAGGCCCAAGCATGTTGCAACCCTCTCCATCCCTTATTTCCTTTCCAAAACCAAAGGAAACAGGTGCAGACTGCTTAGTGACAAGCATGGAACAGAGAAACCAGTTTCCATTTTTTTGTATGAGTTTTGGAAGCCTGCACATGCTTTTCCCATTGTGCAGCTAAGGAATATATCAGTCATTAAAGAAGAGGGGCTGCCTGAACCCCAGAGTGGCTTCTGACAGGGATCCCACGTGCCTGTAGCAGCAGGGTCTCACTAAGGTTGTGCCACAGATTCATCTCAGAGGTGAAATGCTGAGAGCTGGACCTATGGTCACACACCTGGCACTTAGGGACTGTCCTGCCTGGGATTCCCTGAAGCATCCCAGCTCCTGGAGCAGCACAGCCAGCTCTGGCAAGGACTGTCCCTCTCAGGAAGGGTGACAGAACTCCAAGGGCTGGAGCCCCAAATCTTTGGCCGAACACCCACTGGCTTATTTCCAGCAGGGAAGACACTGCTGACTGCTCCAGCAGAGCTGTGTTCACCACGTCATCTGGCTGTGCAGCCTGCACAGAGCCAGCCTGGCTTGGGAGATGCTCCAAAGTGGAGGAAATACGACCAGTGATGGCCAGGATCCCCACTCCATGGAGGCCAGGAGGATATCGGAGGCGGCAGGATTCTGCCCAGCATTGCTGTTGTACAGTGTTTGGGAGGGAGAGCAGCCTCCCACTGCTGTATAAACAGCAAGGCAATGGCTGGGGAAGCATTTACAGAAAATGAATGTGGAATCAAAGCCCAGCCACATATTTTCAAAGCAGGAGGCATCGATCCCACGTTGGCTTTCTGTGGCGACGGCTCCGCCAGGTGACGGATGAAGACGTAATCCTGTGCTCTGATGGATGGTGGTGTGGCAGAGAGACAATTTTTCACTGCACCATTACTGAACTCCTGCATCCTGACAGCCTGCCTGAGCACATCCAGCCTCAGAGTCTCCCTGAGACATGCTCTCATGCAACCACAGTTTATCTGGCCTGATACAAGGCACAGCACACAGTGAAACCCCACAGCCAGGCCTGAAGAGGAGGCCAGATTACAGACAACCTCAACAATCTCTCCAGCCTTAAAACTATTTATTTAGCTACTAGAAATACCTGTCTCTGCTGAGATACTTGGGCAAGGGGCCCAGATGACAAAGGGATTCAGAATTGCTGAGAATTAGTGTCCAAATCCCTCTGGGTCACTGCAAGCCAGCCAGCAAGCTGAAGATGACCAACAAGTGTTCTATCAAACACAGTCCAGAAATGGTTTTAGCAGCACCACTTCACATTATGAGCAGCACATGTACACATCCATTCCCCTCCAAACCCATGTGTTTGAATAAAGCAAGGCCTTACTTTCTGGCAGACATCCATGTGCTTTTTGAGCCCCACAATAGTTTTCCTGGTTATAACACTGCAGGTTGGACAGGAGACTTCCCCCTTCTCGCTGATCTCCCGCTGCCACTGGTCCTCAGGGTTTGCTGGTGAGAGAGAGGAGAGAGGTGTTACATCCAACCTGCCTGGGCTGCTTGATTTGATAAGTTGAAAAGCAGTGAAGTGGGAAAGTTCCTGATGTTAAAAAAAGAGAGATACACTCTCCCAGGCAAAGCCAAAGCTGAACACGAACCATGCAGCTGCCCCTGCCCTACTCCTGCAGCTGCCCAAGCAAACTGGGTCACCGGGTCATTTTACGTGGAGTTACCAGACCTGCTGACCTGGGGAAAGGAGGTTCACCTTTCCAACCCCGCTGGTATCCTGCACGCTGGGAGTTAAAACATGATGATGCCCCCAGCCACCTGATCCTGCCCTGCTTGGAATAACTTCCCCCTGCCAAACGAAACAATTAGCGGGAGTGAAACAAAGGTGAGTGTCTCAGCTCCATCCGGACATGTGCCTTGAAAGCTTCTCTGGCAATCCTCTTCCCAGCAGACACGGAGGAAGCTGGGGGACTGCTGGCTTCCAGGCATCTGTTTATTTGAATGGCTGTGACCGGCCTTTAAAAAACCCAAAATAAGAGATAGGTGGGGCCAAAAGCAGCTCCGAGGCCCAGAGTTCACGCCGCGTTCTCAGCAGAGCAGTGCTGGCCTTCCAGCAAGGGAAGCCTGGGCTGAATAAAATCCGCCAAGTCTGTTTATTTGGATGCTCTTGCATGGCTGTGAGATCAGAGAGTCGTTTATTTGAATTTGAAAGCAGTGCAAGGCACTGCAGCTGTGTTTATCTTGCACATCCTGCGTTCCTCCTGCTGTCAGAGCTCTCAGGGAAAGCAAGCAACCTGTGCTGGGTGTAGGCTGCACCTCGAGGCTCAGGGAAGGCGTAATTATGCTCAGAGTTATGCACTGGTGTCATTCATGGGAATGATGTTAGAAAAATGCCATCATCGCATGGGTCACATGCTGACTCAGTGAAGCCAGGTGGAACTTGGCTCTCAACTCCCAGCACTTTCATCACATTGACCTGGCAGTGAACTGAAGGTAAGGTGGCCCTCAGGACATCAATTGTGTCTGCACTAACATTTTAGCAGCAGTGGCTATTCCTACATCTGTGTTATACCTCAAAAGGGTGGGAGTTATGTGCTCCTACCTCTGACTTTGTGCTGCTTCTCCAGACAAACCTGCCAGGAAACTCACCCAGTGAACAACCCGCTGGGCCAGAAGAGTTATGGGGACCACGAGCTGCAGGTGAAGGTGGGGATGGTGGCATGTAGGTAGGGACCATGCAGGCTTGGGGTGGTGCACAGAAAAGCAGCTACACTGCACACAGAGCTGCTGCCTGTGCTTTGCCCCCACCAGCCTCACCTGCTGGCAGGTGCACAGACGTTTCCTTCTTCACACCAACTCCTGGAGGCTTTTTTTTCAGCTCCTCCATGTTGGCATTTCCCTCCAGCTTCTTGGCTCGATGGGCTTTCGCTTTGTCCTCTGCTTTGACAAGACCTGTAAAGAAAGAGGATTTTTATTCAGTACTTGCTTTAATACCTTCAGAGCAACTCGCATTTAGCAGGTAAAAAATCTCCCCCTCTAAGCCAGGGACACTGAGCTGGCTGCATGTCTGCCAAGGCTGTACATGTAGGCTCAGGTCCATAATTATGACAAGCAATATTCTAACAGCTTGTGGTGTTTTACAAACAGCACCATTTCCCCCAACACAAGTTTATGAACTATGGAAGCTCCATGGCAAAGTGAGGTAGGATGCCTCTAGCCAGGCAGACAGGCTGGGGAGGAGGGAATAGGGTGTTTTGCAAGAAACTGAAAGGGGAAATTGGAACAGCAAATTCAGTGTGTAAAAGGGATGTTCCTGCTGATGTTCCCTCACTAGAAAGGCTGTTTAACTTCCCTGGATCAAATCCCCCAAATCCATGCACAGTTCAGCCCCGTGCCTGCGCTTCCACAGAAGGTGCTGGAGGCAATGAGCTGAGCACCAGGGTCAGATCCACACCTGCCCGAAGAGGGTCCACATCCCTCTGAACCTGGGGGTTGTGACTCCTGCAAACCCAGGGTCTAAATGGAGACACCCCAGCACCCCACGATGTGCTGGGGCACCCTTGTGTTTGGGGAGTGACTGCCACACGGAACTTCAGGAGTGTAGGCAAGTTCCTGTCCCATCTTCACTTTCCATCTGAGGCAGTGGGTCATGGGAACACCCTGTTCTCCAGGAACCCATGGCAGACGCTTCAGTCTCCGCCAGTGCCTCTGTGGGGAAGATAAGGGAAACAAGCCCAGACTTCCCAGGAGCCAGAGGAAAGGAAATCACAGAGACCACATCCAGCCCGCTCGTCAGTGTTCAATTCCTTCAAAGCCATTAGTGCCTCCCCCACGAGTGCCTCACACTGGAAGGTGCTGCCTCCTGCAGTGCCTGGAAAGTTTTCTGTTTCTCTGGCGGAACGTATCTCATAGTCAGCCTGAATCCAGTTGCTCTCATTCCAGAGATGCTCCAGGATTTCCCCCTCCTTCCCAGCCCAGTTGGGTATATTTATGGAGCATGACCAAAGCCCCACTTGCTCTTGCTTTGTCAGGCTGCAGCAGCCAATTCCTGGGCCTCCTCTCAGAAAACATCCCGGCAACACATCTCCTCTCCCTTGGATTCATTCTCCTGAATGTGGGCGACCAGCCCTCAGAGTCTGAGGGATGGGTGCGTCACCAGCCTTTCTACGCAGCAGAATTCCTTCCCGACGCCACTGGAAACGCTGCGACATCCCAGGATGGTGGGATGGTGATGAGATGATGTTCCTCATATCTCGCTGGTGTCAGTAGCTCGTTACTCTTGTGTTACAGATGAACATACCCGGATCCTTTCCTCTCTTCCCTCATTTCCCAGCGCCAGGCTCCGGAACAGAGCAGACATGGTTGGTATCAGTCCCAGCTCTGCTGCTCCTTTTCTTTCCCTTCATGACTCTCTCGTGGTAAAAGGCGCCAGCTCCTTCAGTGTGAGATCCTCGGGTTTTGTCTGGCTCCACCACAGGGAGGGATCTTGGGGAAGGGGCTTCCCTGAAATGCCCCGGGGAGAAGGTACAACCCTACAGCGGACTAGAGTCGTCCTTTATTACCTTTCAGTCCAAATGTCCCCGAGATGGATGGCTGCTCCCCCGTAAACTTCTTAGGAGTTTTCTGTTTCCTTCCTAACTCAAAAGAGAGAAACAGAGAGAGAGATTTGGTCAAATAACTGTACTGCTGGGGGATTCATCTGTCCTGGGGCATGGGGTGGGCACACACCCATGTCAGGAGTGGGCCAGGGGATGTCAAATGAAGCACCCACCCACTAAACACCAACAGACTGCTGCTTCCCACCCCACAAAACCAGGACAAATATGTTATTCAGGATTAATTCGATGAGTGGAACTGGTGGCTCTGTCTAGTGCCAAAAGTCAAGCAGTTCCAATATGTGGCTGTGGTGGTTTGCTTTGGTGCTGTAAGCAGTGGAACCCCAAACCATGACAGGGACAACCACTGCCCTACACGAGCTCTGCAGTGGCCATGGACAGATAGCGACTCCTCACCCTGTCCCAGTCCTTCAGGGAAGTGGGATTGCCAGAACCATCCTGGTTTAACCTAACACATTCTGTGAGGACAGACAGGCTGACATGGCAGCTCGCTGTGCTGCCAGGAATTCAAACCATTTCCAGTCCTATCATAGGATTATTAAGGTTGGAAAAGACCTCTAAGATCATCAAATCCAACCATCATACAGGTCCTTTAGAAATATTTCTACCACAGCTACAACTGAGTTTTAACTCCCAGTGAAGCTGCAAGAAACTGCAGAGCGGGGCAAGTTAATTAGGGTCAGGAAACATGGCTTGGCTATCCCTTGGATTCAGAGAGACACTCGCAGCAGCGTTGGCTGCAGCAGATCCCCTTCCTGTGGGACACCTCCCTCTGGGCTCCTGAACCAGTGTAGCCCCGGGCTCTAATCTTACTGTGCTTCATCCTCTCGGGGTCTTCCTCCTGCAGTGAGGCCTGGCTGCCCCGCTGCTGCCCGGCGTCCTTGCCACTCGAGGACTTGGCCGTGGGGGTGGCAGCTGCCATGGCCTCAGCTGCTGCAATCTGGAACTCCTTGCTCTCCCGGCTCTCCGCCAGGCACTCGCCATTCTCCGCGTGCTCCTGGGCCACAGCTTTTTCCGTCTTTGCCTGTTTGGGATGGATGGTGGGGCAAGCTGAACTCTCAGCAGCTCTAGGGCAAAGCACAGAGGGCTTGTTTAAAGAGGGGTTGTTAGACAAGTGTCCTGACACCTCTCCCCCCTCGCCAGCCCAGGTTGTAGGAATGGAGGCAGGCACATTCCCCTTCTCCCAGCCATCCCTACGCCACTGCCATGCAGCCCAGCCACAGCCTGGTACCTTTTCTTTCCACTGCTCTTCCCAATGGCCTTGGGCACTTTGTTTTCCGCTTTGTTGGTTGGCACTGGCCGGTCCAAGTGATTCCAGAGCCGATGCTTTTCCAGCTGGGTTTTGGAGGTGAAGGCAGCTTCGCAGTACGAGCATGAGTACGTCAGCTTCTCCGAGATCGCACCCTGCGTGGAGCAGGGAGAGGCAGGTGAGCACAGATGTTAGACACAAACGAGAGGCTTTTTCTGACACAGGCATCAATATAAATCATGTGTAATACCCTTCTGCCCTTCCAAACAGTTACCAAAAGTCCATGATCCCCCAGGGCCAGACCTCACAATGAGCTGCAGAGACCTCAGCTCCTCTCTCACACACCTCATGAACTGCTCCTGGCCCATCTCTGCCCCCGCCATTTCCCCATTTTAACCTCATGTTTCTCCTGGGGTTTAAGGCCTGAGAGCAGCTTTACCCTGCAGATGGTAATGGAAGAGCCAGCCATGGGAAAGGACAAACAGTTCTCCAGTCTCCTTACCCCTTGGCAGCGCTGATAGTGGTACTTCAAGCCATAAATGCTGGGGAACTCCAGCCAGCAGCCTGAATTGGGACATTTCACCCTAGAGTGGGCTTTGAATTCATCCTTCCACTGGTTCATCAGGGGGAGCTGGGAACAGGAGAAACAAGAGATAACTGAGTGAAGAGCACCCTGTGCCTGGGCGTGTGCTGATGCATCCCAAGGGAGCTGGGAGGGCACATGGGACCTCTGATCATTCCCATCCATCCCTTCCACCACACAGCCATGAAGTGGCCCCCAGGGGTGTGTTTCAGAGTACCAGTGCTCACTCCAGTGAGAGGTGCTGGGACAGATGCTGCAGGCTCCATAGGCTAATGATTCCTGCTGAGGCTTTACCTCGCTGTGCCTCCCAGTGCACACGCACACTCCCTGCCAGGCTGGGGAATAAATCAGGCCCGAAGTCATCCGGCTGATTTAATCACCCCACATTTCATCTAGTCCGTAAATCACCCCGTGCCCCTGCTCTCATGACAAACTGCTCCATGTGTTGTCCATGCTACCAGGCAGGAATTAAACTGCACAACTCTGCAGGGAATAAATCACCCCCTTGCCATTGCTGCTGGCTCATTAGCCAAACCTGACACAGCTGTGACAGGATCCAGTCATCTGGACATGGCCCTGGGAAAGAGGCTGGAGAGGGATACAGTTCCCTAACCAGGGTTTTGGAAGATGCTGGATGCCTGCATGGAGGGGTTGAGGGACCAAGATCTTCCTCAGACCAAGAAAAGGCTGCTCTGAAGATTAAACCACGGGTAAGGCAGGTTTAGCCCTGGAATGGGGCTGGCTGGAGTGCACAATGCAGGGCACGTCAGACGGAGTGAAGCAGGGAGGGCTCAGGGATTGGAGTGTGTGGGGTCTTACAGGGATGTCTTTCAGTGCCTGGTTCTCAGCCTTGGGTCTTCCTTTCTTCCTGCCTTCAGTTTTGTCACTGGTTGCATTTCCTGCAAACAGACACAGCACACATCACCAGCTGTGCCGGGGAAGCCACTGTCCCAGTAATTCTGCTGCCCAGCCCCAGCTTCCTGCTGTCTGTCCAGCCCCCTCAGCTCTAGGCTGGCCATTCTCTGCCCTAGCAAGGATGGAGATTCCCCTCTGGAAGGCAACGCCAGCTCGCCTGCAAATGAGGTGCTGATAAGATGTGGTGCAGGAAAAAACGGTCTCCTGAACACAGGCGTGTTCATATTGTGGACAGCTGGAGTTCATTCCCTTTAGCAATAACTTATCCTCCTCTGTTAGCAATTATGGCTTCAATCCCCTCAAGGTAACAGTGGCATCTGGGAAACATTTAGGGCACACGCATTTCCCCACAAGGCCACTGATTTTGGAAGCCCTGTCTGAGCTACATCGCTGGGGTCCAACCCTCTCCTGGGGTGCAGGCACCCCTCCGCATCCAGAGCCGCCCTTAGCAAGGTAAAGGCAGGGAAACCCTCCCACAGAGGGGATCTGCCCAGCACAAACAGACAGAAGGAAAAATCTTCTTGGGTCTGGAGATTCCTGGATAGAGAAATCAGCCATCCATCAGCGTGACAGCCCTTAGTGTGAGGGTCCCCCGGGGCTCATATGCTCGCAAGCCTCCATCCCGGGGGCCGCGACACGGGAGGCAGCAGATGGTCTGAACTCATTTAAGCCTTTCCATCCTTTGATGTAACACTTAGCTACCAACACGATAAATAGGCGGCGAGACACCCATCTCGTTAAGCCAGACACACGCCTCTCCAAAGGGAGAGACCATCTCCATCCCTCCCCTCCCTGCAGCTCCCAGGGCTGGGGCTTTTTGGCCAGCACAGCCCTCACTGGTGAGTCGAAGTGAGGGGCAGAGACACATCGAGACCACTTGTTTCAGCAGCCACCTCTCAAGCCTTGCCACTGGGCTCATCCCCTCTGCCCCATCCACCTCCACTTAAAGGACAGATCAGTTCCTTACCCAGCTTGGGCAGCTCTGCCGGTGGGTTTATCCTCGTCTCCGTCCTGCTTTCTTTGCTGGCAGTGGGTTTGTTAGAGCCTGCAGTTTTCCTTCCACCTTTACAGGTATAGGAATCCGCCATCTCTGGAAGAAGCAGGGGAGGCGTTAAAATTCACTCCTCGGAGCTGGGAACAACACATGGTGAAAGGAAGGAGAGCTGCTGGGGAGGGAGGGAAACAAGAAAACCATCACGCAGCTTCAAGATTCCCACAAAGAGAAGAAACGGGACGTGCTTCCGAGTATTTGTTCTACAGTTGAGGAACGCCACAGACATGGCTGGAAAGCTGCTTTCATTACAGCCTGGCTTCCCCTTCACATACAATGGCAAAGACTTTATTAAAAATTATGAGCTGACTTTGCCCAGAGAAGTAGTGAATAAATGGCTTTTCCTCTTCGTTTATTTCTCCGCTTTCATTTAAGACACCAAAAGCAAAAAAAAATAGTGAGTTTTAATGAACAGATGTAATGATAAATTTCCAATTTTCCTTATTAATGGGAAACTGTTATAAACTGAGAATTGTTAATGTTATCTGAATTTTCCGTATTAATAATTCAATTTGGCTTCTCTATAAATAATGAACGTCAGGAATTATCACACAAGGCCCACTCTCACTCCTGATGGAAGTGGGCAGTAGGACACCCGTCCATTCAGCAGTGCCAAGAGGAAGCTCATAGCATGACTGGCTCTGCCTCTGGTTTCAAGTTCCTTCTTCCCTTCTCGACAGCACAAGCAAATGCACATTTGAGGATGAGGCTGCTCTGGGATGTGCCATATATGGATTTGGGGAAAAGAAGTCCTCCATGCCTCCACAATGAGAGCATCAGGCCGTTGGGAAGAGATTCCTTGGACCACCAGGACCTTGAGACCTTGGCTGGGACAGGAAGCTGATGTTCACTTGTCAATCCCAATTCCTCCCACATGTTTAGCATCATTTAACTCAAAGGAGCTGATTCCCAAAGCATCCACACTCATCCTGTCTGTCCTCACGCCCAGAGGGATGGAGAAGCATCTCCTGTGTGGCCGAATTGCCAGCCATGCCACCAACGAGTGGGACACGAGGGTCCAGCAGCTCTTTCTGAGGTGTCCCCGTGTAGGATCGGGGACTTTCCGTATGGGATGCAGCCCACATGCTCCAAGAACTGGCAAAAGCTTCCAGCATGTGCTCGGCTGGTGACACATATGTGGTTGTTTGCATGGACACAAAGGTTAATCGGATCAAGTGAGAAATTCCAGCCTTGGCAACTGGTTCTGCGGCATTTGGTGCTGAACACGGGGATCGCTGATTCAGCTAATTTGGGCTCTTTTGGTGGGAGAGCTGGGTAGGAGTTTGGAGCCTGACTGGAAGCGGCTCCTTCCTGGAGCAGGCACAGAGAGGGGTGCCTGTGGCTCCTTCCCAAATCGCTGCTCCACTCCCACCAGCGTGGGCACTGCTACTGTCCCCAGTCCTCCAGGGATAAAAGTGCCAGTCCCCTTCCTTCCCATGCTGCCTCCTGGCACCTCTGAGCAATCCTCACTCAAGTTGCTCAATGAAAAAAGGGAACCAAAAAAAGCCTCAAGAAAGACCAGCAAAGTGAAAGCTGAAGACAAGATTTCCATGCTTAAAATGAGGTGAAAACCCAGGGGAAACCCACACAGCTGACACCTTTAGCCAGGCAGGGCTGGTGCCAAAATGCACAGGGGGATGGAGCACAGAACATCTGTGTCTGCCTTGCTGGCCAGCTCGAGGTGACACGCAAAGGGTGACAGCCAGGGCAGACCCTGTTGATATCTTGGGTGCTCACATCCTTCACCTCGTGACATTGCACACCACTGAGCATCATCCCAACTCTCCCTTCCCAAGACATCCAAAGTGCCCCGCTCAGCCCTGCTCCAGCAGCTGGACACCTCTCATTCCCCTTAACACATCTGTCCCCTCAAAGGAATCTTCTCTGCCCAGCTTAAGAGGTTCTGAGTCTTCTGTTTTTCCACACTAAATACTACTTTTCACTTTCCCCCTTATTTTTTAGCAAAATGAAAAATAAAAATCTTGTCAACCAGTTAACAAGAGCCAAAATCTGCTCCCCAGCCACTGGTACAATCCCAGGGATCACAAAGGAGTTGTCCTGGAGACACAGAGTAAAAATCAACCCATTGTGAGGTTTTTTTGGTAATGTTCAAACTTCTCACTCATTTTTGAGTAACACACACTGAAAATAGGCAACAGCCTGTGCTCTTTCACACTTTCCTTAAGGTTTTGCTGAAAACTCTTTTGCAACTGGTAATGGGAAGAGAAGGTATCCACAGGTTCTGGCCATGAGCCAGGGGTGGGATGTGGTGTAAAAAGGTTGGGCCTGGTAGCATCTTATGAGGCCTCCAGCTCTTTTTAGGTAACTTTTCAGAAGTTTGTGGCAACATTTTTGAAGCATCCCATTCCAGCTCCAGGAAAAAAAAAAGCTCCCGTGAACACAGGAGCCAGTGTGTGACGAGTGGAGGCCAAGCCAGCACTGGTGGGAGCAAGGGTAAGGAGGAAATCCACGGCTGCGGGAAGGGAGAAGTGAAATTTGGGAACCAAAGGCAGTGTTCCCAAGCCCCTGGCAGCCCCATGCGGCTGGAAATTTGGCGTAAAATGGGAAAGCAGAAATAATTCCACGTAGAAATGCCTGTCCATGACTTTGGGTCAGGCCTACAGGAGCAAGTACGCAGCCAGGAATGGCTGTGACCCTCTCACGACCAGGGGAAAGTCACCTGCAGATTCTAACCCCAAGTTCTCCTGCCGGGATTCCCACCCCAGTCCCATTGCTACGGATGGACTTTGCTGCACGACAACTGCCTGGTCACCTGTCAATCTGCTCCACCTATCACCAGAAATTGACCAACAGCTCCAGAGGTACAGAATGCCAAAAGCCAAGGGAGCTACCTGTCCCAGCACAAGCCCTGTGCCAGCAGAGATGCAATGAGACCAGCACAGACGATGGATGCCAAAGGGCACTACCATCCCTGTCGCTGTCAGAGGAGCTGTGCTCCCTTCCATGAACTCCTGGCAGAACTGGAGCCGCTGTGAAAAACTTCCAGGGAATAAAGATAAGGAAGCGGTAGGAGAGGCTTCCTCTCGAATAATCGCCCTCGCTGGAGGCTTCCCCTGGAGGGAAGCACGTGTCGGGTGAAGCCCTGCGAGCCGCTGCCTCTCTGGGCACGGCTGGTGGCCGGGCAGCTCCGGAGGGACGCGGTGCATCCCGCCGCTGTCAGCCAAACCGAGTGACGCCCATCGAGGCTCTCCAGGAGGGAGAACCTCACCCGAGGCACGCACCCACCGCTCCTGCCGCACATGGCTCTGACCAGGCGCAGACGAGGCTTTTCAGGGTGTAAAGTTTCTGTTCGAGGCGCGTTATCCCGTCCCTCCCCTCTGTGTCCCCGGGCACTGACACGAAGGGAAAAGCGCCCGCACATGCTCGGCAGACAATGAGTCCTCACCGTGCCGCGGGGACACGGGTGTCCCCTGTCCCGGGGGTCAGTGGGTGCGGGGAGCTCTGCCCGGTGCCGCTGTCACCTCCAGGGCGCGGGGAGCTTTGCCCTGCCCGGTCCCGCTGTCACCTCCCGGGCACGGGGACCTCTGCCCTGTCACCTCC
>VWZT01011101.1:236052-256527 GCA_013397055.1 Pachycephala philippinensis | reverse complement strand
CGCGGCTCATGCGCGCTCCCCGCCCCGCCCGGCCCGGCCCGGCCCGCCCCGCGCCCCTCACCGCCGCCACCGGGCCGCGCCGGCCTCGCCTGGCTCCGGGACCGGCACCGGGATCGGGACCGGGATCGGGACCGGGAGGACGGGCGGGACGGGGCAGCGCCCCCCGGACCGGGCTGACCTGGGCAGGTGCGGACGGACCCCGGTGCGGGCAGGGCTGCGCTGCGCTGCCTCTGCGGGATGCGGGCAGGGTGCCGAGCTGCCATCCGCACCCCCAGGCTGTCTGCCCTCCGTCACACCCTCAGGGGTGCAGGGAGCGTGTCCTGCCCGTCGTCCTGCCCTCCGGGGTGTAGGCACTTAGTGTCCTGCCTGTCATCTTCCCCCCAGGGTGTCCTGCCTGTTGTCCTGCTCTCCAGGTCGTAGGCAGGACACCTTTCCCCTTATCCCGTTCTCCAAGGTGCGGACAGGATGACCTGCCTGTCGTTCTGCCCGGCAAGGTGCCCTGCCCGTTATCCTCTGCTCCAGGGTGTCCTGCCCCTCATCCTACCTTCCAAGGTGTTGGCAGTGTCCTGCATGTCACTGTTCCCTCCAGGGTGTCCTGTTCATCATCCTGCCCGCAAGGGTGCAGGCAGGATGCCCTCCCCATCCATCAATCCATCTAAACCCAGGGTGCTCCAGGTCCCCTTGTAAAGCCACCCCAACACCTGGGAATGATGTTGGGTGCGAGCCTGTTGCGATGTCCATGGGACACTTTCTCAGCTCCCAGGCTTGGGATGTCACCCCTGCAGAGCTGGTGGCACCTGGGAAAGTGCCGCGGGGCAGAGCCAGCCTCGGTTACCAGCTGCGGGAATACACAGCCACACCGGGATGCAGCAGTAGCCCAGAAATGAGGGAAAGTCACATAAATTCTGCCGGGTGAGAGCAGAACCCAGAGCCACCATTGCTGTCAGGGCCACCCTGCCTGCCATCACCGGCCCGTGGCTCCTCTGGGGCTGCTGGGAACTGGGCACAGTTGTGGGAAAAAAAAAAAAAGCCCAACCCAAGCCGGGGGTTTCCCCGCGGTTTTCCCCTCTTTGTCTCCATTGCGGGAAAAGAGCTTAATTAACGTCTGCAGAGAGCAGGGAAAGCTCGGTGTAATTGCTAGGTATGATTATCGGTGGAGCGGAGGGTGCTCAGCAGGGTGGGAGGGACAGGCACAACCCACCTTCTTTGTATAAAATGAGGCATATCCAAGGCGGCCTCACTTCCCAGCCAGCGAGCTGCCTCCCGGGAGAGCTCGGCTGCCTGGGGGTGGCTATCGGGCAGCTCCATGCGCTTGCTGGGACCAGGCAGCACCTTCAGCAGGTTCGAGGACCCCTCCTCGCTGTAAAAGGTGCCCATCGCTCATCCTGGCAGCTGCTCCATGTGTGCAAAAGTGCCACCATGTTCATTTTCTGCATCCACAAAGCACAATTTTGCACCTCCAGGAGTGGGATGAGGGTGAGGAGAGATAGAGGAGCCTGGCCACACTGGGGTTAGACAGGGGCAGGGAGAGCAGGCAGCCACGGGCTGGGTGAGGTACAAACCTCTGAAATGATGCAATATCAAGGCACCCACTGTTGTTATTTTCAGGCTCTCTACTGAGCAGAGGGGGCCAAGGAATGGACTTGAAAAGAACAGCAAATGTTGAGCAGATGCTGAGGAGTGCTTTGTTTCACATGCAGAGCTGTGCTGGGAAAGGCAGGAGGAGGAGGAGGAAGAGCAACAGGGGCAGTGGTGCTGCCTTCTTCCGTGTGCTCACGGGGAACCATCACATCTCCTCTTGCACCGTGGCTTTCTTGCAGAGATCAGTTGTGGATGAGAACTCGTCCTCTCAAACCGGCACGATGCTGTGGAGGGGGTCACATGGTGATTCCTCAGCACTCTGGCCCCCTGGTCACTGTTCCCACTGTTCCCACTGTTCCCAGTGTTCCCACTGTTCCCACCACTCCAGGCAGGAGGAGGCCAAGGAGTGACAGCCGAGCACACGCTGCCACTGTAAATGCTGGAGAAGGTGCTTGGCAGCGGGGATGAACCAGTCCAAGCCATTGAGCATGTAAATTAAATTGATACGGACCCCAGGAAGAGGAGATGAGGGAAAAAACAATTACATAGTCTGTATCAGCGAGATGCTGCCATCCTACATGCAGTCCTGACGTTGCTTCTCCAGCCTCTCGTGCTGGTGCTGAGCAAATCTCCCTGGAGCTGCCCTGTGCCTGCCAGGATGAAGCCAACACAGTGACTTTCACCCCAACCCAGCAGCAATTTGGGTATCCCTGAGAAGGGTCAGTTCTGGCTTGTAAAAACACCTGGCCAAGAGTTTAAAACTCCACAAAAGTAAAAACCACCCTTTAAGGAAAGGCAGGAAATAATCTGGTTTTCTGGATGCAGATCCTCTCGGGATGTTGGGACCTGGAGGTAGGACAATGCCCCTTGCCCAGAATGGGGCTGGCTGATGAGGCATTTACACTTTAAAAAGTAACTTGAAAGCACATTTTAGGATCATGGAATCCCAGAATAGTTTCCACTGAAAGGGACCTTATAGACCATTTATTTCCACTCCCCCTGCCACAGGCAGGGACATCTTCCACTAGACCAGCTTGCTCCAAGCCCTGTCCAGCCTGGCCTTGAACACTGCCAGGGATGGGGCAGCCACAGCTTCTCTGGGCACCCTGTGCCAGTGTCCAATCCATGGGCTGCCCACCTTTCAGACCCTTTAGTCTGTTAGAATAAAATGTGTGCTGGGTCTGCAGAGCCTCTTCCACGTGTCGCTGCTCTGGGGACATCCCAAAAACTCACACTAACTGCTGTGCATATGGGGCTGTGCAGAGCCAGCACCTCCACTGCGGGGATGGTGAGATGCTCAATGCATGGGACTGGGAGCACTGGGAGCACTGGGAGCACTGGGAGCCCAGACTTGAGCCCGTGTCTGCTGAGCCCTGTGCACCAGGCACAGAGACAGGTGAGGGAAAGGACATGACTGTGATGCCCAGATCCAGGATGGGAGACTCAGCATTCCCTGTCTCCCAAGGCTTTATCCTGGGATAAAGGATCACAGCCAGCTGCTGCATCCCCTTTATCCTTGGAATGGCAGGGGGACAAAGCCCGTTGGAGCAGCCACATGCTCACACATCCGCAGGACGGGCTGTGCAGAGGCTGGTCCGGCTGAAGGAGAGTGATTCCCGAACAAAGAGGGATTTGCAGCTGGTTTGTGCGGCAGCATCCGGGCCAGCCCCAGCCTCCTCCCGCACGCTGCTCCGCAGCCTGGGCCGCTGATTGGAAACCGGAGCCCGCCATCACTCCGACAGCCAGGAATTATGCTGATGGATTTTTTTATTATTTCCCCCCCCCCGCCTGTGCTTGAATGCACTCAGCAAATATAAGCAAAAGGGGAAAAAAAAAGAAGAGCGAGAGAAAATCCAAACAGATTCAATTTTAGATATGGCGACAAAGCAAAATGGTTGCAGTGCAAAGAGGGAAGGTTAAGGAGGGAAAAGCTCCTGCCTCAAGGAGGAATGAAGCTCCCAGCAGCTCTGAGGCTGCTGTTTATGATTTACAGGGTTGTAGTGACATGGGGGGCATGTCCCATGGGGACCCATCCCAAGCTGGGGGCTCAGGTCTGGGGCACCAACAACCCCATGCAGGGCAGTGGGAACTGTGGGGATGCAGGATAGGACTGGTGATGAAGCTGTGTGGCTTCATCAAATCCTTCCCAGTTTTAGAAAATGCATCCTCTGATGGGAAGTGAAGTGGCTCATTTTCAGTGGAGGGTGTGAAGGATTTTCCTAGAGGCCCCAGTAACAGTCTGTGCAAATGTGCTGCCTGGGAATGTGTCAAAACCAAACCCCAAAGCTGCCTTTCCAAAAAGGCCCAAGAGAAATGCTGTGGATGTTCAACTTGGTTTTGCAGCAAAGCTACTGGTGCATCCAGGCTGGGGAACAGCTCTGGTTGATCCAACTGATGCTCGTTTTGGATCAATTATTTATCTCAGTCCTGTCGCCTTCCCTGGGCTGCCTAAGTCCCACCATTTGCTGCCTGCCCTCCAGTGGCTTCCAGCCTGTTGGTGCTGCCTCTTCCTTACTCCAGCCATACCAGGCAGTCCCATGTGCCACCAACCCGAGTGCAAACAGCCGGGGACCTGCCCTGACCCTGCCCAGGTGCTGCCAGCACCGGGCACTGCTGCAAACCTGGCACCACCCTGGTGAAAGCAGCACCACTGTAGCTGGACCTGTACCCACCCCTCTCCATCCTCGTCCCAGTGAAAGTGCCACAGCCATACCCTCACTCACTTCTCTCCATCTTTCCTGTCTCTGTATCACACCCACAGTCCCTGGGAGTGTTTCTGGCTCCGGGGAGGCAGAGCATTCAGAGGGCATCCAGCAGCTGAGAATGAGGACCAAAAATGAAGGAAGTAATATAGGGGAACAAAATGAAATGAAGCAATTATCCCTGCTCTGATACTTTCTAATTAAGGAAAGTGTCAGCCTTATTAAGAGGCCATTAATTCATTGTCATAAGTCACCACCAGAGTGCAAGTACCAAAAACGTGCCCGGGCCATGGGGAGTGGAGCAGCTTCCCCTCCTCCTCGCACCACAGGCTCCAGCCCCAGCGAGAGCTGCTCCTTGAGGCCACAGGGCTGCTCATGGATTTCTGCAGGCAATGCACTGTCCACACACCCTGGGCTGTGCTTTGGGAAGCTGCACGCTCTGCCACGATGCTCAGCCTATACCAAACAGGGATGAGCCCATCCACCTCCACCTGCATCCCCGTGACTGCACGCTCTGCCCTGCACTGTCCAAATGCATTTGTGCAAAGCATGTGGTGAGTTCTGAGCAGAGATCAGCTCTTGGCTGCTCTGGGGAACCAAACCCTCGAAGAGCTGCCCAAATATCTCCAGCCCTGCGGTCAAGGCCAGCATTTACCCCTGCATCACCTCCCATTAACAGCCAGTTCTGTCTTGGCAGCCTCTCATTATGTATTCTGGATGGAGGGCCCCACATCAGCTTAATTAACAAGGTAAGAAAAATGGGACCTTTGAGGAAATCTTAATTATATTATCCATCTCACCCTGAGTGGCACCTGATCCATCCCAACACTGTTTTCAAGTTCATTAGCAATGAATCAAGATTGATTAGTCCTGGATATGCAGCAAGAATGTACTGGGGCAGAAGACTTGTGCTGCCATCGCCGTGAGACTCTGTGTGTGTGTTCCCAAGCCCTGTCTTGTCCTCCAGCACCAGGCAGAGGGATGGGGACCAAGGCTATGGAATGAGGTAGATGGAGGTGTGCCAGAGCTGGGATGTGGCTGCTGAAGCATCCCATGAGTTGCTGTTTCACTGTGCCCCTGCCACACGCTGGCACCTCACGCTTCCCTGGGATGCTCTGACTTGGAGCAGCACCCAAGCTGTCCTTCCAGGCTGCTGCACACTTGCAGAGATGAGGCAGCCACAGCTTCTCTGGGCAGCCTGTGCCAGTGCCTCACCACTCTCACAGGGAAGAGTTTCTTCCTAATATCCAACCTAACCCTGTTTTCTGCCTGCTGAAAGCCATTCCCCCTTGTCCTGTCACTCCATGCTCTTGTTCAAAGCCCCTTTCCAGCTCTCTTGAAGCTTCTTTAGGCACTGAAAATTGCTCTAAGTTTTCCCCAGAACCTTCTCTTTTCCAGGTTTACCAACCCTAGATTTCTCAGCCTGTGTTCTTTGCAGATGTGCTCCAGCCTTTGGGGCACCTTCGTGTTTGTACTCTGGACTCACTCCAGGAGCTCCACATCCTTCTGATGCTGAGATCCCCAGAGCTGGAGGCAGCACTGCAGTTGGGTTCCCTCCAGAGCAGAGCAGAGGGGGAGAATCCCCTCTCCTTGCTGCCTTGGTGCTGGGGATGCAGCCCAGGACAGGGTTGGCTTTCTGGGCTCCCAGCACACATTGCTTGTGTCAAGCTTCCCATCCAATGACTTGGGCTGGTTTATAATCCTCCCTGTGCACCTGATGGGATGACAGGGTCCTAATTAGATGGAGCGTGCAATCCACTGGGGACAGGCATTCCAATTTAAACCGGCTCAAACTCAGCAGAGCCAGTGGCAGGCGCTGCCCCCCCTGTGCCCAGCACACTGTGTCCTCCCACCCCCTCAGCCAGGGACAGCCCAGGCTGCCTTCAGCACCCAGCATGAACTTCAGTGTCAGAGGAATGGGGAGCATTCCCTGCATCAGAGCCACAATCAGCAGTGCTTCAGAGCTGGAGGTGTTTACATCATCAAGCCAGGCTCAGTAATTACTCAGAGAAATTTGCATGCATTTTCTATGGGCATCTCTGCTGGCTTTTTTATTTTCTGCTTGAAAACCTTGCTGGAATCTGCAAACTTCCTCTGCCACTGGGAAGGGACTGCTGGATTGTTCCTTTCTAAGACAAGAAGACACTGAACATAACTCCTGATGCCAGTGACGCATTGGCCCTCTTATTGCAAAAAATTTCCACCAAATTAAGTGGCAAAAAAATTTTTGAGAGACAGGAGTTGTGAGGCCATTGCCTGCCCCTGTGTCCCAGTGCTGCTGCCTGCATCCTCCTGCCTGCTGCAGGGGACTGACTGATGCTTGCTGGGGTTTTCTGTTTACTTTAATTGTTGTCTGGTTTTAATATTGCATGAATTGATTCATCTGTGTTTCATTGTCGGTGCTGTTTGTTTTGGGGCAGTGCCTGGAATATCGCTGGCAGATAAGTGCTGGACAAGTAGAAGGTATTTTTCTTGCTCAGCAAAAGATGAGGAGTGACCAAGCTGTGCCTCAGTTCCAGAGGATCCCGAGCAGCATCTGCATCCAGTTCCCAGGGTCCTGGTGCAGCACTCGCCACCCCAAGTTCTCGCCCGTGAAGAGGACTGCCCTTCCTTGGATCCACCATGCAGATGGATTTCACTGTATGCCCAGAGCTACCGAATGCAAAACCATGTCAGGGCTGCTCCCGATGCATCCCTGCTGCCCTGGGCAGAGTCCTGGGTGCTCCTTGGACAAGCCATGGGCATTAGGTGGCACCAGACACTGCCAGAGCAGTAGTTCAGAGCCAGCCTGGAAAGATGCTCTGCTCTCACCATCGCCATCCTCACCAGGATGAGACACAGAGCAGGGGACTGGGGGCAGGACAGCATCCTCCCGCCAGCCCCGGCAATATTGTTTCACCCAGGTCCTCCAGCCCCATCCTGTGCTGGTGGGTCTCAGAAAGATACCCGAACAGGGGCCGTGCTTGGGGCTCCGGCCGAGTGCAGTCAGTGGGGTGTCTGCTTTCTTCTCTGCCTCCTTTCTTCCATGCTGAGGAGCTGGAGGGAGCCAGAGCATCCTCAGGAGCACAGCAAGGGGCAGCCGGGTTTTGGGGCAGGATCTGGGGAGAACCCTGCCTTTTCCGGGGGCTCCAGGGCAGCCCCAGCACTGCTCTGCACACCCCAGCTGCATTCCAAGCCAAATCTCCACCAACTTACTGCATGAGCCCAGCTGGAACCTGGAGAAGACGTTTCTCCCTGTGCAGTTCCCGAGCTCTGGAGAGAAGCTCAGCGCCTCCCTCTAACGATGTGCAGACACCCACAGCCGTCCTCTGCTCTTCGGGTTTCTGCCCCCCCCGGGCACCCCGCAGCTCCCTGTGCCTCCCCACTGCTCCCACTGCCCCCCCCGGCTCCCCACCGGCACAGAAACAAACCCCTCTGTGGGGAAGATGGGCTTTTGTCCTGGCTTCTTTTTCCTTTTCTTCAAACTCAGTTAATTCTCCCAGCCCTGTTGCTCGTGAGTCTCCGGTGAGGTGAGAAGAGCAAATTTTGCTGCATATTTGAAAAGGTCATTTTGGAAACAGGAGGAAATTCTAATTCCTGTGTCCTGGGGTACTGGGGGCTGCACACAGCAAGGCCCTGGAGCTGCTTCCCTGCAGACAGAGCTGAGGGTCTCAGACCCCTGACCCACAGATGTTGGCTGCATGGTCTGGGTCAGTCTGCTGCAGGCACCAACCAGACTATGCCTTTCTGGAGAAAATTTGGATTTTGGAAAATTGGAGGCTTCACATTCAGCCCAGCATGGAGGGATTTAGGGCTGTAGACATCTCCTGATCATCCCCAGGAAGGACAGGGGGACCAAACTGGCAGCGCAGGTTCAGGTGTGGGAAGAGTCAGAAGAGCAGTGAGTTAAAATAACAGTCTCTAATTTATTACCAGCAGAGAAGCAGGCAGGAGGGTGCCCGGTGGGGGGCACCAGCCTCCACATCCCAATGCCCCAGGGGTTTCGGGGTGCTGCTGTTTTTGGACCCCCATGACCCACAGCCCTACCCTCATCACTTGAGGTGTAATGTGGGGAGGTGACAGCATCCACCCTGGCCCAAAATCCTGATTTACACACGGATTTTCCTTATCTGCCCATGAGGGCAGTCTGTAGCTCTGTATGGGAGAGTTTGGGGGGTGGGGGGTGTAACAGCAAACCCTTTCACCCTAATGATGGTGAAGGTCATCAGGAAGGTGCCAGGCTCTGGTGGCACCATCACCAGCCCTTGGGCAGGAGGTCAGGGCAAGAATCTGCCAATGCCTGGATGAGCAGAGCTCTGCAGAGCTGATGGGAGCATGGAGCAGAGCAGGGCTGGGCATGGGGGCCGGGGCGGAGGTGGCACCCAGTGATCCCCCAGCCTCACCCTGGGCAGCACCCAGCACCCCCTGCCTGCTCCCCCCAGCCCTGCAGGGGCTCCCCTGTCTGCCCGCGATGAAGGATGAGCTCCTGGCACAGCTTCCTCCAGCCCATGGCACCCTCCAGGCACATCCACTCTGCTTTTACTCCCAGATTTTCCAGCTCTGATGACTCAGCTCCCTTTTTAACTCACCGAGTGGAGCCGGGTGCTGGGGTCTTGGCCCCGCTTTGAATTTTTTTGGCTGGTTGTATCATCTTATTTGCTACCGATAACGTCACCTCCCCGGACGCTGGAAGACAGCCCAGTCTGATGAGGAAACCAAAGCTCCCTAAATAATCTCCGAGGCATGGACACGAGTTGCCGGGTGCTGGGATGTTGCCCAAGTGCATAATGCTTCAGTGTCCTGCACATGGCTCCGAGCTGTCCCTGGAATCACCGCGTTCCCTTTCTCCACAGTGCTAAGTCCCGCCTTTTGCCATCTCCTTTTTTCCATCTCTTTCCCTGTGAACCATCAGGCTCAGGCAGATGGAAGTTCATCATCTGTCCCAGCAGCTAGTTTGCTGATTTTCCTCCAGCCAAGAGCCATGTCTGCTGGAAGAAACCTTCCATCCCTGCACAGGAACGTATTCCTTTAAAAGAAAGAGAAGGAAGAAGCAGGAGAGGAGCCCCGGAGTGTCTGGGAAGCTGTCTCTTCTTATTCCAAGCATGTGGCTCAGGTCTCGTATCGGCGGTGCACAGCCCATCCCAGCGGAGCTCGGTTCACAGTGTTGGTGCAATCTGCCAAACAGACGGATCAGCTAGGAGACATTTCCAAAAGAAGCTGGAACAAGGTGGGAGAGGAAGGAATAAACAGCCTGCAGGGTGGCATGTTGCAGCTCACCCACTGCCAGCCCCGGAGAATCTCTTCCCTTCTGTGCAAAACGCCACTGACTGGTTTCGGGCTGTGTGTGGCAGCCGGGCCCCGTGCACCACAACCCATCCCTTGTGCCACAGCCCAGCCCTGGAGCCTCCCCCTGCCCGGCTGCCCCCTTGGCCCTACCTTGGCTGAGCAGCTGCAGGTTCCGGACCTCCTCCCGCACCTGGAGCTGCAGGACCTGCTGCAGGACCTCCTGGCGCTGCGTCTCCAGCACGATCCCCATGCGCTGCAGCTTCTCCCCATTCAGCCGCAGCAGCGCCCGGCCTGCAAACATGGAATCGCTCGGTGCCCAACCCGCCCCAGGGAGTGGGGGGATGGCTCCAGGAAAGGGCTACACAAAGGGGAGCCCATCAGCATGGAGGAATGAGGAGGGAGTGCTCTCTCACTGCCTGGAGTAGGGCATGGAGCGACAGGACGAGGGGGAATGACTGGCAGAGGATAGGGTTAAACTGAATATTGGGCAGAAATTCATCCCTGTGTGGGTGGTGAGGCCAGAGTTGCCCAGAGAAGCTGTGGCTGCCCCATCCCTGGAAGTGTTCAAGACCAGGCCGGACAAGGCTTAGAGAAACCTGGTCTATCAGAAGGTGTCCCTGCCCATGGCAAGGGGCTGGAATGAGATGAGCTTTAAGGTGCCTTCCAACCGAAACCATTCTGGTTCGTGACCTCACTTTCAGAGAGCGCCGGGTGGCAGCTCATGTCCCCAGCCTCTGACAGGTTCCGGCACCGCAATCATGTAACCCATCCCCGCAGGCAGCAGCTTTCCATTTCTCCGCTCCACCTCCCACATGAGGAGATGTTTTCCGAGCGCAGGGTCCCCACGCGGTCTGGTCGTCCCGGGGGAATGGGGGTGCCCATCACAACGCATTAGCGCTCCAGTTCCCGCCGAGCCACTTCCCTCCAGTCTGGGGCTATTAGACGAGGGATTTTAAGCCAGCTTTTGTCCTTGCTTCCCAGCGTACGCTTGCTAATGCTGCCTTTGTTGCCTGAGCAAGGGCGGGCTGGCTGAGCTCTTGCATTAGGATTTTGCATCCCCCCCCAGGCAGCTCCTGCCCTCACTTCCCTGCCACCGTCTCCTGGTCGTGGCAGAGCTCAGTCTGCCTTGCACATGTTGAAGTTGGACTGGAATGATGCTCTCACACAGAGGTCAAAGCCACCGTCCCCAGGGAGAAAAGGGAAGGGAGCAGGTCCTAGAGGTGAGTCTCCTCAAAGGACTTGGTTGGGAGTTGGATTCAGGCCTGGACAAAGACCTTTGTAACTTGGACTCCAACTGGGCAGAGATTTTTCTCTTCAGCAAAAATGTTCAGTATTTAAAAAACTATTAAAATATTATTATTATATTAATCTAGGTGATGAGAAGACTCTTCCCCATTTAATAAACCAATTTATCATTTTAAACAACCTCCAGCCTGTCCTGGAGCTCACCCTGGTGGCAGATGGCTCCTGCCCAGCCTGGGTCAGTGTCGCTGTGTCCCCTGCTCTCCCCCTGGCTGTAGCTCATGGGGGGAGGGGACTGAAATGGGGGCTATGTCCATCTCCTGAACCACGAATGTCCAACCAGCCTTTCCCAGGAGCACGTGCCAGTGGCAAATAGTCCTGAGGGCACACTGTACCTGTGATTGCGTGGTGGGAGAAAGCCTCGACGTAGACGAGATAGTTGTGTGGGCAGTGCTTCTTCAGCCATTTGCACACATCCTGCTGGGTCCACAGCACCACTGGCTTGACCAGGCTGCCCAGCGTGGGGCTGGTGTGGTAGATGCCATAGTGGTCACAGCCACAGACCTGAGGGGAGTGGGATGAAAGGGCATTAGTGGGATTCAACCCTGCAAGGAGGAAAACGGAGGTCAGTCCATGGGGATGGGGAAGATGCTGGTTGGCTGCATAGGATTGTGGTGATGTTGGCAGACTTCAGCTCCACACCCTCTGGGGTGTCTGGGCTCACCCTGAAATCAGAGGAACCAGTAAGGGAGGCAGGGAGAGTGGGGATGGGAGGTCGAGCTGGTTGTCCTGTATGTAGAGCCAACATTTTAAACTTCCCAGACCTCCTGCTGCAGATGAGAGACCCAGCTCCCCTCCCCTACACATCTCCAAGCCCAGCAGAGCATTGCACAGGCTCAGGAGATGTTCTGGGGGGTCCTCAGGGTCGCCCCCTCACCAGGCAGAGATGGGCATTTGCTGGCAGCTCTCAGTGGGGATGAAGCCAGTGAGGTCCTGGAGGACAGCAGGAAGTGGTGCAAAGCCACCCCCACCAGATGTTGGTATTGGTGCAAACTCATCCCCACCAGAAGTCCCCAGGAACACAGCCAGCAGCCAGCTGGTGCCCTGGAGCAGGAAGGACTCTCCCTTTCTCTCCCTCTCAAACCCCTTCAACCCTGAGCTGATTGGTCACAACAAGGTCCTGCAGCCTTGCAGGTGTCTAAGGCCACCTCTGAAACCCTCAGACCATTCTTGGGGTGCTGCTGTGTCCAGAGACACCCAGGATAAAGCAGGGTCACAGTCCCCAGCACCCCAGTGTGCCCTGGCCACCCTGTACCACCTCCTGAGCTGTGCCATGCACAGTGCCAAGTTATGCCCACAGGGAGATGGGGCTTATCTGACAGCATCCCTCCATCCCACCTTCCCTCCCTCCAGCTGTCTGCTGCAGTGGCCAGACTCACTCTGAGCCACCCAGTCTCACTCTGAGCCACCCAGTCTCACCCTGAGCCACTCGGCAACCCTGTTTTCTCTCCACCATCACAGCCACTCTGGCCTCGCAAGGTTGTTGCAGCCTGGATTTATCTCGTATGGACCAAATCACAGGTCTTGAGCTGTGACCGTGCAGGGGAACAAGCCTGCTTCTCCTAGTGAATCTTCCAGGCTGGCTGAGAAATGGGGCTGGAGGATGCAGGAATCTCCCTTTCCCTGCTTTTCACACCCAGGAGAGATTGGTGAGCTCTCCACTGCTGGTGATGCTGAGACTTCACCCTTGAGCAGCACCAGCAAACATCGCCGCTCCAAAGCATCCACTTGTGCCCAAGCTGCTGGGACTGTCCTGGGCTGGATCACAGGCAAGTTGGGGTGGAAAAGGGGTCCCTGCTGCCCACAACACAAGGGGACTGTACTGCCAGGGCTCACCCACGCCCAGGACACACCAGGGACAGAGCAGGAACAGCAGCTGATGCAGGACACACGGCATGGGAAAGGTCAACAGCATGTGGCCCGCGGTGTGCCAACATCGACCTCTGCGTGTGAACGCTGGCTAATTAAGCATGTCTAATAGAGGAGCAGGGATAATTAGTGTAAGAGGGACTCCAGACATCCCGCAGTTACTGAAACTAATGACACATTCCTGAGAGATGCTGCAGAGGAGGCAGTGCAGGGCAGCAGGGGCTGGGATGTGTTCCCCGCCCCGTGCCAGGCATTGCCATGGAGCCCGGCCAGCCTGGTGGGGCTGCTGCCTGTGTCCAGGGGAGCGTTTGAGCTTGGAAAGGAACTTTTCCTCAAGCAGAGCTCGTTGGGAACATTCAAGCAAGAGGGAAGAAGGCAAAGTTGGGAGGCTGTACATTGATAACTAAGGAGTCCGTCTCCAAAGCAGATGGAAAATCCGATAGACAATGCAGACGATGCCGTTTCCGAACCAAACCCTCACCTTTGGGGGAGACCCCGGCAGCTGCCCGGCTCCACCAGACGCATCCCGGGAGTCGCCTGCCTGCGGGAGCAGCCCCAGCCCACTCCGGCTGCGCGGCTCCTTCACACTCGGCTGAGCGCGCCGGAGAGTGTGCCGTGGGCAGGAGGAGGAGGAGGCGGCGATTTGCTCTGGATTCACTGACGAGTGATGATGAGAAGCGGAGGGGCTGGGGGGAATAACAACCAGCTTCCCGGGAGCTCACCGCGAGCTTCCCACAGCTATTATCCAACTAACCCTCCGAGGCACGGGGGAAGAGGTGACAAACAACTGGCAATTTCCCTGGGCACGCACAGGGCTGCGCGCACATCGCTCACCAGACACGGCCCTGCACCGGGGAGCATCCCGGCATCCCTAAACCCTGCTCTGTCTGCTCGGTGTGCATTCCCCGCTCCCCATGGAGGGTCCCCAGGTGAGCCCCTGCGCTCCCCAGAGGGGCAGGGGAGGTGTAAGGGATCATGGGTTCGTTTTCCAGCCGGCTGAGCCGCGCTGTCTCTCTGATGAACTCTCAGCCGTGAATATCGAGCGCCGGTGTGGAGGAGAGCAGGCAGGAAGGCTGGGAGGCTGCTCTGGCAGGAAGGCAGGAGGTGGCTGGGGGAACCGGGGGGTGGGAGCCATCCCTGGGCACTGCAAGGAGCAACTTGCATCAGCTCCCTTCACTCGGGCGTTTTTCTTTGCTTACGGCAAATTAAGAACCTTTCACAAAATCCTTCTGGGCAGCACATAGAGGTGGAGGAGGGAGAGCCGTGATAAGCCACAGCTGGCAGCTGGAGAGTGGCTGGCATGTCCCCATGCAGGAGCCACCTGGAAGTGATGGGACAGTGCCACCAGCACATGGGACATTGTCTCCCCTGGAGCTGCTGCTCCTGAGAGCATCACGACCATACCCATCCCTGTGGGGTCCCTGCTCCCTTCTGAAACCAAACCAGACAGGCCTTGGTGACACAAAAGCATCTCCATGTTGGTAGCTGGAAGCCAGTCAGTTGGATTTCCCCTGCTTTCTTTTCAGCATTCACTGTCTGGATGTGTCACCTCTGAACCCGACTCCTGGGGTGTTAAGGAGGAGCCAGGAAACACCAGGAGTCACCTGCAGGGATGATGCTCTTTCCTGTGGCTGTGCAGCAGCGAATGGATGGAAACGTTTTGCTCAGCCTCCTTAGTACAAAAAGGTTCTAAATTTTAGGAGAACAATGGTCCAAACCTGGCTAAGAGACACACCCAAGCGCTCAGGGATTTTAAGGCATTAAAGGGAGTCTGGTCCTAGCACACTTAATGCAAAATTGTATTAAGTCCCAGCTCCTGGTGGGAGGGCAGGTGATGCACAGAGGGGAGGTGACACACAGAGAGGGGGTTACACAGAGAGTTCACCCCAGCGCAGCCCGCAGCCTGATGAAAAAACTTAAATTATTATGTTCATATATATTACTATAATTAAATACCCAACAATCATGAGGACTTTCAGCAAAACAAGATCTGAAGGCCTGATCCTGCAGGGAAAGAGGAGATGCTCCTGCAGGGACTCCATGGGTGGGTGGACACAAGGAGCTGCGTTCCCCCTGGCATGTCTGGGGTGGGGTGTGGGGTACCTGCGAGCCCTCGGTGCCCGGCTGCCGCAGGAGTTTGACGGGACGGCCGCCGTCGGGGCGCTGGCTGCGGCCGTCGTGCCAGGTGAGGCTGCTGCCCGGGTTCCGCTGCAGGCGGTAGCTGAGGTTTTCGGCCGACACCGTGTGCTCCAGGAGGCTGCGGCAGAAGCTGAAGTGAGCGGAGGCGGCAGCGGCGGCTGCAGAGGGAAGGGGGGTGAGAGATGGCCATGGTGCCCATCCGCCCCACGCCTCGGCACCCAAAAGTTCCTTTTCCACCCCACAGGACCTGCTGAACTCAGGCTGTGGGGCCCTCTTTCCAAAACCTCCCTGTTCCCGCCTTCCTTTCCCATTGCCAGGAAGAAAATCCACCAGCCCAGGAACCGCCAGCTGGCGCTGGGATCCAGCAGGCACCCGACAAGATGTTTGCCCACACAAACCCCTCACGAGCGACGTTTGTTTTGACACCCGCCAGCCGAGCAGACGCGGGACCCGCAGCTGATCCCCGACACGTGGTGAGAACCTCCTGCTTGTCACTGTCACTCTGCCGGGACAGGCACCGGGAGCAGGCCAAGGGAAGCTGTTTTCCATGGACCAGGCTGACAGCAGACTGCCACCACTGAGGGAAGGGGAGCAGAGAAACCCTCCCTGGGCAGCCTGGTGGGGAAGGGAACGCAGGCTGGTCCCTCAGCACAGACCATGGGTGTCTGAGGACAGCTACTGTGCACCCCAGTGATGGCTGAACACACACCAGCCCTTCAATAATGACCACGAAGAGCCATTTACCCACAACAAGCGCTTTTTGCCCCTTATTCATAGAATCATAGGGTATCCTGAGTTGGAAGGGATCAACAAAGATCATTGAAGTCCAATTCCTTGTGTTTTAACAAGCTGGGGGTGTTGGGGTCGCAATGAGGTTGCAAAGCTTTCCTTTGAGGGGGGTGAAGGGACCCGGCTGCCGTGGGAGGAGGGTGAGTGGGTATTAGGGGCTCACGCTCTGTCTGCTCCGGATAAAAGCCAGACGGCTCGACATAAGCAGCTCTGATCCGCAGAAGCAAAGACCAGAGCATCCCCCAGCTCACCTGCTCCCACCACGGGGAGCCAGGCAAGTCATGAACCACATCCAAGAGCAGAGCAGCACCCAAAGGAGACCCACTTTCAGGATAAACCATCCTGGGAGAGCGGGAGGGCTGAAGAAATCCTGATGAAGCTCGTTTTCCTAATTAGTGGGTTTTAAGAGGGAAGAGATTTCAAAGAGACCACTCAAGTACCCCTTTATGCAATAGGAGAACAACTGGCCAAAAAAAGTCAAAATAGAGCAGGAAAGGGTTGTTCACGTGTCCCAGGACACCCAGACCACATCACATAGTGTTGCTTCTTAAACACACCAAGCAGGAAGCGTTGCCATGGGGAAACTGAGGCAGGGCACCTGTCTGATGGCTGGGGGAATGATTTTACAGAAAACAAGGTGGAGGGAGAGCAATGGAGAGGCTCAGCAGGGAGCAGAGGCAGGACTCTTAGGAGTGGTCTCTGCATCTGTCCCGGGAGATGGGGATGTCTCTGATGACAGCCTCAGACACCTTGAGCCTGTCGGGTGGGGACCAGAGCAGGCTGTGCTCCCTCCGGCCAAGGATGTCGGAGGTGCCACCGTCCTGTCCCCAGCACCCCGAGCACTGTAGCTGTGCTGGGATATGTCCGAGCTGGAAACTGCCCATCCCACTGGGTGCAGCAGTGGATATAAACCCGGCACGTGTGGAGGGGCTGGTGCCAGAGCTGTGTCCTTCAGCTCTGCCGGGGCTTCCCCAGGACCTGCTACAGGGAGGAGAGGGAAGGGGGCTCTGGCCATCAGCAGGACCCATATCCATAGGGAGCTATGGAGCATCTGCCACCAGCAGCAGGACATGGGCATCTCTGCTCCTGCTGCAAACACTGCTGGAGGCAGGAGCAGGAATGGGAGCAGATGGGAAAGAGGGGTGAAAGTTGAAGGGAAAAACAAGCCGGGAAGAAAGGCGGGTCCAGGAGCATCGGGGGCATGGCTCCCCATCGGGGCAGGCAGTGGCCGCCCTGTAGCCCAGAGGCCCTGGCTCTAGCACCTCCTCCACAGTCTCAGCTCCTCCAGCCCAGCCCTTGGCTCCCAACTTTCCCATTGCCTGGCAGCACTCGACTTGGGATGGTAGGGAGGGTGCTGAGCAGGGCATGTGGGAGCATTTTGGAGCAAGGAAAGATTGGGGACAGAGGAGCCCCGTGTCAGGACAGCCCTGGGCTGGCTGCACGCAGGGACACGGGGGTGACATCCAACACGGGCTCTCCTCTCCTTCCCCTGCCCTGCACAGGGAGAAGCCACAGCATCCCCAGGAGCACCCAGCCGCCCTCCATCCCCTCCGCCCCTCTCTGCTAAGCCGGAGGCTGTGCCCTCCGGCCAGGAATGCACATGCAGCATCTCCCCCCAGGCCCGCTGGCCCCACAGCCCCCCGGCCATGGCCTGGAGACCTCTCACCTGGCTCGGGTGGTCCCTGCGAGCTGCGGATGGTGGAGACGCAGCAGAGGGATGGCCGGCCCTGCTGCATCTCGGCGGGAGGAGGGATGCGCGTGAGCGCTCGGCACCGCTGTCACGAGTGCGGCTCCATCCCTGCCTCCCCTCATACCTCGTCCACACCTGACTGATTCCCCCGAACGCCTCCCTCCCACTGCCTCTGAGCACCGGCTGCACGCTCATCCCAGCTCCGGGCAGCTCCGAGCGGGTCTCACATGGAGAGGGGGGTGAATTACACCCCCTCCCCACTGCCCCGTGGGCGTTTGAGCCGGAGAGATGCTCGGTGCTTTCCTCTCGTGCTCCCGCCTAATCCCGCGGCGGGGCCAGCTGGCACTGGGATGGACATGCAGCCTAGGGGGGCTGCTGCAGGGGACACTGCACCCACCGGGCATCAAAGTGCCCTGGGCACGAGTGCGGCAGCACCGGGGTCACCGGTGGCTTGGGGCAGTCGGGATGCAGGAAGAAAAACAAAGAAGGAGCGTGGTGCTGAACAACCTTCACGGGAAGGGGCCGCGGGGCTCAGTGCGGGCTGCACCTGCTCCCGGCCAAAGCCATCATGGTTATGGTCATGTTGGGGTCCGGCAGAAGTGGGGTTCCCACAGAGGCAGCGCAGGTCGGAGAGCAAAGGCTGTGCTGAATCCTGAATCGGGAATGCAGGAACCTCCAGGCTGGCTGAGCCCGAGCTGTGGTGGGGAGGGGAGAGCTCAGCTCAGGTCCTCAAACAGCCACTGTGACCCCGCTACCCCGAATCCCTGCGAGCTGGTCCAGGGTCCCCTGTGTCCCGTCTGCCTGTGTCCTGTGAGTGACACCCCACTGCCTGCTTGCCGCCGGGGAATCGCTGCCGGCTTGTTTCCATGGCTCTTTGATCCATTTTGGGCATCTCTCCAGCCACGCAGGAGGGGGAGGCCAGGTCCGGGTCACCGCAGGGAGACCAGCAGCGGTGGGACAGGGTCTGCAGCAGCGGCAGGGACAGCCGCCGCTCCCTCTCCTCGCCAGGAACAACGCTGCTCCCGCTCCCGTTCCCTCTCCAGACACTTTTATGGCTGGTGGAACGTGAGCCCTGGAGAGGCTCAGAGCAGCAGCAGCTGCTGGTGGGGAGAAGGACGGGAAACCTCCCGGGGATGGGCACCCCGGGGCAGGATGTGGCAGCATTCCCCGGAAAAAGCATTCCTGTGTGGGTCCTGAGTCGGCCCGGGCTGATCACTGCCAGCAAACCGGCTGCCAGGGGACTTTCCGCGGGTGCTTCCTGCTCGCAGGTGACCAGGACCTGCCCGGGGGACACGGTGGCAGGCGGCCAAGCTACAGGAGCAGCGCGCAGGGGCACAGCGAGGGGAGCCAAATGCCTGGACAGGCAAAGACTGCCTGTCTGCCTGTCTGCCTGTCTGACTGTCTGACTCCTGCTCTGTCCTCTGCCACCACTTCTCAGCGTGGCCTCAGGAACATCCCTGTGTCTTTGATGCCACCGCACGTGTGGTTGCCCCACAGAGCTGCCCTCCAGATGGGGCCATGTCTGCAGGCAGCCGCAATGGGGGCAGTCAGGCTTCCCGGGGTCAGACAGGCTTCCCGGGATTAATGGGAGAAGCTTGGAACAAGCTTCACAAGGAATAAAATGACTTTGTTGCTTTGCCTGGCTGCCCGTGTGTGACGACCCTTAAGGGTGGGTCGTCACACCGCATTTGGGAGGGAAAGAGACATTTAGCACCAAATACAGCGAGGGATTTCCTTATAATTGGAGGTGGATTCAGGGAGCTGGTCGTCTCTCTTGTGCTCCTGCAGGCAGGTGAAGGGTGGATGGCACTAGAAGTCTCAGAGGACTCCTAGGACAGGGAATTTGCTCAGTTCAGGGAGAAGCTTTGTGAAGAACTCATCCTGCTTTTAATGGCATCTGCATGAGCCATGAGCTCAGCTGGCATTGCCATTGCCCTGGTCCCCTCTGTCCTTTCACCCTGGGCAAAGCTGTTGCTTGCGCTGGTGGAGCCTCTGGGAATGATCATTCCAGTGATGCTCTCTGGGATCCCCCAACACATCCCATCTTTGAAGATGTGCCTCTAAGATGGATCAGGTCCTGCTCTGAGCTATTCCCTAACATCTGAGGAAGATGACACCAGACTGAAAGAGGACTGAGACCCCCCTCCAGCCTCTCCAGGTGCCCCTGGGGTGTACTTGGCTCAGGCCCTGGGTGCAATGAGCATCACCCCAGCGCTTCCCTCTGAATTCTCTGCTTGTGGAGATGAGATGGGAGCCCCGCACACGGACAGAGCTCAGGCTGGTGGCTGCCCACTGCTGGTGCCTTCCGAGGACAGAGGAGGAAGGGAACAAAAGGCAGATGTCCTTTCCGTCCTCCCTGTGCAGATAGATGCCCTGGGCACACGCTGAGCGAGTGGGCACAGTGTTTGGGGGGAATGTCTATGCCTTTGGGATATCTATGCTCCTGAGACTCCCCTGGGTACTGCCAGGAGGTCCCTGAGCACCCCAGAGGATTTCTGTAGGGTTGGACAGTGTGAGAGTGTGGGGTGAGGGCAGCAGACAGGACTGCAGGTGGCTCTGGGCAGGGCAGGTTCTCCTGGCAGGAGGCAGGAGTGGGAGCCCACAGGCACGGACACCCCTGCCCGTAGTGAGCCCCCTTCCACCCCGACATGCTCTTTCCAGGGGTCCTGCCCTGCTCCAGCACCCCCAGCCCTGCCTGCCCTGCCCTCACACCTGCGTCCCTCTGCTCTAGCCAAATTTTCCAGCCCATTTCATTGGTACACCACAATACCGAGGGTAGGGCACGGGGACAGACCCTCCCCGGAATGGGGGAGTAAGGGGAGTGTGGAGGGACTGACTCCCGGGATGGAGAGGACAGCACTGGGGACCGAGGGCAGGCAGACCCCCGGGATGGAGGGGACAGCATCGGGGAGAGACGGAGGGACGCAGTGGACCCCCAGGTCCGTGCCCGCCGCGTTCAGGGCTGGGGGAAGCGCGTCCCGCCGCGCACCTGAGCCCCCCCGCCCGCGCCCGGTACCTTCCATGTCCTTGGGCCGGCCGCAGCTCATCCTCCGGCAGCGGCGCCGCGCTCGGGCGGGGACGGAGCCCCGCGCCCCCCGCGCCGCCGCCGGCACCGGGCGCTCCCGCCCGCCCCGCCCC
>VWZT01011101.1:201005-236036 GCA_013397055.1 Pachycephala philippinensis | reverse complement strand
CGCTGCCGAGGATCCCCGAGCATCCCCCCATCCCTGCCGGGGCTGCGGGCATCACCCCCCGATCCCTGCCCGGGCATCATCCCCGCTCTCTCCAGCTGGGGGAACAGGTCCTTGGGGTCACCAGGGTGCAGTGGGCACCGTGGACAGGTTTTTGGTCATGTTTGCTGTGGGCACAGAGTGGAAAACACCTCGTTGTTCCCTCCTCCCCAAATGTCTTTTCTCTCCCCGACCTCCAGCCCCCCGGATGGGTGACAAGGGGGCAGGCAGAGGAGGGTGCTCACCCCCGTGGGTGCTGCATGGGCTCTGGTGGATTGTCTCAGCATGAGTGGGCACTGACCAAACCTTACTGGTGCTCGGCACACCAGCGTGGAGCAGAATGGTGTCACCAGCACCCGTCACTACTCCGAGGTGACAACCCCACAGGTATTTTTGTAGGTGCCTGCATTCAGCTGTGACACAGACAGGAGCTGTCACTGCCAACCCCTGCAGCCACCAAGGGGCTGTGCACCCTGTGGTCATCCTGCACTGGGCTGGGAGAGGGGTGAGGACACCTCTGGGTGCCCAGGACAAGGACAAACAGATGCCTGTGCTGCCATACTCCACCTTTGCAAGGGTTCCCTGTCACGGACCCACTGCGGCACAGGGCAGCACCCTCACCCTTGTTTTAAGAGGAACACTCATCTTAAGCACACTGTGTGATGATCAGTGGGTGGGGGGGTGCAGCAGGTGGCAGTGACCTTGCACAGCCTTGTGCAGGGTTTGTGTGGCTGTTCATCGGCCTTGTGCATCTACGGCATAAAACCCTCTTGGATGTGGGCTGTGCAGCTGTGTGTGTGAGAGCGAAGCACTTGCCAAAACTAAATTCAGCTCCCCAAATCAATAGGAGCTTTCCAAAATTTTGGATGCTCAATCAGGAGCTGCTCTGGATGAGGCTCAAGCCCCTGACAAGGCTGGATGCTGGCTCAGCTCTGTGCTGGGAGCTGGCCAGGGCTGACACATTCAGCGAGCCAACCAGGCTGCCAGGCAGGGAGCAGGGACATCGAGTCGCAAACCATGCGTGTAGTGGGGACATCAGGCCACAAACCCTGTGTGCAGACTGCAAAGGGTCTACTGCTAAAAGATCCCTCGAGAATTCCTGGGGGGAGCTGGCATTCCTCCTGCTTCGAGAGAGCGGGCAGGGCAATGCTGCTTGTTGCAAGCAGATAAAGAAAGAACGTGTTCTCCGTCCCTTTGAATTTCCCATTTCTCCCTCAGCCTTTGTCTACACACAGAGCTTTTGAGCCATGGCAGAAATTTTCCAAGAGAAATATGGTTAAAGAGGGGCCTTGGCAGGAAAAGGCTGATGTCGCTTGAGAAATGTGTGCAGATTACACCAAGCTGTTATTAAAAATAAGCGCTGCGCTGTTCCCAGCCTTTGCTTTCCGTGATTTTTCTGGTAGTAATTGCACTTCTCCAGGAAAGGTTTCACGTGTCCAGGGGATGAAATTTGTTTCCTCCTCATCTGCAAACGAGCCTGGTGCCAGCCCTGCATCCCAATGGCCTGGGGATACTGTGGTGGGGTTTGGGTGCCTGGGGAAGTTCAGACTGCTCGTCCATCTGAAATTCCAAAGGATTTTCAGAAAAACCTTGAGCCTAGGGCTGCGTGGTGAGGGTTGGGAGGTGATGTGGTCCCATGCATCACCACACCTGCTCCATGCTCCAGCCATCCTTGCTTTTACAGCATGCAGCATCACTCTTGGGTTGTCACTCAATCCCTCCCATGGTGAAGCGTCTTTTAAACAGCCCCAGCAACTCTGTCCTGGGTTTTGGTCTGACTTTGGGTCTTTTAATATGTGGTTGAGGACTTCCCACAGTTAAACAGGAGTTAAATAGCAGGGAGGGAAAGCCCTAAACCGAGACGCAGCTTGGGACACTCAAAGCACAAGCCAGGGCTCCTTTCCCCAGGGCATTGATGGCGTGGGAAGGGGACAAGCTGGGGACAGTGGCTCCAGTGAGCCCCGGACCAACAGGCTTCCCCTCCACATGCATATGGATCTGGGTAGGAAGAGCACCAGTGTTCCCGTGGGTCCCATCCCTCTCCAGCACCAGGATCTGGAGAGGGTGCGAGGCTGGGATGATTCAGCACGTTCGTTTTTCAGAGAATAAAGGAAGTAATTAAACATCAGCTTTCCTCCCGCCGCGCCCCGCGAGGATGAGAGGGAGGAGATGAAAAGCCTTCAGACGGAAGTTATTTGTCCAAGGAGAAAAGTGGCTAATTTCTCTGGTGCTTTGCTTGTCTGCTCGTTAATGAAAACCGCTCGTCAGCAGGAAAAGGGAGCACCCAGCGAGGGGGAGGAACCAGAATCACACATCCACCAGTGGATGGTGGCACGTGGTCTCGGTGGCCTTGGGACATCCTGCCCTGCTGGGATGTCACCTCCACAAAGCCCCCCGTGGCACCCAACCATGGGCCTGGGGGCTGCGAATGCAGCTGGGCATTGGGGACCCCCCTCACCCCTCCCATGGGTTGGGAACAGACATTCCCAAGCTAAACACCATGGAAGGGTTTTCCCAAATCCCCGCCCCCACCCCCCGATTTTTTTGTGCAAAGACTTCAAAAATGAATTTGTTGAGGCACTTGCAGGGAGATAGAATCGAAAACAGCTTCGTGCTGAAGCCTCCTGCCTGATGCGGGCTGATGGATGGTGCTTATCTCAACCAGGCATGGAAATATTTAGTGTTATGAAAATCTCTCCCTGAAAAGAATTTATTTTCGTGCTGATAATAAAAGAACCAAAGCTCAGAACTGCAGGTCACATCGGAGCTCTGGTTTATAGAGCCCAGGAAGTACCTGTGCTGTCCTCTGGCCCCTGGCTGGGCAGGTGACCCTTGTGGCACTCACAGCGTGACATCTGCACCTCCCCAAGGTCCATGATTTACTGGTAGAGGACATCCAAAGCATTGCTCCCTCTTTGCTGCTCCCTGGGACACAGAGAGGGGTTGAAACGATGGAAGCTCTTCCATTTGGAGGTTTATATAGATATATTTCTAATTGGATTTTGGCACGTCACGGTTATTTTCAAGGCAGCCTGTAATTATTTGAGAGCCTGATCACCTCCTTTCCCTCAGCACAGAGGGCTGGTTTTGTTCCTTTTTAATATTGTTTCCCCAAGTGAAATGGTGAATTTGCAACCTAATCCAATGAGAGGACACACATGATGTAACTCTGCAAGGACACGGCGGGACGGCAGGATCCACCTCTGCCAGGTTCCTAATCAATGCCCAGCAAGGGTAAAAAACATAAAAACGGTATTTTAATTTTTTTTTTGTATATAAAAAATTACGTAATTTAAGAAGGTGTTCATGTGTGTTTGATGGGGTGGCGAGGTTTTGCTGGTCCTGCTGTAGCTCAGCCCACCCTGTGCTGAGACTGCTCCGTGTCCAGCTGCGTCTCTGCAGCAGTTGAATGCTGCTCTCTGGCTTTTTCTGTCCCAACTGAAACCTGATGAAATTCCCTCTAATTACAGGGTTTTATTTTTACATGTGTTGTAATTTTTTGGGGCCAAAATAATTTCGTCCAGCTCCATCTGCTCTCCTTTAGGGAACTGAAGCTCGAGCACTATGGATCCTGCCATCCTCACCCGGGTTCTCCTCGGGATGGGCATTGCCATCACCCCAGCGCTGCATTTGTCACTCCAGTGCCCAGAACTGGCACAAATGAAAACCATTATCCAAGCAGAGCTTTCCAGCGTCTCACAGCTAATGACCATACACCACCCTGCTGCATCTTAACAGCCTCAAGTTCTTATTTTCTCCAAGCGCGATTTCAGGGCTCCGGGCTGCATTCAGTTGCTACCGAATCCGATTTATTATTTACATTGCAGGGTACAGCCTGGCATGAATTGATTTGCCGTGCTCTGATTGCCACTGCACGCTGCTCTGGGATCTGGGAGCTGGTTGCTCACACAGCCAGGCTGCAAAACCAGAAGTTAGGGAATGCCAGAGTTCAAACTGCATCCCAGTGCTCTGTGTTCTGCTCCCAGCTTTGGCTGCATCTCTCAGGATGCAGGGAGTGCTGGTCCCAGTGGGGATTAACTGGTGTCCCCAAGGGTTGTCACCCTGGTGCTGCAGAGATCAGATGGTTGTAATGTCACCCCTTACTGAAGAAGGGAGGTCTGGGGAATTGGAGAGGGCAAGTGACACTGGTTTTTGGGAGGGAGCCATGTATGGGAGTGCAGAGCAGATGGAGGGAGCAGACGGGATGGGGAATGACAGAACTGGGAAGCAAATGGGAGATCTGGTGTTTTGGGGGATTTAGCAGGCCTTCACCTTCATCACCACTTCACTTTTACTTTCATCATCACCCTCATGTTCATTTTTGCCTTCACCTTCACCTTCACTCCTTACCCTGCCCATGGTCGGAGCTTGCACTACTTTGGGTGGCAGGAATGAGTGAAAATCCCCCAAACCCGAGCCTGTTACTCCGGGGCAATGATGACCAGAGGCAGCAGCTTTGCTGAGAGCTCAGCTGCTGGAGATGAACCTGGAACAGCGGGCTGGAGGGCAGGAGCATGGACATGCTGCCCTTGGCACAGGGACCCTCCTCACCCAACTCATCCAGCTGCCCAAATCACCGGGCACCTTGGCAAACATTGGTCCATCTGCCAGAGCTCTTGACTTTGGACATCCCCGGATGAAAAGACAATTTTAAGGAATGCCATTTGGGCAGCATCATTAGCATTCTGCTGGCAAGACACCGTGCCCTTGAGCTCTCTCCTACGTGGGGATCCTTCCCAGCAAACCTGCGGCTGGTGCCAGCTCCGCTCTCTGGATTGCTGAGGGTGCGAGCCTCGCGTTGAAGACCCTTTAGGAATCTCTGCTAATTGTCACTGAGACCTCCAACAGCTTTGGAGGAGACTCTCAAAGGCACCTCGCTCCCTCCCAGCTGCTGTGGGATCTTGGCACCTGCTGCCGCCGGCTCTGGCAAAATTCCCGCCGCACACCAGAGCTCGGCTTGGGGTGCAGAGGGGAGCAGATGCTGCAGATGAGTCCTCAGGGCGCCTCTGTATCGTAGCATGGGACTAATTAAAACTTCAGAATGTATATTTACCTAATACAGAGTTGATTTGTTAAGTAGGACATCCTGTCTTCAGAGGATTTCACGGCATCGGGTGATAATCAAGTGAGAACAGGCCCCAAAAGTGTTAATTTAGGAGCTGAGACGACAGGGATTAAAAACAAGCCCCTGTTTTAGTCTTCTCTTGCACTTCCATGTCTGAAATCCAAGTAATCATCCCATTTGGGAGTGCAAAGCAATGGCACCAGCACCCAGCAAGCACCACGCTGGCTGAGGGTGCAAATGTGGGGCTTCAGCGGCCGAATTTGGGCTCTTTGCCCTCTGAGGGCTCAGCTGAGGAGCTCACACTGCTCCAGGTATTCCTGGCACCTCTGGGATGTCCTGTCCCTGTGCCTGGCACTGGCACACAGGAAAGTGCTGGATTTCTGCTCAGGGCTTGCAGGCAGGTGTTTTGCAACAGGAATTTTCACAGAATCATGGAATAGTTTGGATTGGAATGAACCTTTAAAGTCAATTCCATCTCATCCCAACCTTCTGGCTTTTGCAGGGACACCTTCCACTGGACCAGGCTGCTCCAAGCCCTGTCCAGCCTGACCTTGAACACTTGCAGGGATGGGGCACCCACAGCTTCCCTGGGCAACCTGTGCCAGTGTTTTACCACCCTCACTGTAAAAAAATCTTCCTTATATTTAACCTAAATCTCTCCTCTTTTAGTTTAAAACTGTTTCACCTTCTCCTATTGCCACAGGCAGGCAGCAGGAAGCTGCTTGTGATGAGCCCCAGCGCTGATCCTGCCCTGCGGATGCATTCTTGCAGTGCTATGTGATATTTAAAAACACGGATTCCCAGCCTCGGGAGAGCCCTGGGGTTTGTTTTCCCGTTGTCCCGGGAGAAGCTGCTGCCGCCTCTGCCCTCCCCGGGGACACAGAGGCGGCTTTGTGCGAGCAAGGGGCCGCAGTGACCCGGCCGTGGGCTGGGCTGCTCCTTGCTGGGCTCTGGGCCGGATCCTGATCCCAGTCCCCGGCAGGATCCGCCTTGGTGAGCTCGTCCTTGTGCTCATCCAAGCGAATATTTTTCACTTTCCAACCTTTGTGAGTGACTCTGGACACTGACGTGCCCAGCATCCCCTCCCACCTCGCTTTCCTCAGCCAGACACACACAAACGGAGCTTGGGAAGTCCCAAACCAGAAGCAGGATGACTCTGTGCACCCAGAAGAGAGGAGTGACCTGCTGTGGGTGGTCTCATCCCTCTGGGGTTTTATTCCCATCCCCAAAAACACTGTTGAGGGTGGTAAGAAGCACTGTGCCAACATGCAGACCTGGCAGCAGCTCCCTGCAGGCAAAGGTGCAGCGTAATTGTGACTTTAACAGGTGCTGTTGCCCCTTCACTCCTTCAGATTTTGTTGCACTGGGGAGAAAACATCTTTTCTTCCTGCTTCACACCCTGCTTTAAGGTGTTTTGGGAGGGCAGAGCAATGCACAGTGCACACACCCCACTCCTTCCCACCATGGGGATGGGCCACCTCCCAATCCTGACGATCCCAGAAGCAGCTCAGGGATTTCTCCCCATTTCACATCCCACCCCACCACTCCCCAGCTGCATTATTCAGAATAACTGCTGGTTAATTACCCTGCTGGGCTTTTGGCCACGTTCCTGCTGCAGCCCAGTGCCAGGCTTGGGTAGCAAAAGGAAACCCAAAGAAAAACTCCTGGAGTGCCCAAAAAGTAGAGCTGGGCTGGAGAGGATGCCTGAGGGCTGGATCCTGAGCAGCTCATCCCTGCCGTGCTCCAGCACCGTGGGAAGATCAACCCAGAGCTCCCAGTGCCTCTGCTGCCCAGGCTGGGTGGGAGGCACAGCCAGTGCTCTCCCCTGCACTCACCAGGATGTACCAAACACGGGGTCCATCCCCAGAAGTGATTAAATCTCATTAATGGTTGATTTTACTCAGCCTATAAATTATTCTGAGTTTTCCCGTTGTGTAAGAGTTGTTGCGTAAAGAGAGAAGACTTAGAGCCCTAACACCAACCCCATTCTGGGGGATTGGTGTTAGGGCTCTAAATCTTCTCTCTTTACACAACCCCATCCCTCACCTCAGCTCTGTTTTTCAGGGATAGTCCCAAAAGTGAAATTCCTGAGGTTTCCAGGCCCTCAGCAGAGACTGGGCACTTCCCTGCTCTCCCCATCCATCCATCCATGGGTCAGGGAGGTTCCTGGTGGGCTCCCCTTAGTCCTCCATCCTCTGGCGGGATGGGGGAACCCAATTTACCTCCAAAACCCCCCAAATTTACCACCTCCAGCCCACAGGGAAGGCGCACTGGTGCTGCATGATGTTGGATGTGCTGGAGCACGGATGCAGCTCTGGGTATTTAGGGGGTCCAGGCTCACTGGGACAGGCTGGGCAGTCAGGGGGTCCCGCACCCCTCCCTGGCGCTGAGGATGCTCCCATGGGCTCTGCCCTCACTCCAGGGTGGACAGGAGAGCTGGAATGCTGCAGCCTCGCTCCCTCCCTCTCTGCCACCCCAACTGTTTGGCACAAGGAATTTTATTTTTTATTTTTTTCTCTCCAGCGAGACCCAAAAATAGATTGATGGGAAGCGGCTGGGGGCTGGGATGCCATTAGAATGCAAAATGGGGCTATTTATCTTCCCCGCAGCTGGGTTCTGCTCCCAGACCTGGCAGGGGCTGGCAGCGGGAGGCAGGGCTGGGGCTGGGAGGGGGCTGCGGGATGGGGACAGGCCCCAAAACAGCCCCAGCCCCTTCTCACCCCTCTCGCTGTCCTCGTCCTTGTGCTCTGTGACCCTGAGCCTCTCCCGAGGGACAGCACCTTTCTTTTACAGCTGGACACGGTGTCAGGGTCACCTGGAGGCTTTACAGTCTGATTAATCGTGACACAGGGTGTGGGTGAGCAAGAGGAACCTGCCCAGGGCTCCGGCTGGGGAAACTGAGGCAGGAGCTCCTCGGGAAGGATGGATGAGCACAGGGGCTCTCTCCATGAGAGGCTGGACCTGTGCCCCCATCCCTGTGGGACCACCCGGTCCCCTGGCATGGCCATCCCTTGCTGTCACCACACAGCAGAGTTGGGACTGAGAGACCCTCGGAAGGAATGAGCAGAAAACCAGCTCCAGAGAGAATTTGTCTCGGAAATTGTTAGCGGGAAAGAAGCAGAGGGAAGGGGGAAGCAAGGCTCACACCTCACAACCCTGCAGGCAAGGGCTGGGGGATGCAAGGGTGAGCAGCGCTGGGGCTTTGGCCAGCTCCAGGCCTTCCGAGGATGATCCTGACCCTTTTGTCCCTTTTTTCCCCCTTTCTGGCTGGGATTCGCTAAACACAGGCTTTCAGCTTTGCTCCCTGCAGGGCCACTCCACGCCTGGGGTGTTCCTTAGTGGTTACTCATTTCCTAACAATAATAAAAATGATAAATTGCTATAAATGTTAAATTCCATGACAGCACAGATCAACATCCCCATCCTCAGCCCCACCATCCTCATTCCCACTTTCCCCATCCTCCTCATCCTCACCTCGCCTTAGGACCTCCGCCTCGCCAGGGGGCGCGCTGCTCCTCTGCGGGAGCGGAAGTGCCGCTCTGCCCTCGCGGGCAGCTCCGCCTGCTCCCGCCGCCGCTTCCGCCGCCGCCGTCGCTGCTCTGCCGGCCGCTTCTGGCGGCTCTGCTCCGCTCCCTGCTCCGGTCCCGCTTCGGTGTCGTCCCACCGCCACTGCCATCATGAACAAGAAGAAGAAGCCGTTCCTGGGCATGCCCGCGCCCCTGGGCTACGTGCCGGGGCTGGGCCGCGGGTGAGACGCCGCCCAGGCCTGGCCTGGCCCCCGCACCCCGCTCCCTTTACAGCCCGCTCTCCCCGCCGGGCCCCGGGACGCTCCCGGGCCCGTCCGCTGCCCGGCTGGGCTCACACCTCCCCGCCCCACTCAGCCCCGTCCCTTCGGGGTGGCCCCGCGCGGCTTTTCAATGTTGTCCCTTCCTAATGGTTCGCGTTCGCTCTTTAGCTGGGCGGGTTTGTGTTTAAAAGCGAGCCTGGCTCCGGGGACGAGTTCCCGGGTGTTTCAGACCGGCAAAGGTTTGTGTCCCTCCTGCTGCTGTGACTGTGTGTCCATGGGACCGTCTGAAAAATGATCAGACTGGGGGATTTTGTCGAGTGAACAGTGAGGGGGTTTGGTGGCGGCTGAGACCATTTTGGGGGTGTCCTTTGCTGGGTGTGAGTTGTGTTCGTCCCCCGCTGATTTGCTTGTGTCCTTCCCTGGGGAGGTCCTGCCGGCTGTGCCCCAGGAGGTGCTGCCAGGCGAGTGTGGGGGTTCAGAAGAGCTCCAGGTGCCCCATCCCTTTGCCCAGACTCACAGCCTGCAGGGTCAGCTGAGAGACACAGAGTTTAGAAGGGAGGCCATGCACAGGATGGGTGGCAGAGCGATGAGCTGGGTGGTTGCAGTGTATTCGTGGAAAAAGTTCTCCCTATAAAAGGTTGCCCAGAGAAGCTGTGGCTGCCCAGTCCCTGGAATTCTCCAAGGCCGGATTGGATGGGGATTGGAGCAACCTGCTCTCGTGGAAGGTGTCCCTGCCCATGGCAGGGATGTTGGAATGGGATGGGCTTTGACATCCCTTCCAACCCAAACCATTACATGATTCTAAGGACATTTTTCCCACTGGGCTTTATGAATGGCGAACGGGTGATGGAGAGCAGGTGATGCCGTTCTCCCAAAAGCATGATGTTTTCCCTGCCCTTTCTGAGCAGTAACTGTGACAGGCTGGGACTGCAGTGAGCTAAACAGCCCCTGGTTTATCCCTGCAGAGCCACGGGTTTCACCACCCGCTCTGATATCGGCCCTGCCCGCGATGCCAACGACCCCGTGGACGACCGGCACGCCCCGCCGGGCAAGAGAACTGTGGGGGACCAGATGAAGAAGAACCAGACAGCAGATGATGATGATGAGGACTTGAATGACACCAACTATGATGAGGTGAGGAGGTTTTCATCATCCTGCAGATGTTTTTCCCCAGGTGGAACAAGAGTACCGGAGCTCCCCGCTCTTGCTATGAACCCCGCTCTTAGCTGAGGTTTCAGATCAGAGTCTCCTGTAGTTTGCAGGCAGCATTTCCTTTTTTATTTATTGATTGAGACCTCAGTATGCACAGTGGCGTGGTGCTTACAGATTTTTGTTGTGGCCTTGCTCCATGGATTGTGGTTTAATTACTGATACAGAGCCCTGAGAGTCTTGGGAAAATATCCATAAACAAAAAGTAGTTTAAGTATTTCAGGGGTTGTATTTTTTTTTATTGTCCACAAATGAAAGCTTGTGTGCCGTGACAAGATTGGACTTGATGATCTTGGAGGTCTTTTCCAGCCTAACTGACTGTGATTCTGTGCCATATATTGTCCTTAAGTGGCCTGTGTAGTCTCTTGTGTTTAAGTCCCACTTTGGCTAGTTGAGTTTTGTGATATTCTTTCTGTTTGCTTTCACTGGTGTAAAAAGAAAAAGTGGTTAATGGAAGAGAATGGCTTTTCTACCCTGGGATCTTGTTTATTGCTGAATATAAGTGGTTTAGAGAGAGAAGCAATTTTGAAAGGAGCAATTTTGAAGCAGTTTTGCTTCAAATGGTGTGGGTGAATAAACACCACCATGGGGTGGTAGGAGGAAGATGCTTTTATTTAGGGATGTGTTAGTCTGATGCAATGTTGTCAGAAACAGCCTGTGAATGCATTTTCAGGTGATTGTTGGCTGTAGCAGGAACATAACAGGAGCTTTAAAAAACTGCTTTTTTTCCCTCTTTTTCTTTCTCTCCAAATTCCCAGTTCAATGGCTATGCTGGGAGCCTGTTCTCCAGTGGCCCCTATGAAAAAGATGATGAGGAAGCAGATGCTATTTATGCAGCTTTGGATAAGAGGATGGATGAACGCAGGAAAGAAAGGAGGTAGGATAAGCCACAGCACTGGCAGGGGGTGTTTTCTGGTTAATTCAGGTTGACAGGTATTTTGCACCACTTGCTTTGATCGTGGATGTGGTTAAATTACTTCACTGTAATTAATTAAGAATCACTGTAGTTTATTAAGGTGGTGTGGGGAGATGCTGAGCAACTGGTATTGGCACATCACAGACTGCACAGTGCGCTGGAAATAGCTAGAAAAGTCATCTCATGCTTGTAAACAATGTGTGTTATTTGTTAAATTCACTACTCACTAAGAGGACGTTAAAGACTGAAGTTCACTTGGAGGTGTCTGTTTTTACACTATAATACTGTCTTGTTTAATAAAGGATATCTTGTCATAATGTTGATAATCTAAGCTTGGAAAAAATGCCTTTATTTATGCCCTAACTCTTATCAAACACATTTTTCTGTCATGTCAACACTTTAATCAAAGACTTGCCAAGTGTTGCTTTGAGCATAACCTCAGTATTCCTTTTCCTAAGGGAACAACGAGAAAAAGAGGAAATAGAAAAATACCGTATGGAAAGACCCAAAATCCAGCAGCAGTTCTCAGACTTGAAAGTAAGGAAAAAAATGTCTGAAATGTGACTTTTTATGAGATACAAGAGGTGGCTGTGTGTTCTTTTGTGTGTGTGTTTCTTTGCTCAGATTTTGTGTGTTGGCAAACAAGTACTTTGATATTCTCCAGATTAGAATTACTTTCTATTGGAAGAATAAACAGTCTTCATGTGGATACACAAGATAGTGAAATTTCTGCAAATTTTGATATTGGTCATTTTTCTTTTGTGCTTTATGGAAGGTGCTACATTTCTGTCCTTGAGGGAAACTGCTAACTTGTTGGCATTGCAGGAGTAGCTGAGCAGAATCTTCTGACTCTAAATCTTCTTTTAAATAAAATGTATTGTTTAAGCTGTTGTCTAATGATTAGTAATAAACCACTCAATGCTCCAGGCACTAGGATTAATCTGAATGTTTGTAACACTGAATCTAATAACAGAATTGATTTGGAATCTTAGTCTGGACTAAAACCAAATTCTAATTAAATGCATCTAATACTTTTGTACTTAGGATTAGGAAAAAAGTCTGACCCTTAAGCGTTAAATTGATCTTGAATTATTTCAAGAAAATAAATCTATTAAGGAGTTAGAGCACTTAAAAAGCCATTTCTGCAGCAAATACTGATGATGACTCCTGTTTGAACAGCGGAAATTAGCAGAGGTTACTGAGGAGGAGTGGCTGAGTATTCCCGAGGTTGGGGATGCCAGGAACAAGCGGCAGAGGAATCCTCGTTATGAGAAGCTGACTCCTGTCCCTGACAGCTTCTTTGCAAAGCATTTGCAATCAGGGGAGAATCACACTTCTGTGGACCCACGCCAGACAGTGAGTACACAGCAAACCTGGCCAAGCTGTGGCCAGACTGGATTAGAGATGAGTGTTAAACTGGGATTTGGGAAAAAGATACTTGACCAAAAATCTTGGTGTGGTTTGCGAGTCTGCCAAAGGAATTCTGGATGTTAAACTCCCGTGCTTGCTGGAGCCTTTCAGTGCACACCCTTTGTTAGAGAAAACATGGGATAGGCAGAGAAAGCCTGGTTCTTGTGTTAAAGATGGAAGAAAGTGTTTCTCTTCCTATTTGCTGAATGCAGGGTGCTGATAGTTTTGGTGAGCATAACCATTTCTGTTACAACAACATCTTGCAAAAAGGGAACAGGAAATAAAGTTTGCTTTCACCTAATGGTTTGCTGAGCTTTGGGGTAATTGTGTTAAAAATTATTTGCCTTTCAGTCAACTGAAAATTAAGTAATTTAGCTTGTTGCTCTGTGACCAGAGTCTACTGTGGTCATAGAATTATAGGAGCAGCTGAATGGCCCTAGACTGGCTCTGTGTGTCCATGGAACTTTGTGGATATTCTCATTTAAATGGGTCAGGTTCAGATACCTGTGCTTGAATTTTTCACTTTCTTATTGCTTATTCCACTGACTTGACTAAACTTTAGTAATTACCTATAGATTTGCAAATCCTGTATGAGAAATGTTTTGTGATCCAGGGAAGCTTTATCAGAAGTGCCTGTGGGGGTTTTGCATCTGTGTCCTGCAGCTTCTGGGGAAGCGCAAATGAGCCAATAGCCTGAATTGTTTTTGAAATCTCAGAAGAGGTTTTAGGAATGACTTTCTCATATTTTTTAGCAATTTGGTGGACTGAATACTCCATATCCAGGAGGTTTGAATACTCCATACCCAGGAGGAATGACACCAGGCTTGATGACACCTGGGACAGGTGAATTGGATATGAGGAAGATTGGCCAAGCCAGGAACACCTTGATGGATATGAGGCTAAGCCAGGTAAGGATGTGAGAAGGCAGGATCTGTCACAGGTATACCTGGGGTTGATGTTGTGCTGCTATTTAAGTCCTGGTTTTAGAGTAGTGTTAAATTCTCTTGGGTGTTAGAAGATCCAGGAACAGCTGAGATGTGAAATAATTTTGTAGTCCCTCTCCCCGAGTCTTATGCCATCAACATGAATAGAATTTCCTGAGAAATACCAGTTTGTCCCTGGAATTCTTGGTCATTATGGGAGAACAGACTGCCTGGTTATACCAGAGGTGGACTTGAGGCAAACAGCACAGGTGGTGTTACCGAGGGAAGCATCTCTTCTGTCCTCTGTAGGGATGCAGGACAAACTGCTGCAAAATACTAATTTTTGACTTCTGTTCTTTTTCATTGCTTTTCCCATCTAAATCTGGTTTATTCTAAAAAGGATGCCTTTAGCTGGCAGGGCTGCAAGACCTTTTGGTGACTGCTTGTCACCAGGCTGCTTCTTGTCTGGATTTTAACATTAAAGTTGTGTATTTTAGAAGTTGAAAAAAGTTAATAAGCAAGGCTTTGTGTTTTCCTCCTTCCTTGCTTTTGGGAACAGATGAATATCTAGGATTTTTGTACAGCCACAGTGTCTTTTCAGGCGTTCAGGGGCTGTGAGTGGTCATTTCAGTAGCTCTGACTTGACTTTCCCAGGTGTCGGACTCTGTGAGTGGCCAGACCGTAGTGGACCCGAAAGGATATTTGACAGATTTGAATTCCATGATTCCCACACATGGAGGAGATATCAAGTAAGTTTAAGAAGGATTAACAGATTTATCCTCTTAGCAGTGGCACTGATCCTACATGTAAATGGAAATCTGTCTGAGTGGGTGCTTTCAGCTGGCATTTAATTTGTAAGAAATGCCAGGTGAGTTTTTGAGGATGAATTCTTTTAACATGAGATCTGGTATAGTCTTTCAGCTGAGGTATTAGCATCTGACCTGGATGCATCAATTGTGGGGATTGTTTCCATTCCATCCCTATTTCCATGCCAGAGTGATGGCAGTGTGTGGCTGTCTGCCAGCCAGGAAATAACTTGGTTAATTGTACCTGTGTGCTGCTAATTTAGGCTTGATTGACGACCTCAGAGAACCTCTTTAGCCTGAAGTTTGACATTTGTTTCATAAAGAATTGCTGTTTAAGTCAGAGCAATACGTGCAAATATTGATGCTAATTCTTGACTTACATCAATGCTTGGGCTTATCAGCTTCTGACTGCAAGTGCCCAGCTGTAATTCCCAAAAATCTTCCTTAAATACTTAAGTGGTTTTCACTGTGATCTCTCTGTGTTAGTGTGTATTTGTAAGCTTATTTTGATAGAATGTAATTTGTGTCTCCAATATGGAAAAATTTGAGGTCACAGTTACTGTGCATCTGAGCATGTCCTGGTTCGGGAGAACTGTTTCCCAGTGTGCTGAAAATTTTCCTTCCTGTTTTTCCTCCTCCTTTAGTGATATCAAAAAAGCCCGTTTGCTCCTGAAATCTGTCCGAGAGACCAATCCTCATCATCCACCAGCCTGGATAGCATCAGCCCGACTGGAGGAGGTCACTGGCAAACTCCAGGTGGCTCGAAACCTCATCATGAAAGGAACAGAGATGTGCCCTAAGGTCAGAATTGCTTTGCTTCCCTGCTGATCCTTGCGGGATAGTAGGAAAAAGTTGTGGTTAATGAGCAGCAGGATCTCTGTTAAGCTTGATTGAGGCTCTGTCTGATACAGCTTCACTATCTGCAGTATTACAAAACACCTGCTTAGCCAGAAGCTCTGATTTTATATTCTTGTTTTGATGTAAAGGAAGATGGGTTGTTTTTCCTGACAGAGTGAAGACGTTTGGTTGGAAGCTGCTCGGCTTCAGCCTGGAGATACAGCCAAGGCTGTTGTGGTCCAGGCTGTCCGGCACCTTCCACAGTCTTTCTGGATCTATATCAGAGCAGCAGAGCTGGAGACAGACATCCGTGCCAAGAAACGTGTCCTTAGGAAAGGTGAGAGCTCCTGTGGGCTTGGGGAATGAAGGCTGAGCATTGCACTCTCTGTATTGCACTTTTAGTTGTTCAAGATGTGGCCATAAGCTTAGGTGTTCTTTTTTCTTCCTTTTCTTCCTTAATACACACAGTTGTCAGTGTGTGTATTAATGGTGGAACTTGCTGCTGTTGAGCCAAAGAGCAAAGGTGTTGAAGTGTTTGTAAAACATCCTTTAGCAGAAAGCTGTTGGTACTGAACAATTCCACAATGATATTTCACTTACCTAAGCCAATTCCAGCTTGATCACAATTAGATAAGTACGTGAAAGCAGTTAAAAAAGGATGTTCTAAGGATAAAAAGGTGCTCTAGCTGTCACCTTGTGATACTTTTTGGAAAAGATACTGGAATTGATTGTTCCTACTCGCTTGTAGCCTGTTACAGACCACAGTGGCTGCTGCTGGAGGAGCTTTAGAGGTCTTGGGGTTCTCATATCATTGACTGTGTTGAGCTGCAGGCTTTGCTTTAGTGTAGCAAGTTCTGTCCTTGACAAACAGCCTTTCTCTGTGATGCTTACCTGAAACCTTACATCTTCTTGGATTGCATTGCACTTGGAGGTTTTCCTCTTTCATGGAGTTACTGTCTTTTCCAAACACTGGTCTCTTCAACAGCAATTTGTTGTGTTGTCCTGAACCCAGGTCTTCCTCAGAAGTTCAAAATATGAATTCTTTGATTACTTTAAGCAGCTGGGCCTGCATCAATAGAGATTAGTTCCTTCATGACTACTGAATTGTATTAGTTACTTCTCCTAACTTTAATCTAAATAGGGAAAAAGGTCTGGATTTAACACATTTGCTGAATCATTGTGAAGCAGTGTGCAGTATTGAATGGTTTAGCTTCAAAGGAATTAATTGTCTCCCACCTCTTACCTCTTGCATGGAAAATGCAGATCTCTAATGAAATGACCTCTTACTACATATGGATGAAAGGCACTTCAAAGTTGCTGGATTTGAACTTGTAAAGAGTTCAAATATTAACTATTCAGTAGCTTTTTTGATTTCCATTGGCTCCGCAGTGCAACATGGTGTGAAGTGCTGCTCCTGTGACACCGTGTGTCCTTCTCAGGAACAGTCACAGATGTTGAACAGAAAAACACTTTTAAAGGAGCAGAAATAGATCTGTGAGTCCAGCTCGGGTAGGGAGGGTCTTGTGTGAGAGCAGTGACCTACCCACTAAGTACTGAGCTTTGCTTCAAACACTGTGTTTATGAAGAGAAAAACATTCAGTTTTTGGAACCACCTACTTAATCTCTTGATACAAAGCTGTTAGTGGAATGGAACTGGATTTATCATTCTCTTCTCAGTTTCTGCCTGTTAACAGCTTCACAGTGTTCCTCTCCTGCCTAGGGAGCATCAGTAATACAGAGCTTGGAGCCTTAAGTGGCAGCATAACCCATTATTTCTCCCAAAATAAAAAAGCCTGTGTGCCAGGTAATGTCACTGAAGTGTGACCTTTCATAATGTGTTTCTCCTCTGTGCTGGCTGTGTGCATTCCTGCCATCCAGCAGAACCTCTGGAGTTTTTAAAGCCTCAGTCTGAGAGACCCAGCAAGCTGAGTGGCTGAAATACAGCTTGAGGTCTAAAAATTGAATTCTATGTTTATGAAAACATGTTCTGTCCTGCAGAGTGATGCTTTCAGCTCTTGGAGGCTGACATTATTCACTCAAATTCTTCAGGAAAATCTCCTGCAGCTGCAGACTTGGAGACAAATGGTTAATGCCTGCTGTAAATCTGTTTGTGTAGGGGTGGGATGTGCTCAGAGTTGAGGCTCAGCACTGTGCCTCTGCAGTAATGCCTCAAGGAACAGCCTTGTCTGGAAGCCCAGCTAGTTCCAAAGTAGGTTTAGATGCCTTTTCCCACTCATTTTTGTGTTCCTGTGATTGTGCTCGCTTTATTGAAGAGGGATGTGCTCAGTCCTCTGTTACTATGGCACATTTGTGTACAGTCACCATGGAAGCAGTGGAAGTAATGCTGCAATGCAGCTGATTCCTGCAGGCTGGGGTGCAAATTGGAGTGACAAAAGGCTAAGAAACCCCTTTGGTTTCTCAATCTCTCTTTATTAAAGAGATGGGCTGAGGAAAGTTGTTGTTTAGCATTTAATGTTGCAGACAGCACATGTAGGACAGGCTGCAGAGAATGCAGCTCTGCCAGCAGCAGCTTACTCTTAGACAAGATTAAGGAAGCCTTGAAGAATCCTAATTAGATGGAGGCAATATTGGAGCACACTTGGTACTCATGGCTCAGTGTCAGCGAGACCTTTGAGTTTTTATGCATCCCTGTTATATTTTTGCATAGCAGGACAACAGCTTTTCGGGAAATTAAGCTGGGGTCCAGTGAGCTGTCAGGAGAGGCTTACAGGAAAACTACATTGTGAAGGGACAGTTTCAACATGTAAGGAACAAGGCTGTATTTTTAGTTAGTGTTGAAGATGCTCCTTTTCTATAAAGGCAGACCCAGCATGATCAAGCTGCCTGGTTTTGAAGATCTTCATCTGCTCATTTGCTGAGACTGGAGGCTTTGTTCAGCCAGGTGTTTTACTGAGGAGGATGCAATTACAGCTTGTACAGCTAAAAAGCCCTTGGCTCTCCAAAACCTGTTTCCAATTAAAATGATTAAGTGTTTTATTTTCTGATTTTAAATTCTCATTGTTGAAGCAAGAGCCCAATACAAGTAAATTCCCTCCCTTCTCTCTTTCAGGACGTTTCATTGTAATAGCACAAATCCTTTATTATATCATGTTTAAAAAATACACATCTCATTGGTTGACTACTTTATCATGATTGACATAATTGTTTTGCCTCTCTAGCCCTTGAGCATGTTCCAAACTCGGTGCGTTTGTGGAAAGCAGCTGTGGAGCTGGAGGAACCTGAGGATGCCAGGATCATGCTGAGCCGGGCTGTGGAGTGCTGTCCAACCAGTGTTGAAGTGAGTTAAAAAAAAAAAAGTGAAATAAAAAAACCCCTACACCCCACTTCAGGCTGGCAGTAGAGCTTTGCAGGCAAAAAGCAGGGTGAGCAGTGTTTCTCCACACAAGGTTTTCTCTCACATGCTTCCTGCCACAGTGGGAAGGATGTGATGAGTAGTGGAATGTGCTTTTTTTCTTTGGAGTTTATTGTCTGGTGGTCATTACATGCCTCATTTTGCTGTGTAATTGTTAGGTTAGTCACGGCAGTGCACAGCTGTGCCTGCTGTAGGCACTGAGCCGTGTTTGTGTCCATGTGTGGTGCCTTGACAGCTGGGAAATCAAATGAACATTTAACCTGGTGAATCTAAAAGTTACTCGTTTCTGAAACACCAAACCAGAGTGTTCAGTTCGGCTGTTTGAGAGGTGATGTGAACAGAAAATAGGAGTGTAACAGCCCGGCAGATGGGTATGATACCAGAGCAGATCAGGACCGAGCTTCAAGGGCACTTGCAGCCTGTTTCTCCTCTCCTCCATTGGTATTCCACAGCCTGCTTGCAGTGCTTGAGGACAGTTGCCAACCAGTAGCAAGCAGCGTGAAGCTGCTTATCTCTGTGGGCTGACACTGCCATACAGCAGCCTTGTCATCTCCTTGTTCTCATCTCAAATGCATCTTTTGTTGCTCTGCAGCTGTGGCTGGCGCTGGCAAGGCTGGAGACATATGAGAACGCTCGTAAAGTCCTTAACAAAGCCCGGGAGAATATCCCGACGGATCGTCACATCTGGATTACTGCTGCCAAACTGGAGGAAGCCAATGGAAACACCCAGATGGTGGAGAAAATCATTGACAGAGCCATCACATCTCTTAGGGCTAACGGTGTGGAGATCAACAGGGAGCAGTGGATACAGGTATGTGCTTGGTCTTGGAAGCCCAGGTGAGGTCTTCAGGTTCTGTTCTGAAGGCTGCTGATGGTGAGTGTTATGGGACAGTGTAATTTTGCACCTGGCTTATCAGTGGAGGTCCCTGTGAAGAGACAAGAGATGAGACTGAAAAGCTGAGTAGGGTCAAGGCCATAAGTGATACCCTGGGGTAACGTCACGTGTGTTTTGCTGAGAAATGTCTGGTTTGCTTCTGTCTTGGAAGATAAGTAGCTTCAAGTTGAAGCAGCTGCTGCCTTAAGTAGGACAGAGGCTTAAAGTCTTCAGCGAAGGATTTACGTAGTTCTTGCATATGTTTCTTTTGGCTTGAAAGGTATTTGTTTGCCCCACAGGTCTTTGTCAAATGGTGTTATGAGAAATCAATACAAATACTGCATTTGCAGCGTGTAGGAAATAATACTGTTAGTGCTGTACTGAACCTCTTTCCTCCTGAATAGGTTCTGTGCTTTGTTTGATCATAAGTCTTTAAAGCAGTTTTCGACTAAGATCATTTACAGAGGGTCAAGGCAGCAAAATCTTCTTTTTATACTGCTTAAGAGCATTGATAATGAATTAAGTATTTAATTTAATACTAAACGAATATCCTTGTTGACATCTAGAAGAATACTGACTTTCTTTACAACAGTAAAACAATTAAAGGTTAATTTCAACTTCTCTTTAAAAAAACCCACGAGCACAGCCTCTGCATCATTGTGTTCTCGAGTTCCTTCTCAGTACTAGAACTGCTCCATTTCTGTTATCTGATCAGAGGGCTTTCCAACAAGTTTAAGCAAGACTTGCTTGGCTTTCTGAAAGCTTTGTGTGTCAGGAAACCACTTTTCCATACATGCTCTGGTGAGAGTGTTTGCACCTTTTACTTAACACTGGTTGGCAGGATACTCTTAAATTTAGTTATTGCTTAGCCCTTATTGAGACTTAATAATCTCAAAGCTGAAAGAAGGTCAGTAGTTTTGATGTTGCAGTTCTTCCTTGTGAAATTTTTGCATTTTTTATTGGCCAGGTGCCTGCTTGGGTCAGCCCGGGCTTGTGGAGGTGTAGGAAAAGACTTCTGGGTCTGGAAAGGTCACACATTGTCACAATTACTGCTTTCCAGTGGATGGAATTGATGTGCTCTGTTTCTTAGCCAACTTGTGAATGATTCTGTGTAGAGCTCTAGCACCTTCCCCGTGGGTGCAGGCTCCTACTCAGTGTCAGGGTGTGTTTGAGCAATGAGATGTTTGTGCTGTGGCAGTGACCACAATGTCTCTGTGTTTGTGCATGAGGAGTTGCCAATGCAGAGTTTAACTTCTTGTGCTGAGCTCTCAAAATGAGCAGGGCTTTCCTCTTGTTTCTAGGATGCTGAGGAATGTGATAAAGCTGGAAGTGTGGCCACGTGCCAGGCAATCATGAGAGCTGTGATTGGCATTGGGATCGAGGAAGAAGATCGGAAACACACCTGGATGGAAGATGCAGACAGTGTATGTCCAGCTGTGATGCTGATTTTTGGTTTTGTTTTATTGTGGGATTGTGTTTTTTAATTAGAAGAAATTGGACTGGTGCCTGGGAAATGGCTTTGTCAGTGAAAGTGGATGTGATTCCCACATCACCTGCCTGCCTTTGGCCAGTCTCCGCCTCAGGAGGTTATTTGATTATAGAGCTTTACTCAGATTTGAATTTTTACTAAACAAAAAGTTGACATTGGTATAGCTCGTCTGCTAGTTTGGTTTTTTTTTTTTGTGAGTGTGAGACATCAACAGAGATTGATTTATGGGTAAAGGAGCTGGGAGTTGAGTTTCAAGGCATAAGCATTGTAGCTCAAGAGTTAATGTAAGACTGGACAAGGGAGTGGGTAAAAGTTTTACCAGGCTTTTTTGCTTTAGGGGAATAGTTTGAACATGTGCTAAGAACTAAATCATATTTCAGCATGAGAAATGTCCAACTTCACTGGCCTTGAATTGGGCTCAGAGCAGTGGGGGGCACATGCTGTGGTGCTTAGGGTTTTGCCTGTGAAATAACAAAATGAAGTGCTAACATGAGAGCCTTTCCAATGCCTTACTAATGTTTCAAGCTGGCCTGTGAGTGTCAGTCCCACTGAAAGGCCAGGGATACTTGTGCTCTATAGAGGGATACTTGGAAATTCATTCCCTGCTTCCTTTTAAAAAGCTGATTGTAAGTGTTCTGTTCTCTATTAATGCCTCAATTCATGGATTACACTGAGTTCCTGAGTTCTGAGTTGAATTGTGCATGTGTAATTCCTGCTTGCTCTCGATCCCAGTGCTCCCCTAAGCTGACTTAGTCCTGATCTGTTTTCCCTCAGTGTGTTGCTCATAATGCCCTGGAGTGTGCCCGAGCCATTTATGCCTATGCCTTGCAAGTCTTCCCGAGCAAGAAGAGCGTGTGGCTGCGAGCAGCCTACTTTGAGAAGAACCATGGAACCAGGTACGTGTGCTGCACCATCCCTGCGTGGAGGGGCTCATCCCTGTGACAGGCTGGGGAGGAAGGAAAAGTACAGGATGGTCCCTGGTGTGGTGCAAGTGCAGAGTTAGTGCAGCTGGATGAAACTCGCTGATGTTTTTTTGCAGATCTGACCTTCTCTGTTATTGTTGTGCTCAGAACATCCTTAAGTTTTATGAAGTCATAAAATGGTTTTTGGCAATAGGGATTTCTTTGTAAAAATAGCTGTGAAGAGACAAGGTAGGAACGAGTGTCTTTGAGAAGGCATCTCTGGAAAAATACGGGGATACAAATCGCCTAAAATGTGTTTTATTTAGTTTTCATAGATAAACTACTTCATAGCTGAATGTGTCCAAGCATCTCTGGTATTTTGTGATTAAACACTCTGAATGTGTATCACATCCTGAATTAAGATTGGTGTTATACTGTTATAGCTCAGGCTCTTTTTGAAGTTATTCATAAAGAATAAACTTTATATGTCAGAAACTTTCTGCCCACATCTTAGATTAAAGCAAACAATCTCTGCAGTAGGCCACTTATACGTGTGGAATCATCCTTATTAAAGCCAACAAGGCTATGTTGTGGAAGTGACTGCAGGTGCTGAGTTCTTCCTCATTCAAGTGGTTTTTTTTAATGGGAAAAAATATACCTTTGCTTTTGATGTTGTTTTCCCATGTTTCCCAGTGGTGGCTGGCTTTTAAGCCCCCTGTTCTACCTGAAAAGTATATTTTCCAGAGGAAAAAAAAAATTACATAAGATCAAGTCAGCCTCATCTAATAATTCTGAAAACCTTCCTGTCTCAAACCTTAACAACTAAGATTTGTTAAGCAGAATGCCACTTTCCAAGAGAAAGGAGCTGTTTGTGTGAGGGCTCTTTCCACGGAGGCTATCAAACAAAGGTGTCTGAACAATGAGCCGTTTGTGGAGTGCTGATTTCAGAACCCTTGTGAAAAAAACCCCACCCTTTCCTTGTTATGAAACAACTTATCAAGGTTTACAGCGTTGGACTTTGCAACAATATTTATAACACTGAGTGATAGTGAAAATGGTGTGAGAGAGCTCGCCTTTGGCAGTACTTTGAGGGATTGTAACTTGCTCTTTCTTGTCTTCAGAGAATCCTTGGAGGCTCTTTTGCAGAGAGCTGTTGCTCACTGTCCCAAAGCAGAGGTGCTGTGGCTCATGGGAGCCAAATCCAAGTGGCTGGCAGGAGATGTGCCAGCAGCCAGAAGCATCTTGGCCCTGGCTTTCCAGGTGGGTCTGTTACACTTGTCAGAGGGTGTTAAGTGTGACAGGTAAAGAATACAGAGCAGGCTTTTTCTGTCAACACCCGATTCCTGCTGCCTTTCAAGGTGATGGAGACTTCCGCTGTTCTTTGCTTTGTGTGGCAAAATGTTCTCCTGTAAAAAGCTGGAAGCAAGCCTGTGGTACTACTCTTTCAGTAGTTCTACACCAGGTTCTGAGCTGGAACAAGTTGTCCAGAGAGGTTGTGGCTGCCCCATCCCTGGAAGTGTTGAATGCCAGGTTGAACGGGGCTCTGAACAGCCTGATCTGGTGCATGGCATCCCTACCCTTGGGATGAGATGATCTTTAATGGCCCCTTCCAACCCAAACCAGTCTGTGATTCTGTGAGTTTGCAAACCATCGATTTTACTAGAATGGCTCCCACCAACCCCCGTCATGGATCAGAATCCTGTTGTCTTGGGTCACCTCAGGGAGGGGATTGTGGTGTGCCCTAATGAGGTCACTGCATTACTTATATTTTGGATCAAACCCACTAATGAAGGGAATTGCCTGCTGGATGCTGTAGCAAAGATAGGCAGAGTGTTTGTAACACTGGGAATCAGGCTTAAATCTAAGTGAAAGAAAAGGTCCTGAAATGGAAGGTAAAAGATACTTCCTTAATCTGTTCTCGGTACTCTTTGTTACTAGGCTGAAAAGTTCTTGACATGGTTGCCACTGAAATGACTTTTATTGGAAGAGTTTTCACAGGCCTCAGTGGGGAATTCAAGCTGCAGTTTTTTTGCTTGAGGGTAATAAAATGAGGGTCTCATTGTGGCAGATCCTATGATGTTCTCAGTATTTAAACTGGAAGTTCAGAAGATCAAGCATTACTGCTTTTCAACAATTGAGACGCATCCAACTTCTAAACTGGCATATATCTTTGTGTTGCCCATCTGTTTTGGAGGATTTCTATAAACTTCAAAGGTCAAAGAAGACTGGGAGGAGCTTACATTGAAAAAAAATCCTACTGTGGATTGACAAAGCTCTGATTTCAATTTTAATCTGGATCAAACGGAGGATTAAATCTGCTGTTGATTCGCTGTATGCATTTGTCTGTCACTTTGTGTTCTTGCAGGCCAACCCCAACAGCGAGGAGATCTGGCTGGCTGCCGTGAAGCTTGAGGCAGAGAACAGTGGATATGAAAGAGCAAGGAGGCTGCTGGCAAAGGCTCACAGCAGTGCCCCCACAGCAAGGGTAAGGATGTGTGGAGGGTGGAGAGGCTCAGGCCTCTTGGCCACGGGGGATTTGGGACGGAAGGAGGAGTTCCTTCAGTTCTGTGGCCTTGGGGATTGACCGTATGGCTCCCTGCCATTGCCTTCCGGGGCATGTGGCCGCTTTGCCGAGCGCTTCTCCAGCGAATTGCGACACAAAGTCATGGCACGATGGGAAAAAAAGGCTAGGATCAAGTGAAGGGTTTCAATTTGTTTTTTACATAAATGGCAAAAGTCAGGAAATTCCCAGTTTACAGCTGTTTGTATAATGTTTGTGTTGCATAAAAGCACGTCTTGGAAAAAAGAGAAAATACTTTCACAGAAGACTCACTTATGCTTGTACTAAAGACAGCTCTGGGGTGGTTTGGTGTTTAAAGTTACACTCCTGTGTTTATCTCCAGTTACCTCTGGTATGATAAACTCTGTCGATTTTCAGCTCTTCATACAAAAGCATTTTAACTTGTCCAAGTAAACGAAAAGTTAGTTTGATCTCTGTCCTCTGTTCCTCCCCCTCAGTCATTGTTACATCCTACATCTTTTTAACTGTCCTCTTCCTCTCTGAGCCAGGGAGCTTCTGCAGCTGGGGCTGAGCTGAAGCTCTGCTGCTCTCAGGCTTGATGCCTCTCTTGCGAGGTCACAGTGGGGGGAGTTTGGGAATGGGGAGGATGGGGATCAAAGAGCAGTGAGAGAGCCTTTGGTCTATAATGTATTTCTCATAGCTGTGACTTCCCTGCGTAGCCAGAAGGAAGGATTTGGGGGGACAGGAAAGTACATGTACCAGTTTGTAATGAGCAGGACAGCAGTTAGAGCCTCAAGCCATAAGTAAGAAAGGGTGGTCTTGGTAGCTTGGATCTGAGGAGATCAAATTGTGCTGATGAAGGAGGCTCAGGTTTGTTAATTGGTTGTGCTGTTAAAGCTGTGCTCTTTATAAAAATATTCTTTTTCCAACCCAAACTGTTCTATGAGTCTGTGATAATGCAAACCCTAGCTCTATGTTAATAATTATGTGAATAGGTGAGATACATGTTGATCACACTGCTCTAACTCCTTTAGTATTTGCATTTACCTTTCTCATTGTTACCTGTTCCTGGTATTATTTAACTCTGATATTTTAATTTTTATTTTAATTCAAACTGTAGCTAATCAATAACATTCTAATGGATGCATGAAAGCGGGAACCTGCTGCTTTGGCAGATTAATGGTTTTTCAGTGGCTGCTGGTGGTAAACAGCTCTGGTTTATTCCCAGGTCTTCATGAAGTCTGTGAAGTTGGAATGGGTGCTTGGGAACATTGCTGCAGCCCAGGAGCTCTGTGAGGAAGCCCTGAAGCACTATGAGGACTTCCCCAAGCTGTGGATGATGAAAGGACAAATTGAGGAACAAAAAGAGCTGGTAGAGAAAGCACGGGAGGCTTATAATCAAGGGGTAAGATGGATGTTACTGCAGGTTTGCTTTGTGCTGCTGGCATGGAGAGATGTCTGTCTTTGAATCAAAATGGAGAGCCAAGGACACGATTTCTTTCTGTCATTGCTTAAAACAGTAAAAGAAAAAAAAATAGGCCCTTGGAATAAGCAAGAATTTCTCTTACCCATTACCCATATGCAAGATTGACTTACTTTCTTGCTTGAGAGAGTTCTCTGTATGCCTGACTTCTCACAGGCAGGAAAAAAGGCTTTACACAGTAATTCTCTAAGACCTGGAAAGACTAAAACCAGAACTCTTAAAAGAAAATCTTCCTCAGCAGCTCTTAGATACACACTGTGAAAGGAGGTGGCCTACAGAGCACTCCTCTCTCTTTTAAATGGTAATTGGTGTCCTTGAGTATGAGTGCTCAAAGTCGACAGCCATCAAAGTAATTTGGACACAGGTTTCTGCCAGTGTCGATATCCTAATAACTCCCTGCACACTCTGCTGTGGTTTGGGGATGTGTAAGAGCCCTCCAACTGCAGAAGGGGCACAAATTGTAGCTGTGTTAAGGGAGGAGAGTTCTTTCTCTTACTGCTGGGATAGCTCAGTTGTACCTGATGTACCTGACTATTTTGGATATAGGAAAAACTTCACTTCTGTACTGTGAGACTAGCTGGAGAAATTTGAGTGACATAACTTGGTCTCTTCTTCTGAACTCTCCAGGTGGATATAGGCAGGGAAGTTCTTTTCTATAGGAGTTACAAGATTTTTTTTTCAACTTTACCTATTATCATACTTTTTTTTTTTCCAAACAGTTGAAGAAGTGCCCCCATTCCATACCCCTGTGGCTTTTGCTGTCCAGGCTGGAGGAGAAAGTCGGGCAGCTGACTAGAGCAAGAGCCATCTTGGAAAAGTCTCGCCTGAAGAATCCAAAGAATCCAGATCTCTGGTGAGTTGTGTGGAGTTGAACTGAATTTGGGCTACAAATTCAATCCGTTCTTCAGGCCAGCTATTTCACGTAATCTTAGCCATTTGAGCCTGGAACTTAGGACCACGCCTATCCTGGAGTTTCTTCTGGACTAACAACTTCCCTGAATAGCAGAAATGCTTTGGTGGTCCTGGCTAGCTTCTCTAAGGATCTGGGAACTAGTTATTTCTTTACTGATAGTTGTAGTGCACAGAGCATGCAGAGTGCACGAGGCTCCTTCCTTTCTGTTACAGTCCCTTTTCCAAATTGTTTTTTTATCTGGGCCATTATAGAATAAAAGTCACATTTATTTTTAGATGGAGAGGAATGGGAAGATGTCAGTCACCTACACATATTCAGAATATGGGCAGATGTTTGCAGTTTCCAGTGACTTTCATATGACTCACTGTTTGTTTCTGCCTAGTGAATGTTGTCATAAATATCAGAGTCTCTTCCCTACCAGGCTGGAGTCTGTGAGGCTGGAATACCGAGCTGGGCTGAAGAACATTGCAAACACACTGATGGCCAAGGCACTGCAAGAGTGCCCCAATTCAGGTGAGCTGGATCTCATTTCTGCCTTAAACACAATTGTTTTGCCCAGTTGATAGAAGCACATTTTTTCCCAAGATGTCCTTTCTGACCAGGTCTCAGAATAGTGTTTTGGAGAGGTGACGGTCATCCTTCTGCAAAGGAAATGTTGAGGGTCTTTGAGAACAATCCCAGTTACTTTGTGCTCTCTCACACCTGAGAGGTCATGGGTTTGTGTTGTTCCATTTTTCTGCAGTGTCCAGGATATTGTTGGATCCATGGTCCACAGTTTGTCCCCAGGTTTTCTGCGAAAACATCTTGGATATGGGTGGGTTTTTCTCGGAAGCTGGTAGAAGTCTGCCAAGGTTTAAAATTAACAAAAGGCACTTCAGTGTTTGTAGTTAGGAAGTTCAGTGAAAAAGAATGGTGCTTTCCCTGTCCCTCTGGAGTACAGCTGGCCTTAGGAGATTCCCAGTTTCTGGTTTGCCTGCACTGGTTTCACCACTCTGAGTTTAATCTTGTGCTGGCAGCAAATTTCCATCGCAGTCATGATTAGGGGATCGTGTACCATAAATGTTCAGTCCTGGTTTTTGATTATTTTAGCTCATGTAAGAAAAGGCTAAAAGGTCAAGTGATGTAAGTCACTGAGTTCTAACCAGCAGCAGAAAGATTTGCCTCTTGGGATGGGAGGATAAAGTGCCTAACACATCCCTATTTTGGGGCAGAATTGCAGGAAGACTTAATTATTTAAACATGTTGACGTCTTTTGGGAAGAAGATGTCACATAGCTACAAATTGTAGTAACTTACTGCAGGCCAAGGCTTGGCTTGCCTTCAGGGTAGGTTTTGAAAGGTGTTTTAACTGGTGGCTACTATCCCAGTGAAATAATTGGGAATTAAGTGACTTTTATGACATGATAGAATCATTGCAAGGTGCTCTCCATGCGAGTGGGTCACCAAAGCAGCACCACCCAAAATCCTGCTTTGTTTTTTGTGAATGACCTAATGAGTGTTTTTCACCACAGGCTGTTCTACAGATCTGCCTGTTGCTATGGAAATGGGCAGCAGGATCTCAATTTTTGTTTAAAAAATTGCTTCCAACCTTATCTTAGACCTCAACAAACCATAATCAAAGCCTGCAGGACTTGGCTCCTTTGCCACCTGTGGTCCTGTAAACCAGAGGTTTGGGTCCATCGATTGCTGAATTGATTCCTGGTGGGTGGCAGGCTGCACAAAGAATAAAATAGAAATATTATGGTGTTTGTGATCCTATATATAAAGAGCAAGAAGAAGAGAGTCTCTCTCCTGTCTGTCACTGCAGTTATCAAAGCTCGTGTGTGTTCCTGTGGTGCCGTTTATGGGAAGCGAGAGCTCTTTGATGGAGTCCTGGCAGACACCAGCTCTCAGGCTTTGCTTTGAAGTGATCAGGTGTGCCTGGCTGACATGAGAAACTGCAGATTTCATGCTCCCCTGAGCATATTTCCTTCCTTGCTTTTGGCAGTGAGAAGAGCTAGGGATTAAACCCAGCTTTCCTGGATCTACTCTGTCCTTCATCGATGTGTGTGGAGCCAGCATCAATAAGACTGTGGTGCTCTCCAGCACCCTTGAAACTGCTCCCAGACTGTACTTTGCACTTTTTGGGCCTTCTTCTGCCACTGCAGTTGTCTGTTCAAACAGACAGCTACCTTTCCTTTTGGAAATGCTGATTCGCCTTCCCTGTCCCAGAGTTTGCAGTGTCTCATCTGAAAAGCCTGGGTTAGCTGCTGGTGTTGGGGTATAGAGATCCCCAGAGCTGAAGCTCCAGTGTGGTGCACGCAGTAGCTAAAAATTCAGAGTACTGAATGAAGTATCCATGTGGAAAGAGTGATCTGGATCACCACCAGGGTGGGGGCTGTGCTGCTGTTTGTGCTGCAGAGCACTGGCCTGATGGCAAGGTGGGGAGGGTTAACCTCAAAATAACACTAAACAATCTTCCTACTTATTTTGATTAAGGAATCCTGTGGTCAGAAGCAATTTTCCTTGAAGCGCGACCGCAACGAAAGACCAAGAGTGTGGATGCTCTCAAGAAGTGTGAACATGACCCACATGTCCTGCTGGCTGTGGCCAAGTGAGTTCCTGTGCTTGATGCAGTAAAAATATCCATGTCTGTGTGTGGCTGCATCCAGGATGGAACACTGCGCTCCAGCACAGCCATGTGATTCTGGCTGCAGCAGCTCTAATAGGTCCCAAAGCAAGGAACAGCTCTCCAGCTGTCTCCTAGTAACTGTGCAGATCTCTCCCTTGATTCCAAGTGGGGAATGTCAGCCTGCCCTCAAGCTGTTCTGGTGGGTCTGGGACTGGCACGGATAGCAATACACTCACACAAAGTCCTTTGCCAGTGCTGGGTGTTGGCACCCTGCAAGCTGCTTGCTTTCTGTCCCTTGAAGAGGATTTCACTGTGCTGGCAGGTGAACTAGGCTTTATTAAGTGGTTCAGGATATGTTTTAAGTATCTGTAAAAATAGGGACATTTTTTTTGCTGGTTATTTTCCAAGTTTTATGTGGCTGACTGTGTAGTTTGCATCTTTTCTCTCTATCCTAGATTGTGTCATATGTCTTTTTAAATTCTGAGCGAGATATTCTGCTTCTTAATTTCTGCTACATCAGTGTTCTTCAGTTGTGCCCCTTCCCAGAATGGAAACCACCAGCCATTCTATAGTTTGCTTCTCTGAAATGGGAAGATAATCTGCTAGGAATTGCTTCCTTGTCCAGATTGAGTTGTGAGGATTCCAGTGCTGAAAACCCTCTGTTAGAATGGACTTGTGCCACATCCTGCTCTGATGTGTGAACAGCCTTACAGCAGCCGTGATGGAAACAAACTTACTTTTCTCCCTTTGTGAATAGCAGAAGAGGTTAATACAGGAAGCATTTTGCTCGAAGTTGCCCAATTCTTTCACAACTCTATTTTATAAGCCAAAGAAAACTGTAGGATACACTCCAGTGACTGCAACACAGGGTTCTGCCAGATCCTGACAGCTGACTTGTTCAGCTTTAGCATCAAGTGAGAAAAATGTTAACTTTTGCTTTATGGCAACTGCTCCCAGGCCCCTTCTGGTGCAACCTCAGGCTGTTTAACAGCTAATCCCAACATAAACAGCTTCCACCTCCCATCACGACTTGCCTGTGTAGGTACACAGTGTCACACATCTGTGAAAAACTTTTGTTTAACATGTTGCTGAAAATGGCCACTACTTGCAGGTGTTAAGCCTCTGCTATCATTGTTCGTGCTCTTGTAAATCACAGTTTATTTAACACAGAACAATCAAGAGTATTACAGGGCTTAAAAACAATCACAGAAGCTGTATAATTTTATGACAGGCTAAGCCCTTTATGAGGGGTGGCTGATTTGATAAAGACCTTATAGCTCAAATGAACTCTTTAACGCAAAGCAGTGAAACCAAGAGACTCTTGACCCAACTGGTTCATTACTGGGGAGAAATTTCAGCATTGACCAGTGCCTGGATGAAATGGCAACAGTGGGGCTGTGCTAGGATGAGGTTTGAGTGCAGAAGCTTCCATGCTTGTTTTTCCTTGGAAAATGGGGTTGACAAGGCAGGTCTGCTCCACTCCACTCCAGCAGGCTTTGTGAGTGTGAGCATGTGACCATACAGCAGGCAATTACCAGCTTTTAGAAGTTATTTAATTGTTAGATGCTAAAATCGACTTGAAATGTAAAGAAGTTGAAGGAGTGGGAATAGATGTAGGCATGTAATCCTGTCTCTTCCACACCAAATCTGGAACAGCAAAATTAAAGCAATTGAGTCAGCAAAGGTTGAGCTCAGTAATGCTTCCCCTCTCAGCAGAGTCTGTCTATGCCTGGGGCTAAGTTACCCTCTAAGTTACCTTGCCTCACTGGGGCAGTGAAGAGGAAGTGCTGGATTTCTTTTCAGTCCTCTCATTCCCTTCCCTTAGGAGAGGCAGGATGGTCTGTAGTTGCCTAAAAACCTGCTGTTTCCTTCTTGGGAGAGCAAAGAATTGGAACACCTGTAGAGCCTTTAAGTTGGAGTTGTTGTGGGTTGGCATCTTCCTCTAAAGTGAGGCTGTTTGTCAGCTCCCTTCTGCTTTTCCCCACAGGCTGTTCTGGAGCGAGCGTAAAATAACCAAGGCCAGAGAGTGGTTCCACCGCACAGTGAAGATAGACTCTGACCTGGGGGATGCCTGGGCCTTCTTTTACAAATTTGAGCTCCAGCACGGCACAGAGGTGAGTGTGTGCCTGGGAACAGGGAAGGCAGCAGCAATCCCTGGCTGGCAGGGGTTGCCCAGTCCTGGGATTGCTGCAGTGCTGGGCTGAGCACACTGCCTCTGCTCCTGCCTGCGTGGTCACAGGGAAGGCTGGCTGTCATGCCTGGTCATGAGTGAGCAAGAACAGGCCTGTGTGGTGGCTTTTAAAAGGTGCTGTCATTAGCTGAGCTGTGTTTCAGGCTGTTTTGCTGTCCACAGTCATGCTGGTTCATGCAAAAATCTCTGAAATTAATCTTCCTCCTGTAAAACGCAAGCTTGCTCTGAGGGGATTGTGCTGGAATTGTGGTGCTGGATTTGTGTAACTGGGGCTGTTTCCTCCCAAGTGTGGAGTACAGGTTGCACGTGAGCACAGCCAGAGGAACAGCCGGCTCTCATCTCTTACAGCAGTTTTTAGTGCTGATAATACTGAAATTATGGGGGTGTTTATCTTCTGACTTCAGAGAGACCTTTCACTTGACACAGCTCCTGCAGGTGGTAATGCACAGGAAGTTTCTGCTGCAGTTTCTGTGCTGTAGCCAAGACTTGCTCCGCTGCAACTTGGCCAGTTTATTCAGTCGGGCAGGAGACTTGCTGTGTCCGAATTTTGACTTGGACTTCCTTTGAAAATAACAGACCCCAAACCCACCGTAATCTTTGGAAGAGTGTTTGAATCAGGGAGGGTTCCATTTTTGGCTCTGTGCTGGAACAAACCAGGACAAATTGTCATTTCTCTTCCCTGTAGGAACAACAAGAAGAGGTGAGGAAGCGCTGTGAGAATGCTGAACCTCGCCACGGAGAGCTCTGGTGTGATGTCTCCAAGGACATAGAGAATTGGCAGAAAAAGATCGGAGAGATTCTCGTGCTTGTGGCAGCCAAGCTGAAAAATACCTTCTAGAGTGTGCTGGCCTCAGCTGCCTCAGCGATCTCTGTAGGACTTAACCTGCTCGTGGTGCATTTGCCCTTTCAGCAGCACAGATTTCGAAGGACAGGACATGGATGATGACAGGAAAGAGCTTTCTCCCAAAAGGAAAAGCTGCTTCCTTCTTTCCCCAGCATGGCCATCAGCTTCTGCAGCACATGGGAACATTGTAGCTGGTGTCACACAGGAGACAGGAGCAGTCTTGTGAGGCTCTGTTGGCATTTCCATGTTGATTCCTGATTCCCTCCTGCAAACACAAGCTTTAATTTGTGCTTGTATGGATTCTGACATGCGGCAGTCCCTCTGTTCTTGGCCCTGGCATGTGTTCCCTGTCCCCCTTTAGTGTTGGACTCATCTGATGCTGGTTCCTTGTCAGCAGATCTGGGTTGTTGCCGTTGGAATAGTCCTTGAAGGAGATGGATGGAGTTTGGGAGCGGCCCAGCAGCACAGGGAGAGGTCTGGGCTGACTCCTCTTCTTTAGGTGGTTTAGTTTGGTCTCTGCTAACAAGCTGCTGCACAGCTTGGAGGTGTTCCTCCAACCTGAGCAGCTGGAGCATTTTGTCAAATTCAAAAGCATATTTTTAGAGAACTTTTCCTCAATTTTTGAATGTATATAGTAAAGCTTATTCTTTTAGGTGTCTGAGTTCATTAAGCACAGTGGTGGTTTAAAGTAACAAGGCAAAACTCAGCAATCACTGAAAGCCCTTTTGAAGGAAAAACCTTTATTTAGAGTCATTGGGAGACTGTGCTGTTACACAGCTGTGACTGCCTGTGGCTGGGAGGTTTGGGATGGCTCCCTCCAAGTGCAGATAGAAAAAAGCAAACTCAAGAGAGGGAAAGCTTTGTGTTTGGGACCCTTTGTACACTGTCTTCAATTTTCTACACTTGTGATCTGTACTATTTTTACCCCAGCTCCCTGACTTCTTGTGATCCTAGAATGAGAAGCTGTACTGTCTTACACCTGAGGCTATAGCAGCTGTACCCAGGTCTGTGGATGTGTGTTATCCCATGTATTTAGTTGGAGAAGAAACTCCCATATTACTTGTTGGAGAATATATATAAAATACAGCTTCTCTTTTTTGTTTCCTTCTGTTGTCTTCGAGCGTGGTCTTGCCCTTTGACTCTCACTGGGAAGAGTGGGTCTGATAGCAGAAACCTTTGGACTTATCAGGCTCCCACCACTCTGGGAAGCTGCCTGCCAGTGGGGGCTGCACCAAGCTGGGCTACAGCCTCTTGCCAAAACGGATGAGAAGCCCAAAACGAATCTTTTAACGCTGCAGCAGAAACGGTTGGTCTGGAAGCAAAAGCCTTTTTTTCCATTGGGTTTATAATGGAAACTCTTGTGCTTTCTCTGGAATAGCTGATGAAAGGGTGTAGGTCACAGATGTCCTGTGGAAATGTAGTTTCCCAAAGGTGAGTGAGAGTCTCTTGCTCAGGGATTTTGTGCCATTGCTGGCATCCTTCAGGTGAGTGGGCTCAGAGAGAGTGGCAGAGTTTGGGAAGGGTAATGGAGATGCTATTCGAAGGAGAGGGTAGACATGGCAGGGGAACCTGGCTGGACAAGGATTCAAGACAGGCAGAAACTGCAGGATAAAAACAAGTTTAAAAGTTTTCAATGTGTGCTGTCCTTCAGCCTCTTGTGCTCACATGGGGGTTATATCCTGCTTTTCTGGGCAGGGAATGTGGCATTCTGATTCCTGATGTAGTGATGTGCTGGGGAAAGCTGGGTGCCTGTGGTGCATAAATCCCTTTGCCCAGCGGTGCTGTGGTGTTGGTGGCTGCATACTTGGGATGGGAAAGGGAAGTGGGAATTGCAGTGGTGTGGCTTTTCCTGCTGGAGAGATTCCCGACTTATGTTGGGAGCATTTCCCTGGAGCCAGATAACACAGGTGCACCCACTGATGGGATCCTCCTGCTTCCTCTGCCCCTTGCTTAGGTGGCAGCACCACATTTTATAAAGATTGGGATGTGGAAGCCCCAAGGAAGGGGCCCTGTGCTGGACCCTGTGCCACCTTCCCACAGCACCAGGCTCCTTCAGCCACCTGCTCCTTGTACCTGCAGCTTCCCTCTCTTGGGCTATATTCCTTAGCTTGGGGATTATTTTTTCTTACTTAAAAGAGATCATCAATCTTAGAGCCTTTTAATGTTTGTAGATGTCTTGGTGGTTTTTTAAATGGATTATGGCACCCATGAATTTTAGCTATATATAGAGCTCAATAAACAAGTTATATGGGTCCTGTCCCGGTGGAATGCTGCAGCCTGCTGTGGGTCCCACTTCCTGGGGAGGAATGTTCTTGCCAAGCTGAGCAAAGCTGGATTATTCACCATTTGTTCTATTTCTTACTCAATCACCCACGTCCAGCTCCTCAGTGGAGCCTTGTTCCTGTCAGTTCAGTTTTTCCCAAAATTGATAGAAATTGAGTCAGGGCGATTTCTGTGCCTGGGCTGGGGGTGAGGTACAAGATGCAGAGGGGAAGGAGGAGAGGGCTTTGGTTGGAAGCACAGGGACACTCCTCGTGTTGGTGTTTTGGGGTCTCACCCCGAGCAGTCACTTTTGCCATGGGTTGGTGTGATTGTGAGTGTTCCCCCAGTGCCGTCTGTGAATCCAGAGTGAAACAATCGCCCCAACGCCAACAGAAATCGAAACTGCGGGGGTTTGCAGCACAGTGTGCAGCCCCGGGAGAGGGACGCGCGTGGGTTGGGATCCCAGGGTGGGTGCGAGCAGGGGCTGCTGCCTCTGCCGGCCTCTCGGGGCAGGGGGACCCTGTCCCACGCTGCCCGGCTGCCCCCCGGGAGCGGGACCCGGCACGACCTCTGTGCGCTC
>VWZT01011101.1:187616-200962 GCA_013397055.1 Pachycephala philippinensis | reverse complement strand
GCCGTGTCCCGCCCCCCCCGCGGCGGCCGGGCCCGTCCCCTCCCACCGTGGAGCCAAGTTCAAACCGCGGGCCCCGGCGCAGCGGGACGGGGCCGGACCGGGCTCCCCGGGGCCGCCGCAGGGGCCGCGCCCGCGGGGCTCCATGGTGAGTGCGCCGGGACCCCCCTTCTCCCCGGGAACCCCCTTCTCCCCGGGACACCCCTCCCTGGAGCCCACCGAGGGACCGGAGCCCGCCGCACTGCCGGGTTGGGGTCGGCTCGGCCGGGGTGGGACTTGCAGCAGCCGCGATGGGGCTTGGGACCTGTCGGGAGGGGACTGCGTCTCCTGGAATGNTCTCCTGGAATGAGGCTCGGACCGACCGCGAGAGGGGCCGGTCCGTCCGGCACGGGGCTCGGACTGGTCGGGATGGGGACGGACCAGCTGGGAAAGGGCTTGCAGCAGTTGGAATGGGGCTGGGCTGAGTCCAAATGGGGCTTGGATCCTTAGGAGGGTCGCGATGGGACGGAGCTGGGAGTCCGTGGGGAAGGGGCTCTGGTCTGGCTGGGGAGGCTGGGCCAGCTGGGATCAGGCTGCTGTGTCTGGGATGAGGCTTAGACCTGGCTGGGATAGGGCTTGGATGTGGCTGAGGGAGAGAACGGAGGGTCTGTCCCTGCCTTGGGGCTCTGGGTGGTGGCAGGGCCCCTTTGGGTCGGAGGGAGTCAGGGACACGGTCTATTTGGCTGGAAGAACCTGGTGACCCCAGTGGGGTTCCCAGGCTGGTGGCAGGAACTGCCTCTTGCTGCCCCGCTGGCTGGGACTGGCAGCAGTGCCACCAGGAGCTGCTCTATCAACAATGGTGATTCCCCTTATCTCCTCGTATTTGCTGGAGGATTAGAGTGAGGATGAGATTAGCTGTGCCTGTCCTGCACCCACGCTTCCCCAGGCTGCTCCTTCACTGCCAGCTCTCCCCTAGGAAGGGACGAGCCACCTGCCTGTAGCTTGTTGCGGTGGGATAGGGGCAAGGGGAGAAGGAATAATCCTACATCAGCTGCTCAATTTCTCCTCCATCCTGAAGGGGGAGAAGTCAGGAGCAGGATTTGCCACCTCGGTCTCTCCCTGCATCCCTCGCTTGTCACTGCTGCTTCCCTGCCTTCCATGGTGGGGGTGGGAAGCACCTACAGCACCCGCTGAGCTCCTGCCCTGGCTGTTCCTGGACTACTCTGCACTTCCTCCTGGGCTGAGCACCGAGCCCAGGCTTGGCTGTCTTGGAATGCTGGAAAGGGTGTGCTTTCTCCCGGAAGTGGGTCCCAGTTGTTTAATAAACCACTTCAGGGAAGTCATTCCCATTTTCATGGTAAAATTGCATGGCCTTGCCCTCCAGGCAGAGGAGGCTTCTGGAGAGTAACCCTTAGACTTTGGTCAGGGTGTCCTCATGGAAGCAGTGCTCTCCTTTGATATCCCTGGGGATTGTACCCTCGGCTCTCTGCTGAATCACCTCTGGGGCAAGATCTCTCAGGGGTTTGCAGGGAGCAGAGGCAGCAGCACAAGGAGGCTCTTCCCTGCCCTTCCCGGCTCCCAGATAGAGCTCAGCAGAGCTCTGCGGGAAGGTGGGTGGTGATTAAGGAAGCTGAAGAGCCCAGTGGGATTTCTACTGGTTGTACAGGGATTTGCTCATCTCCTTGCACGTGCCTATGCTCCAAGGTGATGGTTGTGTCCGTGTGTTCCCAGAATTGTGCTGTGTTGGATTTTGCCTCATGTTAAGCCTCCATCACTCCCGTTGAGCTGCAGGAGGGTGGGAAAAGGTTTCCTCACCCTTTTGGAGCCAGGTCCAACTCAGCATTGAGTAGGGCGCTCAGAGAATGTGTGAATTCTACAAACAAATCCCTCAGGTTGTCACCAAGGGGAAGGACAGATGGAGTCTGCCTGGGCTTGGAATTCAGGGAGGGAAATTCTTCCTTCTGCCTTCTTGGAGCAAGTGCAGAGGTGAAGGGGAAGGCAGTGACCCCGAGCTGAGGTGGGGAGCAGCAGGCACAGGCTGCAGGCAGAGCTGTGGCCCCTTTCGCATCGCTCCTGCTTTGGCTGTGACACAGGGGTTGCATAGCTGGAAGGAGCTGAGCTGCTTGCTGCCTGCCCAGACCTGACACCTGCGGCATGGGGGTTGTTCGGGAGGGGATTGTGTTTGGGGGGGACTTTTCCTGAAAATGTGAAATGATAGAAATGCCAGGATGGGGCCCCAGTGCTGTGCCATCGCTGAGACGTGTTGAGCATTTGGGCTCCTTTCCTGGCACAAGTTTTGAGCTCCCCATCCTCACTCTGCTGTTGCTGGGCTGCTCAAATATCCCCAGTCCTGGACACTTGAGCTTGTGCTGGCTTTTCTTCAAAGCCCTGGGACTCATCCCTGCCTCGGAGGGTCCATCCACCCCCTCCCTGTGCCCCTCTGCCAGCTCAGGTGTCAGCACTTGGGGTTCCCCGCCCTGCAGGGGCCAGCGCGGGGCTCTTGGGAAGGTTTGGAGCCAGGAGGCTTGGAAGCAGCTGGGATGTGCTGGTGAGAGCAGATGCTTATGCTGCTTCTGTCTGGCTTGTGGTGAGGGAGCCTGAGCCTGGGATGAGCATGAGCTGCGGGGAAGCTGGAAAAATGTTGTATTAGTTCCATCCATGCAGCAGAGGTGCGGGAGAGGAGTTCCTTTTGAGGGTGTTCAGATCCATTCGGGCTGAGGTGTGGATATCACTGGTGGGGACCAGGTAGCTCCTGCCTCCAGCTCCTCTCCAAGGAGCCCGGCACATCCCTCTCTGCTCCCCTTGGGTTTTGGTGCTTGAGATTCTCTGGCCTTGAAATGCCACAAAGTGGGGATTTACTGGAACCCTGCTGGGGCAGAGAGCTCAGGGATGAGTCCCATAGACTGACACAGGTCCCTGGCACAGCTCTGTGCCAAGAACCCGGCTGCTGGCACTAGAGAGAGCTCTGTGTGTGCCATGGGCAGCGCTGCTGGGCTGAAGCTGGAGCAGTTTCCCAAGGGCTTTGCTCCAAGGGGAGATGGCTCCTCTGGAAGGATGTTCTTTGGGAGAGGAGACAGCTGAGGCTCCTCCATCACGTGTGGCATCTTCAGGTCTGATGGAGCTTCTGACTAGGGCCTGAAGGCAGAGCCCAGACCATTCCTTACTCCCCAGCTGACTCTGAGCCCTTCCCTGGCAGATTTTCCCCCGGGCGCTCTCCTGTGCTGTTCTGCTGCTCCTGCTCGTGGCCGTGCTGAGCAGAGGCAGGAGGTGCAGCATCGCCAAAATCCTCCGGCAGTACCGTGCCGTCATCTTCCATGAGATCCAGAACCTGGTGAGCCGAGGCAGGGGTCTGCCCGGGGGCCCAGCCCTGGCTCTGGGAATGCTGCTGGGCTGGAGGCAGCCCTGCTGCGGGATGTGGGGAGGGATGAGCTTGGAAGCTTTAATACGGAGCTGGCTGCTTTGCCAGCAGTGTTGGGGAGGGGGTTGTGTTCAAATGGGGGATCCTTGCTCCAAGTGGGAGGCACCGATCCTGCGCGGTGCTGGATCTTCTTGCTTTATTTCTCCAGAGGAACCTGACTGGGTCTGTGTACAGGAGCGGGAGGGCTGGGCCCGCTTGTCGATCGGACAAGGTGAGCACGGAGGGAGCCGGGGCTGGGGCGTCGCATGGGCTGAGCCCCCAGGGAGCCACGGAGCCTCCCCCGCTGCCCGGGGTCCTGTGCTTCTCTCCCCTGCAGGACCAGAAGATCCTGCTGGCCATCTACAACATCAGCATGTCCCTGCAGGAGGCGGGGGCTGGCACCCTGCAGGGCCCCGAGGAGCTGGCGATCTGGAGGGTGGCCAGGAACACTGAAATCGTGCTCCGGGAAAACTGCAGGAAAATCAGCAAGGTAGGAAGCCCTCTACTTCCCAGCCACCCCAGTGGCTCCCAGTTTCCAGGGCTGTGGGCAGACCTTGCCTTGTTTTGTGCTCTCCTGGCTGCCCATGAGGAGTCTCCAGGCTCTGCCTGCAGCATTCCAGGAGCTGGGGGATGCTGATGGCACATCCGTCCCGGGGAGCTTTAGAATAACCAGGGAGGGAAGTTCGGTTGTGGCAGCGTGGGACAGGCTGGGGAGGTTTTACACCTCCCAAGTGAGCTTTTCCACCTGTGCCACGATGCCACAGCTGATGGGAACACAGGGCCTTGTCCTGGTGGGATGCTCATGCTGTGGGTGCATTTACCCAGTCCTGCTCTCGCTCCTGGGTGCTCATAGGCAAGAATTGGGATTTCTCCCCAAAGGGCTGGTCTGGGTTCCTTTGGCATCCCTGGGGAAACTCCTTCCAGGAGGATCCCTGTGGCAGCATCAGCAATTCATTAACCAGCAGGGAAACCCCAGGACAGTGAAGTGCTAGCTCCCAGCTCTGCCTGACCCTGGCACGGTGCTGGCACTGTCCTCCCTCCCACTGCTGGGGACATTGGCTGGGGACAACCCTGCCTGGGGTCTGCTGGTGTGGAATGGAGCTGCTGCTGCTCTGGAGACCTGACCTGGTGCCCGTGGATGTGCTGTGGGGTGCACACTCCCAGCTCAGACAGGGACAGCCATCCTTGGGGACTCTTGGGGACCCGAGACCGTGTCCTTACCATGGCCATAGGCAGTTTGGGCACCTCAGCCATGCAGAGCCTGCGCGTGGTGGCTTTTGTCCCCTGACTAACGAGTCTGTGATGCGGGGGGGGTGGAATTCTGCTCCCTCCCTCGGCACAGGGAGCGCAGAGCCCACCGAGCACGGCCCCGGCACAGCCCCGGCGCGGGGGGCCCGGCCGCAGGAGGAAGCAGCTGCGGGAGATCGGCAGGAGGGTGGAGAGGCTGGCGACCTGCTGGGAGAAGCTCAATGCCCTGCACGCACCCCGCCAAGCACCGTGGGACTCGTAGGGACGCCCTCGCCGCTCACCGGGGATGTGCGGCTCCAGCACCGGGGCTGCCAGCGGCTTGTTTGGGGACCTGGGACAAAGTCAGCCCTGAGGGCAGAGGGGTTGCTGCCAGCAGGTGCCCAAGCTGGATTCATCCTCCTGCTCCAAGCGGTGCCCAGGGACCGGATCCACCACCCATGGTTGGGGCTGACAGGGTGGTTTGCTGTGGGATGGGTGTGATGGAAACCTGGAACGCCAGAAACACTGGGAAGAAGAAGGGAAAGAACTGAAAACAGAAGGTGTGTGGATTCTGCCTTGCTCCCTGGCCCTGCAGCACCTGCTGCTCTCTTGGGGACAACGGGTGTGTTTTGGGGCAGAAAGAGGACATGTGGGGCCATGGCTCTGGGGGCTCTGCTGGAAGTGGGACCGCAGTGCATCTGCAGGGCTCTGAGGGTGTTTGGGCTGTGGATGGGTTCAGGCTGTTCCCTGAGGCACTGCTGGGGTGTGCAGAGCAGCCGGGCACCCACAGTGGGCAGGGTGCATCACTGGGCACATGGGGAAGCCTGGGGAGTTCCGGTATCCAAAAATCCCAGGCAAGTGCTGGGACTCGAGGCCAAGGCTCAGCCTCGGTGACGGGCAGCACTGTGGAGGGACCCGGCTGCTTGGCACTGTGGGTGCCCCAGCAGGGAGGGAATGGTGGGGTGTGGGGTGAGGTGAGGTGGAGCGCATCCTCCCTTGTCACTGTGCCCTGCCAGCGCCCTGTCTGTGGCCTCCACTGCTCGGTTGGGTGGCAAACAGCCTCTGGGAAGCCAGAAATAAAACCTCTCCTTCCCTGGAAGTACTTTGGATGCTTTATCTGGTGATCCAGGGGCTCTTGTGGATGGAGCTGGCACAGTGCAGGGTCTGGGCGTGGTGCTGGGCCCGTGGAAGGCCACGCAGGAGCCCACAGCAGTGGAGGGCACCATGGCATCCTGCCTCTGCTCCCTGGCCCTGCATCCCTGGTGTGTGGGTGATGGAAGACGGGAGCTGCTTTCCTGGGAGGCCATTTCCCCTGGAGCAACAGCCAGGAGGGCTGCAGTGTGGGCCTGCCTCAGTTTCCCCAGCCCGTCTCCGCCCGTGCGGATGCTGGGACAGCCCTGCGCTGGGATGGCTGTGAAGGACACGAGATGGCAGCAGTGGGCTGTGAGTCTGAGCGGAGCCGGGCACTGCCCACGCCGCGTGTTCCCATGGCCACACCAGCATCGCCGGCCCTCGTCCCCACCGAGCCTCGGCCACCGCCCCCGGGCCGGGCCGGGCTGTGGGCAGGGGGACAATGAGCGCTGCCCGTGAGTGGGACACCCACCCCTGTGCCCTGGAGGAGATGGGGGCGGCTTTCCCTGGGGGGCTCTGTGGGGTTCAAGCATCCAGTTGGGCAGGGGGATTCAGGGAGGGGAGGGCAAGGGATGCTCAGGGCTCCCTGCCCACCCCCTGCCTCTGGGAGCTGGGCTGGAGGGAGCCAGGGGTGGGTGGGAGAGAGCCCTCCCTGCCCTGGGCGCATCGGAGTCCCCAGGGTGCAGCAGGGTGCAGGGCTCCTTGATTTGGTGGTGCAGGACAGGGACCCCGTTTGGGGGTGAAGGCAGGGGGTGCAGCCTGGGAGTGCTGCTCTTGTGGGGTCCCGGGAAGGTGCTGTCTGCCTGCCACGGGGCAGGCTGGCACCGGGAGCCATCCAGGGCTCCCCAGCTCAGCACATCCCAATACCAGAGGCCTCCCGGTGCCGTGCTCCTCCCTGGCTGGCCCCATAATGCCTGGGCTCCTTCCTCTCAGCTCCATCCTCCTCCTCGGGAGCGAGCACTGCCCTTTCTGCTGCATCCGCAAGAGGTTTTGCACTGGTTTAGCTCCTAGTCTTTTTTTCTTATTCCCCCTCCCTTATCCCAACCACCGTCCCTCCAACACCCCGCTGGCATCCCAAAATAGCCCTACTGATGTTTGATATCCCGTGGATGAGGCTGGGGGCCACGGCAGGACCTGGTATCTCCTGCACCAACAGGATCGGGACGGTAGCTTGGGACAGGGTGACTCACAGCCTTTTTCTTTATCAAGGCCGGAGCAAAGTCCCCCCTCTCCAGTGACCCGTCAGCACCTTCCCAGATAAAACAGAGCAAAAACCACCTCCCTTTACTGCCCTTCCCTCACGGGCAGCTGCTGCCGAGCTGGGAACCTGGTGTGGCAGCAGGAATGAGTGCATGGAAAGGAAGGAAAGAGTGAAGGAAGAAGCAACAGGGAGGGAGGGGGAAAAACGAGGTTGAAGTGATGGTGGAATCACAGCAAAAACAGCCGGAAAAAGGAAACAGGCCCTGAAAAGTCAAATAAAAATAGCAGCGAGGCGAACCCAAGTGTGCAGCACATGGGAGTGAGCGCATTTCCTTCGAGGGCAGCACCGCACGCTCCCGGCTGCTCCGGGGGGGCCGCTCTGATGTGGCTCCAGCTGCTGCCACGGCCCCCCAAGTGCCCCCGTGCTGTGCCAGGCACTTAGCAGCAGCTCAGTGCCCAGCCAGCCCCTGCCTCGCCCGGGGTCCCTGCGTGCCCTTGTGCCAGCCCCTCCACACCGGGGCTGCAGGGACGTGGCAAAGGCTGCACAGGGGTGTTGGAGCTGAGGGGATGCGGGGTTTGGGGGCTCCTGGCCGTGCCCACACCCCCGCCTTGTGCCCTGTGCCGCCGGCGTCGCTTTGCCAGATGCATCCGAGCGCTGTGCGAGCAGCACAGTCTCGGCTTCCTCCCCTCCCCGCTTGTTTTGCAATCACAGCAGGGTCCCGCTGGGAGATGGGGGTTGGTGGAGGGGCTGCGGGGACAGGGATATGGGGGAGGATGGGGGCTGGTCCTCCTCGCCAGGAGCAGTGGGCTGCATCCCAACCCAGCTTGGGGCTGAGCTCAGAGGCAGCAGCAGAACCCAGAGTGCAGGGCACTGCTCTGGGGGTCAGTGCCGGGGGATCAGAGTGGGGTACTGTGCCCATATAGGGGTGTAATGCCCAGGTGCTGTCCTGCGGGTCCACCCTGGGGTACCGTGCCCAGGGACTGTGCGTGGGGAGCTTTGCCGGGGGTCCACGCTGCGGGACCATGCTAGGGGACATGCTAGCCACGCTGCTGTGGCTCCACAGAGGCACATTTCAGCCCTCCTCACCACCACTGTCCCACTGAAATGCAGCTGTCCTCGAGCCATCAACATCTCGGGGTGCCAGCAGCCCCCTTGGCTCCGGGGAACCTTTCCCCACATAAGCCCCCTGCTTCAATCCTCACTCCCTTTGCAGCGGGGCTGGGGACCCAACCCCTGGCAGCCCTGGCACACGCAGGCTGTGTCTGATGGAGCAGAGCAGCGTTTTGTTCTCTCCCATCTCCCCGCAGCTTCGTGAAGCTGCTGAAAGCCCAGATTTACAGTGTGATAAACGCTGGAGGCTCTGCGAAATATCGGACTGCTCCATCCTTTGGAGAGCGACTGGTTTGGAGGAGCGGGGAGCGCTGGGCAGCACACCCGGAGGCAGAACAGCGGCTCCCAGGGAAGAGGGACCGGGGGCTGATGGAGCCGTGCCACGACCCAGGTGGGTCCCAGCACCCCTGGCCGTGGGTCACAGGGCGCCTGAGCCCTCTGGGCAGCAGGAAAGCGCTGACCCCCCCATCATTTCTTGGGCCTCTTGCTGGTTTTGGAGCATCTGCCGACCAGATTGTGCCGCGGCGTGCCGGGGTGCCCGTGCCAGGACATGCCAGCCGGGAGGCGGGGTGTGCCCAGGCCCAGCTCCGGGTGTGCTCCCTCCCTGCGCCCTCATCGCTCGCTCCCCTACTGGGTGCCGCGGGCTGCTCAGCGGGAGCCTGCGTCCTCATCCTCGCTGGGAAGGGCTGGGAGATGCTGCAAAGCGGCTCTGCCTGCCCCACTGTCTCCGACAGCGAGGGGTTCGCAGCCTCGGGGCTGTGCCTGCATGTGGGTGTGAGTGAGTGCTGGGATGTGTGTGCATGGAGGTGTCCGTGCATCACATGTGTGCGTGTACATGTGTGTGTACATGTGTGCCTGTACATGTGTGTGTGTGTGTGCTTGTGTGTGTGTACAGGTGTGTGTGTACAGGTGTGTGTGTCCCCCTGTGTGTATTTGTGTGTGTACCTGTGTGTGTCCCTGTGTGTCCCTGTGTGTCCCTGTGTGTCCCTGTGTGTCTGGGCACAAGCCTGGGATGCTGTGAGTGTGTTCAGGGCTGTGCTCACACGTGTGAGTGATTCCAGGTGTGCACACACGCCTGTGCCTGTGGCTCCTCTGCTTCCCCACAGGGCGGCTGCAGCCCCTGGTGCCGCTGTCTGTGCCCCCTCCTCCCCGTGCCGGAGCTCTGGATCCCGCAGGCCTCGGCACGGGGGCAGCCAGCGGGGCTGGGATGCCGGGCTCGGCGGGAGCTCCGGCTCTCACGGCGGCTGGGTGCTGCCGGCTCGGCCCCGGTGGTATCGCGGTGATCGCCATCAGTGCTGAGGGACCCGGCCGGTCCCCGCTCCGATGGCTCCACACTGTCACGGGGCACATCCACACCGAGCTGCCAAGAAGCTGGGGGGCTTCTGGGGCTCGGCTGGGGAAGGGGGAACCGAGCTGCCTCCCGCCCCCACGGCCCCTGGCCCCACTGCTCAGCCCGCAGCATCCTGCGCCGGGGCCCATTGTTCGGCCGCGCCGGGCTGCGGGGCAGGATTTCTTTGTCAGAGCTCGGCAATATTTTATTCTAACAATTAACCAAACACGCCCGGGCCCCCAAGCCTGTTTGTGATTATTGGAGGGCGAATTCCCCAGCCTCTCTCCCTCTTGGTGTTGGCTCCGCCTGGGGCTGCACCGGGTGGAAGGGATCCAGCCCTTCTCCCACCCGCTCAGCGTTGGGGACCCCCAACCGCGCCGACAGCCCCCCACTCCTGCAACCAGCGCTGGGGGGCTCGGTGGCCTCGACCCCCTCGGGAGCCCGCGAGCATCGCCCGCATTGTCTCGGCAGCAGCGGGATCCGAGGGGGCGCAGGGGCAGCGGTGATTCATGGCAGGGGGGATGTGAATCACAGCCCTCGCTCTCCGGGCAGGATGCGGCCCCGCGCTCCCAGCTTGCCGCATGCCAGCCATGGACCGCAGGCTTTGTCCTCCGCAGGGTGGAAGCGGCTCGCTGCCCGTGGTGGGATGGGATGGGGCCACTGCTCTTCCTGGGATGCTGGCGCAGCTTTCCCAGCTCCAGCTTCGGGGTGGGATGAGGGTGCTGTGGGCTGCGGGTGCCTCCTGCATCCTGGCTCTCTCCGAGGCTCCTTGCCGTGCTTGAGCATCCTCACTGCTGCAGCAGTGGTAAAAAGAGCTGGCGCTTCCCTTTGCAAACTCTCCTGGAGGGTGAATTGCCCAGCGCAGGTTATCGAATCCCTGTAAAGTCCTTTGCTCGGGGCCATCTCCCTGCTGCTGCAGTTCCACGCTCCGGGCAGTGGATGCTGAGTTCCTTTCCTGTAGCTGTGGCCTGAGCCGGCAGCCCCCTCCAGATGCTGCCCGTTGTGGGCAGGGGAATCTGGAGCTGAGGGTCGGCGTGGGCTCTGAGGGTGATGCCGCTCTCTGAGAACGAAGCAGCCGGAGCCAGTGCCCTGCAGAGCGGCCATCTGGGTTCGTCGGGGGCTATTAACCATCCTGTGGGAGACACCCTGAGCAGGCCGTTTCTCTGGATGCTGCCGGGAATGAACGGATGCTGGGAGGCACTGGGACACATGAGGGGGTTTGCAGCTGCAGGGTGGGAGGACGGAGAGGAGACCAGTGCTGTGGTGCTGCCCCAGCTTTGCCGGCATCCTCGACAGCCGGAGCCAGGCGTGGGGCAGGAGTGAATGCAGGCAACATCTCCTGCTTTGTGATCCCGCCGGTGACAATCCCTGGCCCTCCCTGCTGCTGCACGCACGCCACTGCCTAATCCTGCTCCTTCAGAGCCAGGGCTCCTTCCTCAGCGCTGCTGTCTGGCCCCGGGCTCTCAGCCTGATCCTGGATCTTAAAATACAGCGAGTCATCGAAGCAGAGGCGCTCGGGCGGCCGGGCCAGGCAGGGCAGCCGGAGGGCGGCCCCGGTGAGCAGCCCGGCGAGCAGCGAGGCACCGACGGCCACCGCCAGCCCCGCCGCCTGGCACAGCGCCTGCTCGCCCGCCCCTCGGCCCCCCCACTGGCCCTCCATCACCTCGCTGGCATTGCCCCCGACGGGGGACAGCTGAGAGGGGTGGGACCCGGAGGTGTCCTTGGATGCCACCAGGACGGCCACGACGCTGGCTGCGGCGCCGAGGATGCCGGGCAAGCCGTGGAGGTTGTGGATGCCGCACTGGTCGTGGAGTGTGAGCTTCCTCCCCAGGAGCGGCGTGAGGAACCTGAAGCCGAGGACACACACCACGGCCGAGAGGCTGCCCAGGGCCAGAGCGGCCACTGGTGGCACGGCCATGTCGGCCACCACGCCGATGGCCACCCCGCCGGCCAGGCTGCCGTTCTGCAGGTGGCCGGGGCTGAGCTTGCCGTCCCTCTCCAGCAGGCTGGAGGCCACCACGGTGGTTATGGCGCTGGCACTCATGGCCAGGAGGGTGTTCAGGATGGCGCGGTGCTGGGCATCGCCCGGTTGGCAGAGGACGGCCACGAAGCTGGGCCAGAAAACCCAGAGGATGAGCGTCCCCACCAGAGACATGAGGTCAGAGCGGGGTGTTGGGGTCTCCTTGGGGTGCGCTGGCTGCTGCTTTGCCCTGAACAGAGCCTTGGACACGCCGAGGCCGAAATAGCACGAGAAGACGTGGATCGTGATGGTGCCACCCACATCCAGAACGCCCAGGCAGGGGACAATGACCCACTCACTGGCGAGGTAGGCGGGGATTTCACAGGTGGCCATGACGAGCAGCTGGCAGGGGCTGGCCCTCCCCAGGATGGCCCCCACGGAGATGAGCACCGTCACAGCAGCGAACTCGGAGATGAGGAGTTTGTGAAGGTCCAGGTGGATCTGGCCGTGGTGGAGGTGGTGGAGCAGGCCCTGCAGCAGCAGCGCCCACTGCATGGAGAAGTTGAGCAGGAGGAAGTTGTGGGTGAGGGCGCTGAACCCGTAGCGGGGCAGGAAGGCCAGCAGGAGTCCCAGCCCCACCACCAGCATCACCTGGATGTCCTGGAAGAAGGGGAAGGTGCTGTAGACCTGGTTGGCCACCAAGGTGGGATCCTCCGCCTGAGCTGAAGCCTCATCATAGGTGACGAAGAGGGCGAAGAAGAGGAGCAGGGCGCCCTGGAAAAGCCCCAGGAAGAGGGGCAGGAGGCAACGGGGATGGGTGGAGGATGGCACGGCCATCCTGGAGTGGACGGGAGGGGACAGTAGTCAGTGGTCAGCAGGGCACTGGCGTGAGGTGACAGCCCAGCAGCGCTTCCGGGGTGAGCTCCGCTTGCTCCTACATCAGCTGTTTTATGGCCACGGTTAACTTTTAACCAAAGATCTAAGTTTATGTGCCAGAAGAGGAGGGGTTTGCCCCTCCCTTCTTTAAACACAACACCCATAAAATAGCCACATGTTCTTGTTTGGCCGCCATAAAAGTGGACATGAGGGGCATTATGATTTTGAAGGGAAACAAGAAAAACCTGTGGTGGGGCAGACGAGGGAGGAGGAGTTTGGTGAGGAGCTGGCCAGGGATGGGGGTACCATGGCACTCACCCCCATTTAACTTATCCCCATCCAGGAACGGGGACCTCCCTGCTGCAACCCTGGAGTGATGCTGGCAGCTCAGACAACCCCAGCTCCCGCTCTGGCTCTGCCACATCCCTCTCCAGGCTGGCTCTGGCACTGCCACCACCCCATTCTGCGGGATGATGCACGTTTTCCTCATCCACCGCTTAGATTTTGAGAACCACCATAAAGCTCCAAAGTCAGGGTTGAAAAGATCATTTTCTCACAGGTTTGCATTGGCTTAAATGGCTGGAAATTCATTAACAATTAGCGCGCGAGAAAAACAAAGCCCAGAGCAGCCAAGCAGCTACCCCGAAGTTTCTGGGTTGCTGCTTAGTGTGACATTTTGCCAGTGAATGTCTGGAAAAAAAAATTTAAAAAAAAATATATGAGAACCACAAGAACAAAAGGCAGAAGGGTTGGTAAATATTTGTTCCAGAGAGGAGATATTTTTGTGCTGTCCCTGATCTCAACACCCCTGCCGCGGGCGCTGGCTCCGCGCCGCTCTTCGTCATTGTTACTGGAGGATGAGGCAGGCGAGGGCGCAAAATGGGAAACAATTGTTGAATAATCTGCGCGAGGCTCCTCTGCCAAACCCTCCCCGGCCATTTTTCTACCCAAAGATGCTGGAAATGGGGGCAACAGAGAGGAGGAGGTGGTGCTTTGAAGGCAGTGCCCTTGACGGGTGAGGAGGGGTTGTGCTGCGCCCAAGCCATGGCCAACAGAGGGGTGGTGGGAGCAGTGGGGGTTTTGGGATGGGAGTCGGGATGCTTTGTCTGCCCCTAACATGTCCCTGCTGCATGGCTGG
>VWZT01011101.1:168568-180863 GCA_013397055.1 Pachycephala philippinensis | reverse complement strand
CCGGCCCCGGGGCGGCGGGGGGGGGCTGAGGGGCGCGGGGAGGAAGGGCAGGACAATGGGCGCGGGTCGGGACGGGCAGCTGCCCATCGCCCGGGATGGGGGCTCCTCGGTGGCCCGGGATGGGGCTGGGACAGAGGGAGGGAGGGAAGGGGAAGGCGGATGGCAGGTGGCAGCGGCGGGGATGTGGGTCCTGGGCTGAGCTGAGATTGCGGATGGGGTTTCTTTCCTCTCCTTTCATGATTTCTTTTCTTTTTTATTTTTTTTTTTCCTTCAAGGGCTTTGCTGTAAATCAAGCCAATTCCCCAGAGAGCGTCGTCTCTGTGCCGCAGTGGGAGCCCCTGCTCCAGCTGAGCATAAGGACAGGAATGAAGCCGGGTGGAGCACAGCCCTGGGTGGGGGGAGCCTGCCCTCAGTGGGGCAATGAATCGTCCCCCCGCAAGTCGCATTTTAGGGTCCCTCCGGTCAAACCACCCACCACAACCCTCTCCTCCCCAGCCAGAGCATGGGAGAGCAGCATCCCCACGGGAGTGTCACCTCCCAGGGGCTGTGTCACGGGGCAGGGGGTTAGGATGTGGCTCCCGCATCCCAAATTGCAGCTATGAGAAAAGAGGGATCCACTCCGGGGCTCTGCTCTCTCAGAGCCCAGGAACCTCCTGCCACAGGTAGGACCAGCCAGTGGGCAGCCCTGTGTCCCGCTGTTTTCGGGGCTCCTGCCCCCCGGTGCTGGGCTGAGTGTGAGTGTTTACTCGGTGCCTTTCTCACCGCTCGCAGCGTGGCAGGAGTTATTCAAAGGCGGGCGGAAGCGAGCGCAGCAACTGAAACAACAATGAAAAGGAAACAGAGCTCGAAAAATTCTCCGTTCATAAATCAACTGAACTGCAGGTGATCCCTGGGCAGGAGCGAGCTGAGGAAGAGACACGGCTCGGCTCAGCATGGCCAGCAGCCAGGCAGGCTCCGGCCCCCCAGGCAGGGCTGGGGGAGGCCGGGATTTCCCAGGGTGGTCCCGAGTGATGCTGGGGTCGGTGTCCGTGTCCCCGGGGCTGCACATCGGGGACTTTGAGGCAGGTGAGGTGCAAGCGTTGCTGGGTTTATTTTTATTACAAATTTTTATCATGCGTCTGGGTGAGAAAGGTGAAGCTGTGCTGGGTGGAGCGGGTTTGTGGGGTCAGCATTGCACGCACACGCACAGGCACACGCCTGCTTTCCAGGCCAGAGGAATGCAACAAGCCCAGGGATGTGATGGAGTGCAGGGACTGTGCCACAGCCCCTCGCGGCCAGCAGAGTGGGGGACACGGTAATTTTGGTGCTTGAGGGGGTGCAGAGCAGCCCCATGCTCTTTATTCATCTCCACTCCTGCTTTTTGGGTTCAAATCCATCACTTTGGAAGCAGACAAGCCAAAAAGGTGTGGGTGAGCATGGCTCCAGTCTGTGGCTGTGCCATGGGAGATGTTGGGGTTAATGGGAGATGCTCCAGGGCTCTCGGCAGCATCAGGCCACGGCTCCTTGCTGGGATCTCATAAAGGCTTTTTCCTCCTTAGGAAATAGAGCTGCCGGATTGGGACAGGCTCCTCGGTGCTGGCAGCATCGCTGCACGGGCAGGGGATGGGCATGGTTGGAAAAATCTCCCCCTCCTGCCTCCAGTTGTGTCCTGCAGCATCTTGCTGCAGGCAAGACGGGGGCCAGTTTGGACAAACCCAGCTGTCCCCTCCCAGCTGTCCCCTCTGCCAGCTCCTGTAAGCTGAGACCCAATCCTGGGGACACCAAAAGGAACTTGTGCCTTTGGGACCAGCGGATGGCTCCAAGGACCAGGCTGGTGGCAGTGGGCTGACCTTACAGCAGAGGAAATGATCCAGTGGTGTTCCCCGCACTGGGAATGCCAGGAGAGATTGCACGTCCCCCTCTGCTGCTCTCTGTCCTCCCTCCTGTGATTTCCCTGTCATCTTGTCTTTCGGCAGAGCTGGAAAACTGGGAGACCACCGTAAATAAATCCTGTGTCTTTAAGCCGTTTTGTACAGTACAAGAAAATGCACTCGTTGAATTACAGCTTTTTAATCAAATACATGTAACCATGTCACTTAAAGTGCTCGCGAAAAGCAAGGAAAAAAAAACCCCAACACAATTGGAAGAGCACGATATTAAAACCAGCTGCCTGCTTACCCCCACCACAGTTAATAGTTTTTGAATGTTCTGAATGAGAGAGAAACCAGAGCCAAGCTCCACTTTCATGTCCATCTTTCTGATCAAACCCTGTCAGACAGGGGGAGCCGGGCAGCCTGGCACAGAGGCGGGGGATGCGGGAGGGCTGCACTCCCTTCTCCTGCCGCTTTGCCCATCCCTTCGGGCATTCTCCCCGTGGTGATGGGATGTGGGAGCCCAAGGTCTTCCTGCAGGCAAAGCAGCGCTGCCTGACTGGGACCCAGCCTGGAGATGGGAGCACAGGTTGCCCAAGCTATGTGGAGGTGAGGGATGCTGCTCTGGGACATCACCACCATGTTGTGTATCCCCTCCTGACCAAATTCAACCCAATTCGACCTCTTGATGCTTCTTCCTGCAAGTTGGCATCACCGCTGGTCCCCCTGAGGCACTGCGGTACCCGCAGCATCCCTTCCTCTGAGCATGCCAGCGTGGTGTCACATCCCCGTGCCCCGTTCCCTCGGGACACACATGCCAGGACCACCTCAACGTCTGCCTCCGGCCTCGCTGGCCACCGGCCCCCCGCCCAGCACAGCCTGCCAACCACCCGAGCTGTGCAGTTCCCCCGCAACGTGGACCAATGCTCATTAAGCATGAGGCAGAGACCACCAAATATGTCAAAACACACTTAAAATTTATTGTTTCATACCATACGTTTGAGTCTCTTGAACGCCGGCCAGTGTTTCTCCCTCTCCGCGATGGGGCCTATCTGCTGTCACCGACGCTTCGCGTATATGTATAGCCCGCTCGCTTGCTGGCTTTTTTTTTCCCTCCCCCTTCTTTCTTTAAATGCAAAATACAAACAATTGATGGAAAATGTACATTTGTTCCATATGGGACGGTCGGAGTGTGGAGAGGAGCCAGCAGAGGCATTTTTAGGCAGACTCCTCTCTCCAGCGGATGGCTGGATGGCTTCCCAGAACGGCCCCGCGCGGCCTGGCCTGACTCTCCTGACGAGCTTCAGACGCTCTGTGACGCTCCCACGATGGTGGGGGGGACGTGATTCAGTTCCCTGAAGGGATCAACCCCCCTGGGCTGCCAAGCACAGGAGGAGGGAGATCTTTCAACTAAAACCGCTGTAACATCCCAGAAGGGTTGAGCTCGGCTGCGCGGGAGGCGATGGGGAAACTTGCTTCAGGACTTGCACAGGAAGTTGAGTTAGGCTGCTTGGGTTGTGTTGGGTTAGGTAGGCTCCGTTGAGTTGGTTGGGTTGTGTTGGGTTGTGTTGGGATAGGTTGATTGAGTCTTTGGGATACGTTACATTGGATTAAGATTAATTAGGATGGGTTAGTTTGGTGGGGTTGGGTTATTTTGGGTTGGGTTGACTGGGTTGGGTTGTGTTGGGTTGTGCTGGGCTGGGCTGTGTTGGGTTGTGTAGGGTTGGGTGGATTGAGTGGGTTGGGTTGGGTTAGGTCGTGCTGTATCGGGTGTGTTGGGCTGTGTTTTGTTGGATTGGATTGGGTTAGGTGACCTCTGGAGAACAATCCCAACCCCTCCATGACCCTTTGGCCTCCGGGTACATCACAGCATTGCTGACTCACCTCAGAAGAGAAGCACAAAGATGTTGTGGGGCTCAGTCGGCTCAGAGCCAGCGAGGAGGAGAAGCCCCTAGACTCCCCCATGCCTCACGCAATGAGAGCCAAACCTGCCTCCTTCACAGGGACCTGTCCTCCTCACAGGGACCCCAGCACGGTGCTGGGTGAGCAGATGTTGGTGTGGGGGCCTGGGCCTGGGGGCCCGGGGGCTTGTGGTGGCCCTAAGGCAGGGGAAGGAATGTGAGGGCAATTCTGGAATCTTGGGGGACACAACCAAAGATCCATGAGGGATGTAGAGGCTGAATTTAACAGCAAGAAAAAAGCTGAAGAGTTTCAGGCTGTGCAGATTTCCCAGGGCACATTAAGGACTCCTTGCTGGCTTATTTTCTTTTCTTTTGCAAAACCTGTCGTATTTATGATACCCCAGCTCCTGTTCCCTGCAGGCAGCTGCCCTCCCCTGCCTGCAGAGAATTCCTGCTGCCGGGAGCAGAGCTGGGGAGGGCACCCAGCCTCACCCGAGTGTTCCTGCTGCCCGGCAGCTCTGGGCATGGCGCAGAGGAAACGGGGCCTTTCCTGTCTGCAAGGAGCATTGAGATTTCCAAACATTTCCTTTCCCAAACTGAGCTGCAAAGAAGAAAGTTGGGGAAGGCTTGGGAACTTTGCTTCTGCTTGACCAGGAAAGGTTGTTCTGGGAACATTTGAAACTTTTCATTGCATTTCAACCTTTTCCCTTTGGTTAACCTCCCACCACAGAATGCTGTTACCTCTCCAAAGGCTTTGCCTCCTGCCTAAAAAAAAACTGGAAACTTTTTTTTTTCCAATGCACTTTTTCTCGAGTCAGGAAATGTTTTGGAGCTGTTTCCCACAAACAGGTTTGGTTTTGATAATTTTTTTTTTTTTTTTTCTGGAAGAGGGGGAAAAATATAAATCCCATCAGTTGGTCTAGAGCAGCTGCCTGGTGCCACAGTGGGGAACCAGCACCAGCAGCATCTTCCTTTTCCCACAGATGCCTCCATGCCGAGCACCCAAAATACATGGACCAAGTGGCTCTAATTCCCTGTTCATCCCAGCTGGGATGACTTCATCCAGGCTGTTGTGTCAGTGTTCCCGCCCCGATGGTGAGCTCCGGGCTGGGATAGCTGGGGCTGCCCCGGAGCTGCCGCTTGCCACCCTGTGCATCCCGCTTGCCCCTGGCTGTGCCGCGGGCTCAGCCTCAGGAACGGTGAGCCCGGAGCTGAGCGCTGCCGGGCCGGGCTGGCTGGCACATGAGGTTTTAATATTTGGGTGGGTGATGTCATCGAGCGCTCCGTAACGCCGTAAAAAATCCAGAACGTCTATAAAGCTGATCCGTGAACCTCCAGCAGAACACACACACACACACACACACACACAGGGGTGTGCACATGGATACGCACATGGATACATGGACATGGAAAAACACACGTGCACATGGATGGATGCACACATGGAGATGCACACATGGATGCACCTACATGTGTGTACACAGACATCTCACACACGAGATGCACGCATGGATACACATGGAGGAACATGTGGATACACATGGGGGAGCACATGGATACACATGGAGGAACTTGTGGATACACATGGGGGAGTGCATGGATACACATGGAGGAATGTGGATACACACATGGAGGAACATGTGGATACACATGGAGGAACACATGGATATACACGGAGGAGCACGTGGATGCACGTGCAGGTTCGGACACACAAAAGAGGCAATGAAAAAGATGCACAAAAAGGGGCAGCACACACGTGCAGAGGTGCACACATGTAGCTACGCACATGCACACACACCCTCACCCAGATCCAGGCACACGGATATCCAGGGATGTGCACACACACAAATGCCTGCACGCACGGATAACGCACGTGGGGATGGATGTGCACATGGATGCACACAGGGATGGATGCACACGTGGATGCACGCAGGGATGGATGTGAACATGGATGCACGCAGGGATGGATGTGAACATGGATGCACACAGGGATGGATGTGAACATGGATGCACGCAGGGATGGATGCACACGTGGATGCACGCAGGGATGGATGTGAACATGGATGCACGCAGGGATGGATGTGAACATGGATGCACACAGGGATGGATGTGAACATGGATGCACGCAGGGATGGATGCACACGTGGATGCATGCAGGGATGGATGTGAACATGGATGCACGCAGGGATGGATGCACACGTGGATGCACGCAGGGATGGATGCACACGTGGATGCACACAGGGATGCAGGTACACACAGATGCATGAGTGCTTGCACACCCGTTCACACTGATGCACACCAATGCACATGGGATGCACACACAGTTGCACACATGGGTAGAACCCACTGCCCCACACACCCCCAGGGGACACAGAGCAGATGCCACCTGCCCATAAAGCCCAGGTAGGACCTGGCATCGCCTCCCCTTCTCCCTGCATCCGGCAGGGATGGGCTGTCAGGTTTTCCATTTACCTGTCAAGTGCCTTCTCCATATTTCTGCGGTAACGACCTGCTAAAAGCCCCTCGTTCCTCCTCCCCAGCCCAAAACCATCCGGCTCCGAGCTTTGGAGAGATTAAGTCATAAAAATCGGAAGGGGCTGTGCAGTAACAGCCCCAGCCTGAGCCATAACGGCAGTGAAATCATCCCCAAACTATGTCAGCTCCAGCCATTTCCAGTCCCACGTCACACCTGAGCCACCGGCACGCAGTGAAAGAAAACACTGGGGGATGGTTTCCTGGCCCCAGAGTGGCTGTATGCGGACAGGGGCAGGGGAAAGATAAAAATAATATGCATGTTCAAAATATATAAAAGTAACATATAAAATATTGAAATTTAAAAAAAAATAAATATACAAAAATACAAAAATAAAATCTAATGTATAAAAGTAATACAGATATACATAGACCTAATATATAAGATACGAAACAAGATATAAAATCATAGAAATAATATGTAAAATAAGCTGTGTGGTTAAAGCCCATCAAGGAGCCAGCACCCTTTCCAAAGACCAGCACCTCTCCCTGGTTCAGCTGAGCCCTCTGCCCTCCTGATGGAGCTGGATCAGCCCCTGTGCCTACCAGTCTCACCAAACCTTGGATTTCGAGGGGGACAAATCCTGTCCTGGCCATGGCTAAACCATGATGCTGCAGCAGTGACACTGGAGAGGCACCTGCCCAAACCTCTGCTGGGTCTGTACCAGCACAAACCTGGTTGGTTTGGGACACTTCTCGGTAAAGGTGATGTCAAAACAGTGAGTTTAGGTGAAAAAGGCTGTGTGGAACACCGAGTGATGGTAGGAGGTGGCATCCTTCGGAGTCTGGCACAGGTCTTTCTGCCTGCTGGTATCTGCTCTGTTCTTTTTCCTCTCTCCTTTCCCTTCGCTTTTGTTTCCCTGTGACCTGAGGTAGGGCTGGCCAGCGAGGTGGGGCTTCCACAGCGGCTGTGGCTTCAAGGTGCAGTTATGAATGGGTATGACCATCCATTTCAGCTTTCAGTACCTGCTGTAGCCCCACAGCAGCATCCTGGGGCAGGAATCACAGAGTGGGTTGGGTTGGAAAGGACCTTAAGAGTCATCAAGTTCTAACCTCCTGCCATGGGCAGGGACACTTTCCATTAGACCAGGTTGTCCAAGCCCAATCCAACCTGACCTCGGACACTTCCAGGAATGGGGCATCTGCAGCTTCTCCGGGCAACCTGTGCCAGGGCATCACCACCCTCATTCTAAGGACTTCTTGTATCTAATTTAAATTGACCCTCAGTTTAGAAACCAAGGAGAGCTTGCACAGCCCGAGCCATGGGGAAAGAAGGGAATTTCTACTGCGGAAAAGTGACTTAACATTCACTCCACGATGTGAGGGACAGCGGCTCTCCCCAGCACGAGCAGCTGGGCGAGGACCGGCCTGCTCACCGCTGCTTTGAACCGCAGGAAGTGACCGCATCCATGCCTGGAAGGTACCTGGAAGCTGGGGGCTGGAAAATAACTCAGGGCTTTCTTCTTCCCCCCCCTCCCTCATCTCCTTCCTCCCAGGCCGCTTCGGGGAGCGGAGCGGGATGGAGCCCATAGCCGGCTGCTTCCTTTCATAGTCATCGGCGGCGGCACAGGATGCTTCTCATTTGGTGTTGTGTTTGTTTGCTGCAGCGCGGGTTCTGGCACCCGCCGGGCGCCCGCCAGCCCTCCCGTGTAGGTAGTGAGGTCATTTTTCCATGTATTCCCCCTTTTTACATACTGTATATGGAAAGACAATGAAGCGCCTTTGTGGCGTTCCATGGGAACGCGTCGCCAGCCCCCGGAGTGGTCCCGTTTATTAGCGCTTCACATTCAACAACAACAAAAAAAAGTGAGTCAGGATTGAGTCCTGTTAACACTAATGTGAATTTAATTTAGGAGAAGCTTGAAAATTAATGTCATTTGTTAAATATCCATTTCCCCTAAAAGGCAATTCTTTGCCAACAACAACAACAAAACGCCTCTTCTTCTATTCAATTTTTTAAATTTTTTTTTTCAAACAGCCTTTTTTGGCGATATCAGCCTGGTTTAAATCACTCGGCGCTCAAGGAACGGATGCCACCGGGTTTTAAGCAACAGATTGTTGTTTCTCCTTTTCAAATTGAACAAAAAAACTCCCTGTAAATCATACAGTGATTCACAGGAGGGGGATGAAGCTCCGGCAAAGCACCAGCAGCTCTGAGCAGGATCCGGCTGGGCATGGTGACGGCTCGGCAAGCCCCGCCGCTGCTGGAGCCTGGAAGCAGCCAGTGAAGGCCAGGAGGAGGAAAGGCTCCGGTACATGGAGATTTCTTCCAGCTCTGAGGATTGGAGAGAAGGTGTTGGAGCAGCCTGGTTCTGTTTTTGGGGGGTTTCACGGGCAAACAGGGTGAGCCATGGGGACCAGGCATCGATGCGCTGCCAGCCTGCCAAAACAATGACCACACCAAGGCTGGTTTCGGAGGAGGATATCACATGTTTTATTATATTTTAATCTGAGAACAGCTGCTTTTCCTGCTGGGAGCNCATCCCATCCCATCCCATCCCGAGCCGAGCAGAGCCACGCTCGCGGAGCCCGAGGCGGCTGACGGGGCGGGCGGGCGGCAGCTTGGAAATTAATACATTTGCCAGGTTGTCAAAACATTAATCAACGGATACAAAAATCTGGAAATGGTTGGGACAACATGTATTTGCGGAAAATATGTGTTCACACAACAAGCACACAAGATGGGAACAATTATATGAAGATGTTTTAATAATTAACCAGAATAAAACAGTTTGCTCTCCATACAGTTCTAGACAATAAAAGTGTTTGCAGTCATATTTTTCTTTTGTACAAAATTCCAGTCAGTTGTTCCTCAATATTTACATTATCATTCCCTTTTCACAAAATATCTCCTTTTTTCCCCCCTTCCTTTTTTTTTTCTTTAAATCCAGCTTTGCTACATAAACGCTTTAGATCTCATGGATATCCCTTGATTTCTTTTTAAAAAGTCTAATAAAAAAACCCCAAAAGACATTAAATACCATTTTATATATAAAAATGCTTAGTAAAAATATAGTTTTGTTGCCCAATTAAAATATATTGCTGAGAATACAGTAAAAACTGTCCTAAAGCCCACCCCTAATGGGCGCCGACTCTTTAACAGCCCCGGCAAAGTCTTTCTAAAAGCTTTTTCACCCTGGAAGTTCGCCTGTCCTTGGGTTAAATACTGGGGACAGGTCACTTTGGCTCATCCTGGTGTGATTGTTTCAGGCAGGATTTACTGGAATTGGCTTGAAAATGCCCCTAGGAGCTGGCGGGAGCTGGAGCTGTGCCCTGCCGAGGGCTGGAGCGGGGAGCACGGCGGGGAAAGGCGTCTATCTGTGTTATATAGTTATACGGTATATCAGTGAGTTCAGCATGGTCTGTCTCTAAAAAAATTAAAAAAAAAAAAACCAAAAATCAAAATAAAAAAAGAACAAACAAGAAAGCGATGCATTTAATGAGATACTCTAAATATGATGGAGCTCGTGGTTAAAGGAGGATGGCTTTTTGTTTTTAGAGGAGAGTCGGGGCTCTCCTGGTGCGCACATTGGATGGTGGGGTCAACCTAACCAGTGATGCAGGGGCTATAGTAAACAGCACTGCTGGCATCGGACAGGGCGGATATCAAACTGCTCTCCTCGCAGGAGATGCTTCTAGGAGTCACTTTGGACAGGGAGACATGGTAAGGGAGGCCCGAGGCTTCGGGACGAGTCCTGCTCATGTTCAAATACTGGTCAAACTCGTTGCGGTCAACGTCTGTCCAGAGCTCGGTTTGGTTCAAGTGATCCACGCTCTCCATGTGGTGGGCTTCAGGAGGGGGTGACAGCTGGCCCAGGTGGGCGGAAAGCCCGTTCTGAGTTCCCGAGCACATCTGGTTGTAGTAAAGGCTGGAGGGATGGGGAGTCCTCATGGCGTCGGCCAAGTGTGAGGGGGTCTGCGCGTAGGGCACGGCCACGTCCCGCCCCATGCACTTCTCCTGGGGAAACTCCATCTGGTGATGGTGGTGGTAGCCGCGAAAGGGCATCATGTTGCAGTCATCCTGCATGTGCGGAGGGAAAAAGGCCGGCTCGGTCTGTTCCAAGACATCCAAGGGAGACATCTCAGGAGTTGGCAAGCCATAGTTTTCAATATCCGACCCCATGGAGTGGAGTTCTCTGAAGTGGTTAAGTGGGGGAGGCTGGGGGTGGCCCGGCTGGCTGCCGCCATGGTGACTCATGCTGAAGTTGTCACTGCAAGGCTGGGAAAGGTTATGCAGGAGGATATTGGGTTCCATCCTCTTGATTTTCTTGGCTTGCTTCTTTCTCCTTGGGCGGTACTTGTAGTTGGGGTGATCCTGGAGATGCTGGATTCGCAGTCGCTCTGCCTCTTCCACGAAGGGACGCTTGTCGCTGGCGCTCAGTGCTTTCCACGACTGGCCTGGAAGAGGAAAGAGAAGCTCTGTGAGAGCGGCTCAGCCACCTGGCACCAGCCAGGGCACAGGGACACCCAGGGAGAGGCAGCCGAGGGGTGAAGGGCTCCTGCAGATGGCTTGGCACTTGAGCGGGGTCTCACTGCTGGCACAAGAAGTGTGGGCAATGGGGTCCCAAGCCAGGCTGTTCCCTTGTCCCAGCAGAAGGCTCGGGCAGTGCCCAGCACTTCAGTGCTGTGGGACAATGGGGGTACATGGAATGGGAACCCCTCTGCCAGGGCTGGGGATTCTGCCTCCCACTGCCCCTTGGTACAGTCCACAGTCCCTGCTTCCCTGCATCCCGCATCCACAGCCTGCACCTCTGCAGACCAAATCACCCATCCCAAAAACTCATAGCACCATATCCTGAATCCCATATCCCCACACCCCGCAGCCCCATGTCTCTGCATCCTGCTGCTCTGTCCGGCCATATCCTGCTTCCCGTAGTCCCGCATCCTGCAGCTCCATTTACCCATATCCTGCTTCCCGTGTTCCCACATCCCGCATCCTACAGTCGTGCATCCCGCATCCTGCAGCCTGTATTCCCATATCCTGCATCCCTGCAGCTGTGTACCCCTCAGCCCTGTAGCTCTGCATCCCGCAGCCCTGTTTCCCCGCATCTTGCATACATGCAGCTCTGTATCCTCACATCCTCACATCCCACAGCCCCATATTCCCACGTCCTGTAACACCACATCCCACAGTCCTCGATCCCACAGTCCTACATCCTTACAGCCTGCATCCCTGCATCCTTTCGACCTGCAACTGGTAGCCCTTCATTCCATATCCCTAAAGCTTGTGTCCCGCAGCTCTTTAACCTTGCAGCCCATAGCCCTGCATCCCCCAGCTCTGAATCGCACAGCACCCAATCCTTGTATTCCAGCTCCTGCACCCCATACTCTTGCAGTCTGCATCCTGCAGTCCTATACCCTTGGAGCCTGGCTAGCAGAGCCCCATATCCTTGCCTCCCACATCCCGCTGCCTTGTATCCCACAGTCTGTATCCCACAGCCCTGGACTCTCACAGCGCACATCCCAAATCCCTGTAGTGTTTCATTCCACACTCCCAGCCCTCAATCCCTGTACCCCAGCAGCGTATATCCCTCACTCTGTATTCCTTCATCCCGCTGCCCTGTACCCCTGCAGTTCACATCTCCAGCCCTGTATCCCTGCATCCCACTACCTTGGACTATCAGAACCAAACCTGCCTATCCCTACACCCCCAGCCCCGTACCCCAACATCCCGAGCTGTGTACCCCTGCATCCTGCAGCCCTGCACTCCTGCAGCCTACATCCCCAGACCTGTACCTCTGTATTCCCATATTCCCAGCCCTGTACTCCCACATCCCTGTCTGCTCAGCTCTGCTCCCCATCCCACAGCCCTGTACTCTCGCAGCCTGAATCCCCAGCCCCACATCCCCGTGTCCCCAGCTCTGTAAGCCCGCATCCCACAGCCCTGCACTCTCGCAGCCCGCAACCCCAGCCCGCATCCCCGCATCTCCAGCCCCGTAACGCAGCATCCCCGCATCCCTAGCTCCACACTCCCGCATCCCCAGCCCCGCACCCCCACCCAGCCCTCCTCCC
>VWZT01011101.1:140528-167839 GCA_013397055.1 Pachycephala philippinensis | reverse complement strand
GAGATGAGGGGGAGGAGGAGGAGGAGGGAAGGGGGCGTCCCCAGGCACCAGCAGGAAGAGCCACCCGGGGAGGGCCGAGCTGGGACCGGTGTGGACGCTGCTGCCCTGTTCCCTTCTGTCCAAGGAGGACGGTTGTTAAATTTTTCTCTGACTTCTTTTTCTTTCTTTTCTTTCTTTCTTTCTTTCTTTCTTTCTTTCTTTCTTTCTTTCTTTCTTTCTTTCTTTCTTTCTTTCTTTCTTTCTTTCTTTCTTTCTTTCTTTCTTTCTTTCTTTCTTTCTTTCTTTCTTTCTTTCTTTCTTTTTTTCTTTCTTTCCTTCTTTCTTTCTTTCTTTCCTTCTTTCTTTCTTTCTTTCCTTCTTTCTTTCTTTCCTTCTTTCTTTCTTTCTTTCTTTCTTTCTTTCTTTCTTTCTTTCTTTCTTTCTTTCTTTCTTTCTTTCTTTCTTTCTTTCTTTCTTTCTTTCTTTCTTTCTTTCTTTCTCTTGGTCTTTCTTTATGTCTTCTTTGTGTCTTTTTTTTTTTTTCTCTTTGCCAGCCCCTTTTTTGCTCCCTGTGCCCTGCCCTCGCCCCCCACCACCCGCGGTGCCGAGGCAGGGAAGCGTTCAGCTTCGCCTGCTAGGCTGTGTGCAGGAGCACAGGGATGTTCAGGGCTCGGCGTTTATTTTTCTTACGACTGACTCGGTGTGTGTGTTTTGGCCAGCGTTCCCCATCCGGGGCTGGGAGCAGCCCTGGGGTGAAGGCAGGGGTGAGCCCTCTCCCCCCAGCAATTTTCTGTGGGAATTTCAGTGTCAGGCAAAGAAACCACTCCTTGAGTTTAAGCGCCGTTTACATGAAAAGCGTTGTGTTTTCTAGGGACTGGGGAGGAATGGGGGGTTCAGCGTCAGCCAGGTGATCGTGGCTAAGCCCAGCCTGCGGAGATGCTGGGGCTGGCACGGCTGTGCCATCGCTGCACGTCTCTGGCATGGCTGGGTACCCACAGCACGCTGCCATCGGCAGCCACAGCAGAGCACCACGTCCCCTGCCACCAGGTCACTGCTCCGCTCGCTTGGCTGCCATCTAGCAGGGATTTGCAGTGCCAAGGGTCAGGCTAGGTGGTCTGAAAGTCCTTCCTGCCCTTGGCACTGGGAGTTATGAATTCTGCAGGACCCATTTGCGATTAAGGAGATTGGCTGGCACACTGTGCCTGCCCCCTGAAATCCCCGGGGGAACTGGGCTGACTTGAAAGAGATGTCCCAGCTCCGGGTAGCTGCCCCCAAGCCCTCTCTGGCCCTGCCCTAGACCCCAGCCTGAAATGTGAACCTCGGCGTTAGGAAGACTTGGGGCACTGGGTTGCGCAAGAGCCCAGCTCCAGCCTCTCACCGCCGTGGGGTATTGCATGCCATGGTTTCTGTGTGTCTGGAAGTGATTTGGACAAGCCGATCTGCTGTTAACCCTAAACAAAACAAAGGCCTCTAAAAAAAAAAAAAAATTTAAAAAAATCGTGTCTCACTAATTCTTCAATCATCAGCCAGGAGCGACAGAGGTTTCGGGCGAGATTTCCTTCACGTTCCTGGAGCTTCTTATTAAAATTTTGAAAGCGCAAATCAGCACCAATCCACAGGAGAGCCCACACAGCTGCAAGGAGTCTCCTCTCCTCTCTCCCCCATCCAGAGGGAGCCGGAGCACTGCTCTGCCGGAGAAGCAGTCCCTGCCGCCATCCGGAGCACAGCCCCTGGAGGCTTTGGCTCTTTGCCCCTGCCCTGGGAGAAGCAAGGTGGGTGCTGGGGGAACTGGGGACTCTCAAGGCAGGAAATGTGGCTGCCTGTGGAGTGAAGTGAGCAGCCTTTGGGGCAGTCAGTCTGGGCAGCTGGTGGGGACATCCCCCTTCTCCCAGGCTTCAGCCAAGCACGCGGTGCTTTCCCTGATCACATCCTCTCTGTGGCCTCCTCCACGGCCCAGGCAGAATCCTTGGCCTCCAGGTGGGCTCAGAGCTGCCCCGGAGCCGGTGGCACCAGTTGGCATTTGGGATGTGGTGGGGATGAGCTGCAGCAGGGTGGGAGTGGGGGCAACTCCGATTTTCCTAGCCCTGGAATGATGTTCAGAGCTGGGGCAAACCCTCCCCAGGGGAGGCAGAGCCTCGTGTCCTCCATGCTTGCTCTATGCATCCACTCCAGGCCTGGGCCTCCTCCACGTGGGATGGCCACAGCCTTGGGATGCTCTCCCTGTTGCATGGGGCAGAGATCAGGACAGTGCTGCTGTCCCTGCTGCAAAGGGATAGTTTGGAAACTCCTGACCACGGAGCAAAGCTGGGCACTTTGACCCTCAAGCTCACATGAAACCCAGCTTTGCACTGGGTGGGCAAACCTGGTCTCACAGTGCATTTGCTGTTGGTTCTGCATCACTAGAAAATCACTAAGAAGAAAAAAAAGGAAAAAAAAGGAAAAATATGGATAAAAGGGAACAAATAGAAAGGAGAAAAGGAATGGGAGGAAGAGCCATGGAGTGTGGCATGGTTTTTGGAGGAGGCAAAGCACAGGGAGGACAAGGAGAGCTGCTAGGGGGATAATGGAGAAATATGCAAAGCACTCAAAAACGCCTGAATGCAGAAATGCCTGGGTGCAAAGCACCCAAAATATCCCTGGGCCAGTCCGGGAAGAGCCTGACTTCAAGGGCAATGCCACCCCACTTTGCTGCCCTCCCCCTCCCCACAGCCAGCACCGCAGGGCTTCACTCCAGAGAGCAAAAGTCCCCTCGTGCAGGGGTGGGGTGAAGCTGCAGGGTCTGTGCCTGGCTCAGCTTTCCTGGGAGGCAGATAAAGCCCTCCTTTTGCCCTGCTGCCCACAGGGCTGGAGTGTGGGGTGCTGGTTCCTCACCAGCCACATCTGCAGCCACACATGGGGAGGAATCTCTGGGCATCCTTGGGCAGAGCCAGGATCGGTGCGTGCCAGCCGAGTGACCTTTCCCCATGCCCTCCTCGCTGGCCTTGGAATCAGGCAAGCTGGAGCCCAGTCCAGCACACAGCCTCGGGAGGTGTGTATTTTTTAATTTTTTTTTTTCATTCCCTCCCCAGTTTTATTGAGCTGGCAGCTGGCTGACCCCACCCCGGCCCCTGGTTTCCCTTCCTCGCATCCCGCGCAGCCCAGCACCACACCTAGCAGAGGAAGCGTGGCGGGACGGCCGCCTCTGCTCCCCAGCACAAAGGCATTTTCCCTCCCCGCCCCCAGCCCGCCCGCTCCCGATCATTTCTCCCAGCCAGGTCCAATGCCGAGCTCCCACCCGGCTAAAAATAGATGTGGCACCACCTGGATCATCCCGAGGGGCGTTGGGGATTTGAGGGCTCAAAGAGGGGATGGCAAGAATGGAAGAGTGTGTTGCCAGCTGAGCCTGATGGTTACTTCTGCTGCTGCTGGCCGTGGGTTGGTGCAGGAGCCCCGGACTGAGGCTGTGCAACCAAGTCCAAGGGACTTGCCCCCAAAATTTGCATCCAGGGAACAGAAGTGGCAGGTGGATGCTGGCAGGACCCTGCAGCACAGCAGTAGCCAGGCTCGAAGCTGTGGTGGGAAAATCGATTTTTATCCTCATTTTGCAGGATGGTCGGGATGCCTGACCTCCTTTTGGGTGCTGAGGAAAGGAAAACTGCAATTAGAAGGATTTCTGAGCCTGGATTTTTTGGGAGAGAGGTTGGAGCTGCCCATTTTGCAGAGGATGCAGGGCAAGGGCAGGGCCAGGATGGGTCCTTGGGCCTGGGTGCAGGTGCTGCACCCTCCTCTGGTGCCCAGCACTGCCCTCCCTCCCTCACAGACCAGCCTTGCCTCTAGATGTGTTCACACCACTAATTGATTAATCACCATGCAATTACCAGCAGTGTGTGGCTGGTGCCGTTGGACGTGCGTCCAATTGGATGAATGAGATATATCACAGGAAGGGATTTGTTATTAATTATAGCGAATAATTATCATTAGGCCACACCGGACATGTTCCCAGAGCAGTGCAGCCAGGTGGGATGGATGTGACCTACACCCACACCTGCCAAAGGAGATGGAGAACCTCGGGGTGGCCACGGGGAGTAGGGATGTTCTTCACACAGTGTGGGGGGACCCGTGCAGCATGGCCCAGGCTGGCAGCTCCCCCAGTGCCCTGAGAGGTGCCCCTGCACCGGCGGGTCCAGTGGGTTCCCCTGGGGCTGGGGCTGCTCCAGCCTTGCTGGAACAAAGGCTTCCCAAAGAAAGGTGCTTCCTGGAGAGCAAAGGACTCAGGGCTGGGGCTGTCTGTGAGCCCTGCTGGGCGGCTGAAGCCATCCGCTGGGAAATGCTGTGTTCTCCGGAGCCTCCCTTTCTCCAGGGCCCAGCTCAGCGCCCGGTTTCCTCGGGCACAAATAGTTCAGTGGGTCAGGCGGAGCTGGAAAGTGCCGAGCAAGGCAGCTGGGGTTCAGCATCCGTGTCAGGAGCATCCTGGCTGCAGCCATGTGCCTGTGCAAGGGTCACAAATCCCCCGTGTCCCCAGCCAGGGACCAGACTCCCACCCAAGTGGGGGAGAGTGGGAGGTTGTGCCACTCCCAGTCCAGAGAATGCCCAGCTCAGCTGTTTTCTGCTCATGTGCTCTTTTTTTTGGCTGCCATCTCCCTCTGACAAGTGAAAGGCATCAGGGACAGCAGGAAGGTGTCCTGGGCCGCAGTGGCTCTCTGCCTGCGTGCTCACTGCCACTCTGCCCCGCTGCCAACCGCACCGGCAGGTCCCCGACAGCTGCGGGAGCTGAGCTCAGAGCGCGGCGTGGGCTGAGCCGGCCAAGCCTGGCAATCAGACACCGCATCTGAGGAAGCAGAGAAAGTTGTCTTTATTTTCAGCTCTTTTCAATAACCAGAGGTCAGCCTTGTTTATACAGGATTATAACTGGAACAACAACAGCGATATCCATTGTGCGAGCAGTGAAACCCACAGCTAACCTGAAAAAGCTGTTTGCTCTGCACGGGTGCAGCCACCGCAGCCTCCTGGGCGATGGCCAGACACCTTGGGCCTCCCCAGGGCTGTCCTGCCTCCCCTTCCCCTGATTTTGCTCTGTCACAGACCGTTCTGGCACAGCCAACTCTCTGGTGATGGTCCCACCATCAGTATGGGTGCCGCACTTCCAGCCACATCACCCTGTGTTTGGTCCCCAAGCTGCCCTCTCTGAAACCCGGGGTGAAGCCCCCACATCCCAAGCATGAGCAGAACTGTTGCAAATCCCACCCATGGTGCTTATGGACACTAAATCCAGGGAAAGGCTTCAGCACAAGGAGATCAGAGCACGCTGGAATGCGCAGGGCACACGCTGCCTGGAGTCGCTTCCCTGGCAGCTGATTGCAGCAGCACTCGTTGCTTTAATACCCAGTTCCCATCACAGAGAGAGCCCATGCTTTTAGGAAGGAAAGTCTTACACTTCTACCAACTATTTCAAGACTCCCATAAACACATTTTTGGTTGAGCATTAATGAATTACCTCAATGCAGAGCTACTCATGCCAAATACATGAATACAGAGTGTAGAAAAGCCGCCGAGAAGCAGATTTGGCTGCCATTCAGCTGCTCCGATCGGCACAATTTCTTTTCTTGATTATAGCAAGAAAATGCTCCCTGCCTGTGGCACTGCATCCTCCCAGGAACAGGCAGCTGGCCGACAGTTGGGCTGTGCAGAGCCTGGGCATGCCGGGGTTATTCGCTGCTCCCATCGCTTGAATTGGCAGAAAACGCTGCTTGCTGGTGTCTGTGCAGGAGATGCAGCCAAGAACCGGGATCCTGCTCCCTCTGCATGCCCAGGCTGGCTGCCTCGGGATGCCTGACCTCCTTTCGGGTGCTGAGGAAAGGAAAACTGCAATTAGAAGGATTTCTGAGCCTGGATTTTTTGGGAGAGAGGTTGGAGCTGCCCATCTGTGGCCCTGCTGCATCACCACAACCAGGCCTGGAGGAGGAGGAGCCCTTTGCAGCATCCCTGGAGGAAGAGGAACACTGCAGCATTCCTGGAAGAAGGGGAGCCTTTTGCAGCATCCCTGGAAGTGACAATCTTCACCAAAGCTTGCAGCCCACCCCATTGCACACAGGATCTCGTGGCCACCTCGATGCTTCACCAAGGCTTTTGCCACCCAGTACAAAGAATGAGGATGTTGCTGAGAGAACCTCACCTCACACAGACAGGGAAACGCATGTGGAAGAGAGGAATTTTGTCTCAGAGTGGGGTAGATGCTGCAGTGGCTCCATGCCTCAGTTTCCCCACGTGTTGTACAGGGCATGGGGTGACCCAGCCTCTCTTTGGGCCTTTTGGAGACAACAATCTCCCCAGCAATGGGCAGGATGTATCTCTGATAGAGCGCTTCTATCTTCAGAAAGAATAATAATAATAATAATTACATTAAAAATAATAATAATAATTACAATAGTAACCCTAAGAATAAAGAGAAGGACTTGAGAGCTTTCCCTTCTTGCCAGCAGTGGAACAACTTTTGCTTTTAGGTGCTGCACTGGGGACATTAAGAGAAGGGAAAAGGGATGTGCTGCATTTGCAGCTCAAAACCCCAAGAACTGTGACATCCCTCCCATAAATTGGCCTAAAAATGATATTTTAAAGCTTGCCACAGGCAGCATCGTTTCCTTTGCTTTCTGATTTCAGAGCATCCTTTGTGCTGCAGCTCAGAAAGTGGCAGCGAAATCCCCTAGCAGCAGAGCTGGGGCTCGGGGTCGCTGGGAGCAGTCACGGAGGGGTTCGGCAGAGGGATGCAGGGTGGGATGGGGAGCACGGTGCGGACCCCCAGGGCTGTGCCGATGCCGGGGATCCCCGCGGCTGGCGGAGCGCAGGGGGCCGGGGCAGGAGGGAGGCGGCAGGGAAGGGCTCCAAGGGAAAGGCTTTGTTCGCGGGCCAGCCGGGAGCGTGCGAGGGCCTCCGGGCTCCAGCGTTTCTCCTCCCCTTCGCTCCTGCTGTGTGCGGGAGCCGAGCCAAGGTGGAGCGCGGCGGGGTGGAGCGGGTCCCTGAGGAAGGCAGGGGACAAGGGACGGCCGTGCATTTGGCCCTTAAATTGCCTGGGAAAGCAGCTCTGTCTTTCCATCTCCCCCCGGGGCTCTTCTCTCACCCAAGCTGAGGCTGTTTCCCAGGCTGCTTGCCCCGAACACCTCCACCTCTGCCCTTTGCCAACGACCCCTCTTCTTGGCCCGTGGAGCCCGCGGATCTGCAAGCTCAGGGGAAGGATAAGGAAAGGCTCACAACAGAATGGCCCTTCGTGGAGCGCTCGAGCTGGAGAAATAAGGTTAAAGGCTCTTATCTGATGGAGCTGCAGCCTTGCCAAAGCCTGTTGCTATCAGCTCGGGACACATGTGCTATTGGCAAAGCTTCGGGGACACAATAATACAAACAGTTTTCATTGTCGAGTCAACAATGATGGGAGAAGGAGCCTGGTGCTATTACCGGTATAAAAGGCACTGTAGGAAAGCTCGGGACAGGAGGATGCAGTCAGGATCAACAGCAGGGTTTAGCAGATTACAGTTATATTTGTATTCGGGAAGGAGAAACCTTCCATCCCCAGTGGGCTGGAGCCAGAAGGATGGAGCCAGAGGTGGGGGTTTGGGCTGCAATGAAAAACTCTCAGAGCAGCACTGGAAGCAGCTGCAGCAAAGTGCTGATGGCAGCGGGTTTGGACCAGGGCAGGTTTGCAGCTCATCAGCCCAGGGCTGTGCTCTGCTTGTGAGGAGTCACCCAGGGAGAAAAAACTCATGGCTGCAAGGCAAGGGAGGCTGGGCAGCAACAGCCAGAGGCTTGCATGATCCTCCACATTTTCACTACAAAGTCTGTTTATTTGGAAAAGCCAGAGAGTGCAGGGTGGATGGGTGACGTGGCACAATCTGTACTCAGACCCTGCTGTCACCTGGGCAGATTTGAGGATGGTGAGGAGAAGGTCTGTGCCTCCACAGGGCTGGTGCATGGAGGCAGCACCTGGGTGTTCCACAGGCATCCTTCCAACACCCATGTTGCTTCCCCCCACATTCCTTCTCCTCAGCCTTCCTGGCCCCTGTCAATCTAAATGGGGCATTTTGGGAGAACACACACTCCCATGCCATCCCATACCCTCAGATGTGGATGGCGAGGTGAAGGGGACCATCACCTCTGTTGTGCCCATGGTAGTGAGGAAGAGGAGGCAGGTTTGCCAGCTGTTGTGCCATGGTGGCAGGAGTCAAGCATCTATCTATCCATCTATCTATCTATCTATCTGTCTGTCTATCTATCTTTCTATCATCTCAGGCACAAAAGCCTCCTGACCACGGGGGGCCGTGGGAGGCTGAAAAGCCGGACAGGAGGTCAGGAAATTGTTGGCTAATGTCAGGGACCGAGTGGGGCCAGGGTGGCCATTCCCACCAGGAGCAATGATGTCAGGCGGCGGCCGGGGCCAGGAGGCAGGAAGCCCAACGCAGCCAGCGAGTCTGTCCTCCTTGGACTTCCCCCTGTGTTTTCATGAACAATGCACCTCGTGTCAGGGACACTGTGAGACAGGTCCTCCTTCGCTTGGGACACTGCAAGGCTCATCCTCCTGCACTGGGGACACCGTTGTGCCGTTCCAGGTGCTGCTCTTCGCTCCTGTGAGCTCTGGGGTGGTGCTGGTGTTGCACCTTTTGTGTGGGGATTTGGTGTGTCTGCTGCATCGCTGTGAGGTCTGGAGGTGACAGCTCTGCTGCTGTGCCCTGCTGCTTCCCTGGGTGGCACATCTGGCTTTATGTGAGGGGCAGATAGGCTGGTGAGATCCAGAGGAAGTGCTTGGAGAAAGGATGGCCATGCCAGCTGCTGGCCCTCTCCCAGCTCAGCTGGGACAGGGTACATACCTGCTTTGAGCATCCAGCCATGCCTGCTTGGGTGTCCAGATATTCCATCTGCAAGTGGAAAGAGCAATTACTCAAATGTGACAGGAAAGGCTCTGACGGACTGAGACACTTAGGGAAGCTGTAAGATGTGGAAAAGCCTCTCCAGGCTGCGGGTCCCCACTGAGGTGAGGACTATCCACAGCCCTGTCTCTACCCTCCCAGCCCAGGCAGCTGGGGCTTAGTTTTGCATCTTGGCCCCTTTGTGAACTGAGCGGGCATTCAGAGCAGGCAGGGGCTGCAAACGGGGTGGCTGGGACAGGGCAAGGCACCTGGTCACAAACACCAAGAGGGAGAGGGACTTCCTGAGGACAGCGAGCTCATGGGTGGCCCCAAGGACTCGAGCTCGGCCTCTCCCTCCACCCCACCCAGCACACCCTTGTTTTCGCAGAGGTGCCTCTGCGCTGGGGCCGCCGCAGGCTGCGTTTGCCAGCGGCTGGCAGCGATGGCTGTGCTGGTGCCGACAGGCCGGCTGGCATGCTTTCCCCCAGGGAGGCTTTAGCAGGAGGCTGTGCATTTCTGGGAATTGTGTTGGTTATTGTTCGAGCTGCAAGTGTGCGGCGCGCTGATGAGATCAGGGCTCGGTGCTCGGCGCTGGGGCAGCAGAGCCGCTGCAGAGCCGCTGATGGGGCGATAAGCGGGAGAAGGTTCTTATCTGTGCTCCCATCACTGCGGGGGGCAGAGGGCACGGCACAGCCCCGGTGACCTGGCTCTGCTCGATGAGGGCAGTGAGGAGGGAACACACTGCCTTCGCCCTCTGGCAAACCACGGCTGAACTGCTGAGGTTATTTCAGAGAAAAGGCCGCAGCCCTTCTCGCTGAGCCTCTCCTTCCTCCCTTCTCTGCCACTCAATCCCTGTCTCCAGCCCCTCTGAGGTCTCGACCCCAATCCTGTCTGCTCTGCCACATGCTTGCTCCTTTGCTGACAAGTCGCGTTGATCCCAAGCTCTGCGTGAGAGAGTATCACAGCTCTGCTTGCAAAAGCACTGAGAGGAAGGGGCTGGGGGGTTCGAGCCCTTCGCAATCCTTTGCTGTGGCTGAGCTGAGAGGTGCCATGTTACCTACCCCATGAGAAGCCAACCATCCTCCTCCTCCTCCTCAGGAGGATGCCTCCTTCCACACACTGTGACTTTTGACACAGAGCAAGTCACAAGATCCCGAGGAGGTCAGATCTGCTGCCACGGAGGGGCACTGCCATCCGGAGAGCTTCCCGCTGCCCGGTCTGGAGATTGCACGGGTGAGCAGGGACAGCATAGGAAACGCTACATGGGAAAGCCCTGTGTGGGAGCCCAGGAGCCCCTGCCTTCCCACAGCAGACTTATCAAGGCACCAGTTCAGAGAGGTGCTTTCCATGGGCCAAAAGGGAAGTGCATACACACCAGACTTCTCGGGGTCAAGGATGCTGGGCAAGCAGTGAGAGGAGAGGCTGCAGGGGGCAAGGGAGGGAACCGGGGCGTGGGGAAGGAGACACAAATAGCAAAATGAATGGCTTGAACTTCCTATGTTTTATGGAGGCAAATAAAAGGAGACAGAGAGGGGGAGAGAAAGGAGACCTGAGTGCCTGCACAGGCTCTCACGCTCACACATGCCAGCCCAGACCCCAGGAACTGCTGGTGGCCGATGTGGGGTGGCAGCCTGCACCCACTTGGCTGGCACAGCTCTGGGCCGGCTGCTTGTCTGGCCCAGTGTCCCCTGGGGGCATCTCATGAAGCGTGACAGGCTGCTGCTTAGCATTTATTTCTCTCCCTGTCATTATTATTTTGAACAGCAGCCAGTATAATTAAAATCGTTAGGAGGAAGAGGTTTAGGGAAAATCCAAAGTGTCTCAGAAGAGCATCTGCAAAGCTGGAGGTCCAAACTCCACCCTGGCACTCGCAATGAGTAGGGCCCATGGGAGCCATCATCTCCTCTGCATCCTCCCTTCCATGCTCCCCATTTCTCAGGGTGGCAGAGGCTGGGCTACCACACAGGGTGGTCCTGGCCACGCTCCCCTTGCAGCTGCTGCCCACTGTAGCCAAATCCTGCAGCCTTTCCTGGTGTAGGGCTTGTCCCAGGAGGTCCAGATGGCAGTGTCCCCAGGCACGGGTGCTCACCTGCAGCTCCAGGACAGATGCAGTGGGGAGATGTAGGGAGTGGAGGACACGGAGCCTCTGTGGGCTGCTCTTCCAGAATGGCATGGATGGATCCTGCAGTATCTCCTGGGAACCATGATGCTTTCTGCTGTGTTAGGAAGGCCTGTGCCACAAGACAAGGTGTGGAGAGGTCCCGTGGCTCCTCAAAGGAGAAAATAGGATGGTCTAAGACAGAAATGTAAGTCACCATTCATGCCACATTCCCCAGGTTTCCTAAGTGTTTGCATGGAGGATTTGACTGCTCCAGGATCAAATGTCCCCAGTGCCAGGGCTAGGAGATTAAGGACATCAGACAGCTGCAGCAAGGAGGGGAAGAAAAGGCAGATCCCTGCCTCCATTCCAGGGCTGGCACAAGTGCATGGTTAGAGGATCAGAGTCAGGAGCCCTCCAGCCAAGGCAGGCTCAGGAGGGTGAAAAGGAGGGGAGACACATCAAAACCCCTCCCCAAAATTAGTGCTGCTCTGGCAAAGCCTATGGCAATTGCTCCCACCTCCTGCCTCAGGGTCTACCAGCTACTGATTGCCTGTTGTTCCCTGGATGGGGTCACTCATTACCAGTTCAGAGCCCAGTGTCACCCAGGACAGCCAGTCCTCCAAGCAGTGACCCAAGGCTGAGGTCCTGGAGACCTGAGCACCCCTGAAGTTATGGGGCATCTCAGGACAGAGCTTCCCTGGGGGTTTTGTGGTGGGTGGATGGACAAGGTAGGCTCAGGAGGGCCTCTCATCTCTGCTTTTTCCAAAAGTGGACCAGACCAAGCCTCCAGTGGTTGGGAGCAGAGAAAGGGTGGGGTTTGGTGGTTGATGTCCAAATGACTTGAACTTACTGGGGATACTGGAAGAAGGGAAAGCTCATCCAACTTGATCCAGCCCACTTGCTGTGTTAAAGTCTGCTGAGAGTCACTTGGGAAATACAGTAGCCCAGTGGAAAAAACAGGCGAGATTTTGTGGGATTTTATTTTGCAGGAAACTTCTCCTGGCTCTCCCAGCTCTGCCTGCCAAGGGCAGCTGCCAGCAAGGCACCACATACAGAGACTTTCAGGGTGTCTCTTGGTGTGCAGGGGTCAGCAAAAGCCCCCTCCCAGCCTCTCCCTGACGGACTCGCCCCTGCGCTGTTTTTAGCACATTCAAGTAGCTGCTTTCACAAGAGGTAAAAGAAAGTTCATGGATCCGCTGACAGATCACCCCAAGCGGGAATTTCTCTGGGAATTCCTGCAATAGCAGGTTGGCTCCCGCGGAGGTGGAGTTTCCTCTGGATCTACCTCCACCCAGGCTTGGGGAGCGCTCCGGCCACCGGCTCCACGCTCGGGGGGCTGGGCTGAGCGACGCCACCGCTGCTTCCCAGCCAAGGTCAGCCAGAAACCCTCCCCAGTCTGCAAACGCCCGGCCTGCTGTGTCCTGTTAACCCTTGGGAAGAGCGGAGCCGCAGGCCGGCAGGGTTGGGCTGCAGAGCTGGCCCGTGCCCACGGGCACACAGGGGCAGGGGACATGCCCGGCAGGCACATGGGGCTGCAGGCGTGAGGATTTCATGCCATTCTGTCCCTCGGGGACCCCCTGCCAAGGCAGTGGTGGGGCCTGGGTGAGGCTGGTTGCCACCACAGGAGGCCAGCGCTGGCGGGGCGACAGCTCCCGCTCGAGGCAGGGAGCGACGGGGTGACAGCGCTCGGCATCAGTGACTGTGTGCTCTGGAATCTGAGACACGTCCCCGGCCATAGTTGTGGTCAGGAACCATGTTCGCGTTGCAGCGACACAAACCACGCTCACAGTGGCAGCAGTGCCGCTCGAGCGTGTCTCTGACGCCAAGGACCGGCGTGACCCGACCCCACACACGGGACAGGCAGCTGCCCGCTTCCAAGGACCTACAGAAGGTCCCCTTGTTGGGACTTGTTTCCTCCTCCCTTGCAGAGGTGGGCCTCTCCAAAATGGCACCCCCTGACTCCACAGCCAGACCCTGCCAAGGGTTGGAGGATTTCCAGGTGCTGTGCAGGCTCCAGACTGTGGGGTGGAAGGAACTCGTGTTCGCAAACATGGGGCCAAGCCAAGAAATTTCAAGGTATCATGCCAGGGAGAGGGTCTGGGGCTCACATTTGGTCTGGGGCCACCTTTGCTGATTTAGGGATGAACTAACACGTGTCTCGCATCCACGGAGCAGCTCTTGCTCAAGGGGATCCCAGAGCTCCAGGGTATTGCTATAAAGAACAGCAAGCTGGCAGCTGTAGGTACCTAGTGGGCAGATTTGGGGGTCAGCCACCCATCAGAGCTTTAGCACTGATCTGTTCAATACTTCTCTCTCTGGAGGTATTCAAAACCCATCTGGACGAGTTCCTGTGTCACCTGCTTTAGGTGACCCTGACTTAGAAGGGGGGTTGGATGATCTGCAAGCCTTTCAGTCCTACCAGTTCTGTGATTTTGTGATTATGTGATTATGCCCTCAGTGACTCAGCTGCCCCAGGACAGAGTGCAGTTGGAGACGAGTGCTGGGAATTCTGGTTCCCAAGACCTGGCTGTGCATCCCGAGGTCACACGTAGCACATCCCCGTGCTTCCACATGATCTGCAGCCCCACCAGGGCAGGACACGGCCGCTCTTCACCAGCACAGTCAGGGCCCTCTCTGAAACATCAGCGCTTGGCGAGGGCTGTGCAGGAGGAAGCATGGAAGTTCTCCCTCTGCCAGGAACCAGCTGGAGGGAGCAACAGCGCTCAGCAGCAGCTCCCGGGGGATGCGCTGCCCTCGCATAGTGTACGAGTGCCATCTACAGGGGGTCCGGCCTGGGCCCCCCCAAACCATCCAGCCCCTCGCCACTGGTAACTGCTGTCCAGTCCTCAAGGCCGTATGAGGGGCACAGCCTTAGTTTATCCAGGGAGTGGGGTCAGCACTGCTCCGAGGGCTCAGCACAGCCATGGACAATAGTCACGGAGTCACAGAATGGTTTGGGTTGGAAGGGGCCTGTAAAGCTCCTCGTGTTCCAAGCCATGGGCAGGGACACCTTCCACTGCCCCATCCAACCCGGCCTCGGACACTTCCAGGGATGGGGCAGCCACAGCTTCCCTGGGCACCCTGTGCCAGTGCTGTCACCACCCTCACAGGGAAGAACTTCTTTCCGATAACCCATCTAACCCTCCCCTCTGTCAATGTCATTCCCCCGTGCTCTGTCACTCCAGGCCCTGGTCCAAAACTCCCCTCCACCTCTCTTCGAGCCCCTTTAGGCACAGGAAGAGGCTTTAAGGTCTCCGGGGAGCCTTCTCTTCTCCCGGCAGCTCTCAGCCCGTCTCCACTGCAGAGAGGCTCATTATCTCCGTGGCCTGCTTCGGACCCGCTGCAGCAGTGTGGGTCACGGCTGTCCCTGCCGTGTCCCGGCACAGCCCCGCGGGCGGGGACCGGGGGTCCCTCAGCCCCGGCACGGCTCCGAGCCCCCTCCGCGGCGTGAAGCGCAGCCCCCACAGCGCCCCCGGCGGCCAGGCGGCACCGCGCGGGGCACGCCGGGAGATGGAGTCCCGCCGGTGGGCTGCGCTCCGGCAAGCGGCGGGTGGGGCCGGCTCCCCCAGGACTACAATTCCCGGCGGGNNTCCAACCCGGCCTCGGACACTTCCAGGGATGGGGCAGCCACAGCTTCCCTGGGCACCCTGTGCCAGTGCTGTCACCACCCTCACAGGGAAGAACTTCTTTCCGATAACCCATCTAACCCTCCCCTCTGTCAATGTCATTCCCCCGTGCTCTGTCACTCCAGGCCCTGGTCCAAAACTCCCCTCCACCTCTCTTCGAGCCCCTTTAGGCACAGGAAGAGGCTTTAAGGTCTCCGGGGAGCCTTCTCTTCTCCCGGCAGCTCTCAGCCCGTCTCCACTGCAGAGAGGCTCATTATCTCCGTGGCCTGCTTCGGACCCGCTGCAGCAGTGTGGGTCACGGCTGTCCCTGCCGTGTCCCGGCACAGCCCCGCGGGCGGGGACCGGGGGTCCCTCAGCCCCGGCACGGCTCCGAGNCCCGGACCCCCGTCCGGCCCCGGCACCGATCCCGGGGAGCGGCGCGATGGGCGGGGAGGACGAGATCGTGCGCATCGCCAGGCGCCTGGACAAGATGGTGGCCAAGAAGAACGCGGTGAGTGGCGGCGGCAGGGCCCCCGCAGCCCGGTTGGGGTGGGGGGCCGCCCCCTGCCCCGGGCTCTTGTCTGCGGACGCGGCCCCCACTTTCCGCAGGGCCCTCTCCTCGCTGCCGTGCTGGTGGACCCCCACCTCTCCCTCGGTGCTCGTTGTGAGGGGCCTCCCCCTCCCCAGCCCCCATTTTGGGGGCCTCTCTTTCAGTGCCGCCCCGGTCATTACATCGTGCTGGAACAGAGGCTCTCCCCCATAAAGTGGGTTTCCCTCCCTGAGACCCCGTCGTCCTCTCCCTTCCCCATCCTTTGCGGAGGTGTGCGATCCACCCACTGCCAGTTATTGGGCGGGCAGCCCCATGTGCCCCCTTGGGTGCTGTGGGAACCCCCAGTCCCCATACTGAGCCCTCCACCCCAGGCCTCAGGCACCCCAGCGCACATCTCAGCACTCTGGGCCTCACCCCGTGCTGCCTGCCCGGTGCTCTCCTCCTGGAGAGCATCCTCAGCCCTTCTCTCCTGTCCCCTTGGGAGCGCTTTGGAAGGGGAGTGCCCACCAGCACCGGCCTGGGGCTCCAGTTTGCCCTCGGGGAAGACCCCGGTGTTGATGGATTTGCTTCCTGCATCTCCATCCCACACCCAGCACCACTGCTCACTCCTGTGGCCTCTGGAGTGTGGTGGGCTGGCCAAGCTGCTGTCTGCACTCGGGGAGTCTCGCAGGGTGTGCTGTGACCCGTGTGACAGCCTGGGCGGACAGTAGCTGGTATTTTCCAGCTTAATGGGATATATCAGTGCTTGTAGGAGCACGGTGTCATGCAAGTGCTAAGGCAGAAAGCTGACAAGGGTTTGTGATGGAGGTAGGCTGTACATCTGTGTTTGGGGTGGGGGAGAGGGATTTTGGGACTGGGAAGGGCTGTGGGGAGTGGCAGATGATGGGCGAGGAGGGGAAGGGATTAGAGGAGTGTGCTATTCATGTGGTGGGATGCTGGGTGCTGTTACCACATGAACTTTTGGATGCTGGACTGGCCCTGCCAGCCGTGGGTAGGGCGAGCGCTGTCACTCATGTCACTGTTGGAACAACCCAGGGAAGTGTGTTTGGGCTAAAGCACAGCCTGTGATGCCTGTTCTCGTTGGTGGCAGGTTTTCTGCACCAGTGTTGAAATAGGAAAGGAGCAACTTTGCAGAATTTGCTTCCAGCTTCATTGAGAAAGAGGCAGCTTCTTACACGAGGAGTATGCAACGTTTCCTCTTGGCTGGCGTTTGAGATGGTGCTGAACTGCAGCATGTTGTATGTTGGCTAATCTGAGAACTCTTCCTGCAGGACAGTTTCCTGGAGTACCTGTTTGTTGCTCTAGTTTTTTCGTGGATCCTCATTTGCTGCCATTGTGCCAAATGACTCCATTTGGAGTCAGGAATCCCTGGGTCACTTTGTGTGTTCAGGGCTGGAGGAAAGGTGTGAAACTGCCAGAGGGGGAAGTCAGTCGTTCTGGGTACGGTAAATGTGTGTGGTTTATGCTGGTGTGAGAGCTGCTTGTGTGCACGCTGAAAGCTTTGACTCTGCTTTGATTTTGGCATCTGTTCTGTAGGGCGGATTGCAGCTGGATTGCTTCCTGGGATGAGTCGGAAGCAGCCTTTCTGCAGAGGGAGGACAGGGTGTCAGTGCAGGCAGCTTCGCTTCCCTACAATGGTGGCTGTGCAGGCCTTGTGCTGCAACTGGGCTTGGAGTGGTTGGTGTTGTAAATGAGCTGCTAAATGTGAACACTGGAAGCCTTGTTTGAGGGAAGGGGGTTGGGAGGAAAGAGCCAGCTGAATGGAGACAGGTCTACGCCAGGCTGGGATCTGCTAGAGGGAGACAAGTGATTTCCAGTTCTCTGAGTGACTGCCAGTTTTAGGTATCTACAGATTCCTAGTCAGATTTTCTCTGGTCTTGGGTTCATGGATGATGTAAGGAAACTTCACGGAACAAGTTTCAAGTGATCAACTCTTCAGCATCACAGCTTGCTGGCTTTGCTCCTGGTCTGTTGTCCTGAGCAGAGTGGGGTATTAATATGAAAAGTAGGAAACGGCTACAAGAAGTCATCGACAGTTGTGATTCAGAGTGTGTTTTTCAGGTGTTAAAAATGTTCAGCTTGCCAGGTGAGAATAATAAACTAATGCTGCACTTGTACCATACTTGAGCAAAGACCTGTAGCACTCCAGTGGTATTCTGTTTTGCCCATTCCAATAATTTGGGTGTCTTCAGGTTGCAGGATCTACTGTCTGTCTGGAACAGCAATGCCAGCAGTGAGCTTGCTGATGTTTCTGGGAACACTTGTTGGTGTTTTTCCCTTTGAATTCAACTTTCTGTGTCTATTCCCAAGCTGTTGAATTTCTTTACTAAAAGCTGAGGCACTCATTCTCTTTCTCTTTTCCTCCCCAGGAAGGTGCAATGGATTTACTGAAAGAACTGAAAAGCATGCCTATGACTTTGGATTTACTGCAGGTGAGTTGCACAGTTACAGTAAAAAGCTGAAGTCTGCATCTGGATGAGTTCAAAACGTAGTCTAAAAAACCTTAATAGATTTCCTCACACTTCTTGCCTCATGCAAAGCATCAAAATAAACATTAAATCTGATAAAATAGTGCTGAAGTTGGGTTTTGGACTGTCAATTAAACAGCTCTGGGTCACCTTGTGTGTAACTGCTCAAATCTTGTTTTTAAGCTGCAAAAAGAGGAAAGACTGGGTTAAAGTAGCAAACACAGAGGGCAGTCGTGGGAGAAGTTCTTTGTAATGGTGACATTCAGGACACTGGTGAGGAGTGAGCAGAATTACAATTTGGAGGTTGTGATGCATCTTGGAGTTTTTCACTCTAAGCTTGAATGTCACTTATAAGTGTGTAGGGAAGGGATTTGTGGGTGGTTGGATGTGTCTTCTGTTCAGTTGTGGAAGCTGGAGAGTGTCATCTTGCTCTTCCAAAGTTGTAAGGGTCAGAGAATTATTCTGTGAGTCCTTGCATACTCCTGTCTTGGTCATGGCTTGGACTTTGTCGTGGTTATTTGGGATTTCAGTTAGTAACAAATAATGGATCTGTTCTGGAGTGATTCACTGGGGTGTTCCCTTGCAGTCCACCCGCATTGGGATGTCGGTGAATGCACTAAGGAAGCAGAGCACAGATGAAGAAGTGATATCACTTGCCAAATCCCTCATCAAATCTTGGAAGAAACTTCTAGGTAAGGAAATCAGCATGTTCCTGTCAGATTCAGCTTGTGAAGAAGCTGGCTTCAGTGGGAGGCTGAGTTTTTTGGGTGAGCTTATCTCTTGATCTGAATAAAACATTCTAGCAAATCAGCCTTTACAATTCCACCCTCTGTCTTTCGAGTTTTGTGTCCTATCATGCATCCCCCTAGATTTAGCTCCTGTTTAGCCAGCTCATCCTTGGAAGAGCACTGAAAGCTTCAGGAATATTAACTTGTACCTTATCACATAATAATTAGCAACGTTATTTGTAGAAACAATATCTGTGTTCTGAACCCTCTGCTCCCACTTGTGCTCTGTGTGGCATTAACACCATGTGTGCTGTCAGCCTCGTGCAACAGCTCGGGAAGGGAAGTGCTGGAATGCATTTTGGGTGGTGAGTTGGAGAAGGATCTTAATTCACCACCTTGTAGCTAAACTCACATGGACCATTTCCAGCTGGGAAGGCTGTCCTGGTTATGGGCTCCCATTTCTTGCTAGGCTGGATGAGTGTTGAAAGGGCTCTTTTCCTGTCCTGCCTGGATTGTTACCTCCTCATTAGATGGGGTGTATTTGGGTAGGCTCAGACAATTTACCTCTGGGTCAAACTTGTTCTACAGTGTCATCAAAGTCCTCTCCAGGATTGTGCTGTTGGCTTTCAGCAGCACTTGGGAATCAGAAGAAGCTGTACTCCCACAAGGACCAGCCTGTACTGGCCCTTCAGCTGCTGTTGGCTGGAAATTCTGCTTTTAGTGGTGCTTGAGAGAACTTGATCTAATCCCCGCTCAGCAGCCTCTGAAAGAAACTTTTGTGATGAGGCATGTCTTGTGAGGAAGCTTATCTCCCAGGCAGGGAAGGTGATTGCTCTCTAGTTTGGTGAGGAAAGCTTTTGTTTGAATGTTGAGTTGAATACTTGGAGGCAAGGAGAAGGTCTGTTGGAAAGCATGAAGGCCATAAAGGTATTTTCTCCTGATTCTTTTTGGGAGAATAATAACTTGCTTTAGGCCAAAAGTGGGTAGTGTGAAAACATTGATGAGTACAGGCAGAGCTGTAGCATAAAAACCAGTTCTGAACTGATTTCTTTTTTGAACATAGATGCTTCTGAGGAAAAAAATGAGGAGAAAAAGAAAAGCCTGTCCTTGCCAACATCTTCCTCCAAGGAGACTGGTAACTCAAGAGACCAAAGGTAATAGTTCCCTTTTACTGAAGATGACACTGTTAGAGAATTTAAATTTTCTTAAGGCACCTTACTTTAATTTTTATTTTTAAGTGTCGGAGTCAGGAATTTTGTGTAGTCAAATTCCTGGTCAGAGACTTCTTCTTCAAGGTTGATCTGTGTGGTGTTATTAATTAACTGTAATGCAGAAATACACATCTAAAAAATACAGTGGCTTTAGTGAGTTTTTAAATTTTATTCATATTTTATTTCATTTTTTTACTCTTGGTTATGTGTTGTTTTTTTTTGTAGTAGAACATTCCTCTATTCTTTTTTATGTTGCATTTTTATGCGTTTTTGTTTATTTCTGACTTTGAACTTCTTAGAATGAAGACTATTTTTGGTCCTTGCAGTATCAAGTGATGGGATTGATTGATACATTACTAAAGTAAAACTTCCATTTCTTTGTCCTTGACAAATCCCAGCAGAAGTCCTCTTTTCCCTGTGGTTGATGTCCCCCAGAGGCAGGTCAGCTGCATGCTTGCTCCTTGCCGTGCCCTGAATGCTGCATCCTGTTTCCACTGCCTGTGACTGCAGCTCTTGAGTGCAGACAGTGATCAAAGGGGAGGGGGAAAAATGGGATTTAGAGCTTTATTCTAGAGACTTCTCTCAGCCTCAGATCCCAGGAGGGTGTGTGCTTCCTAGATTTGGCTCTTAAGTGATGTAGCTGATTTCCCAAGTTTGACAGAAGATTTAGAGTATTCAGGCTGTAGTTCTGCTGGCTTGCAGGATTTTCCATGTTTGCAGCCTTTGTTGGTCACTTTCTTGTCACTTCTTTATTTTTGCTCAGCTCTCTCAAGGCTTGGCACTTCAGGGTGAGCCTTTGCAGCTCACCCTGAGCTGCTGATGGAGAGAAGGCTGCTGATGCTGAGGTCCATGACTTTAAATGATTGATATCTTTGGTTATCTTGCTTCCATAAAATGAGAAAAAGGATTTGCTAGGAATTGCAATGAAAGGACTTGGGAGACTTCACAGTGAGGATGGAGTTCAGTGATGCAGTGCAGAATGGGAGCCAGGGCTGTCCAGATCTGTGTGTATCTGTGTGGGATTTCACTCGGAACAGGATCTTGGCTGTAGGCACAGAGGCAAAACCCCTCCTTGCTGCCTTCTTGCTTTGTCACTTATGGGGTATGTGGAGTGGAGCTGTCTGGCTTGTGCTGCTCATGTTCCCTTGTGCCTTAATGTGCTGCAGATACTGCAGTTTTGTGGGGTTTTTTAATCCTTGATGCTTTTTATGTGTATTCAGCCTCCATCTTCTGACTAGCAAAGCATCCCCTTGGCTGTGAAGGAGGAACAGAAGCCAATGGATTGGTGTAGCCTAGACCAGGAGCAGGGGCCAGCTCCTGGTGTCAGTCTGTTGAGCCAGGCTCTCTTCCAGAGACAGGAATGCTTTTTCTCCAGTCCTGCAAAATGAACTACTAATCAGCCTTAAAAAAAATAATAATTTATTGGCAGAGAAGAGTCTCTGTTCTTTGAAGCAGAGGCTGCAGTGGAGTCAGACTGGTTGCTCAGTGTGTGATAGCTGGTTCAGATGAGGCTGCTGTCAAGACACCGAAGAGATTAGTTTGTATTCAGATATTTCAGCATCTTAGTCTGATAGATTTTGGCTATGCCTTCCATTTTGGTCAGGGAGAAATATTTGACTAACTCTTGGCCTGAAACTCCTCTTACTTTATGGAGCACAGATGTAGCAATTCCTGTGTAGTGACTGGAGCTATCAGTGCAAGACCTGAAGGCTCTGAGCCAGCCAGCGTGGAGCTGGCACCTGTGAATTTAGATGCTGCATTACTCTAATCCAAAGCATATTCTGTTGTGCTGTACAATTTCAGACCCATAGTGCAGTACATTTTAATGGGCTGTGTCTAATGTTTCTGTCTCTGGCAGCATGGGGTTTTTCTTTTCCAGGATTCTCTAAACTGCCTTTATTAGGAGGTTTTGGATCTGTGGCCTGAATTTAGCTCTTCTGTGGGATTTTCAGTGCAGCCCTGAGTTCTGCTTGCAGTCCCTGGCTGCTGCTTTGCCACCATTTTGTTCCAGCATAGCCTTGTTTTATGTATAAACTTTTGCTGCCTGGATAGATTTACAAGCTCTTTCTCCTGTTTAACAGGAACAGTGTGAACCACAAGGATTTCCTGAAATAAGTCTTCTAGGTGTGTTTGAGCTCTATTTCCCAACTATTCTATTTATAAACTAACCTCTAAACCTTAATAAATAATTTTCTGTCTTTGGAATGGCTGAGAAGTCTGTTTCATCTAATTCTTGAGGGATCAGCTCTCATCTCAGGGCATGGATGACGTGTGTGTGCAGGCAAATGTATCTTTCCTCATCAGCTAACAGAAATGGGACTACCATGCACCTTGTCGAACTTTTTTCCACCCCCAAGGAATAAACATCTAAATATTTAAGGCAATAGCATTTGCAGATAGAACCTTCCTGAAAATCAAGTATTACCTCTGCAATAGAGGTTTGAAGACCTGTGTTTAAGGACTCGTAGTGAAGGTCAGTGTTCTGAGTTCACACTGAGGTCACTGAGTTCACACACAGGGTTTTGCTCTGGGAGACCTTTGTTTGTTGCTTGCAAAATGACACAAAATTTAAATCTGGAAGAGCTCCCAGGGAAACTTCTCCTGCAGCCCCTTCCAAGCACAGCACAACCTCTGCCCAAGCTGTCCCTGACAGGCTTTTTTCAAGCTCTTTGACAGCCCTAGAAGACCTCAGGGCAAGGCATTTCCACAGCTGCCCTTGGCAGTATTTCCAATTTTTAACTCGCCTTTACAGTTTAAAACTTACTCTCAATCAAAACCTGTCTTACTAAATCCATTTCTACATCCTTCTGTGGATTTTTTCCTACCATCTGCCTTTGTAAGGAGTTTCAGGACTTGTCTCCTTTAAGTTTCCCTTGCCACAAACCACCCATATTCCTTCAGTCCGTCCTTTTACTGTAAGTATGTTGTCTCGGCCTTTTGCCTTTGTCCTTTGGGAAGACTAATTTTTCTAAACTATTTTATGCAACATGAGAAGCTGTGATTTTTCAGATGGGTTATTCCTGAATTATGGGTTATTCCTTAGTGTATGCTCTGGTATATGCACTCCCATGAGTGCTGCCTGTGATTTGTGTGTAGCTTCTTAAGCACTAAAGTACCTGATGGCAGTTTCTACGTTCCAGATGGGAGAAAATCATCATCTAATGGATTATTGACAGGCTAAGTTCTTTCTTCTTTTTGTAACATGTGCAGTGTAAATCCTATTGAATGTTTTGAGCTGTTTGGACACAAATCTGGTCTTTAATAGGCTCCTGTGGTGCCGACCAGTAAAACCAGCTGGTAAAAAGGGGTTTTATTCAGCTACTGGTGAAAGAGAAACACAGTGGGCTCACAATACAATCTCCCTCACAGAGTGCATCATCTGCTTCATCTGAGCAAGAAATCAAAGTTCTGCTTTGGCTTGACCTGAACAATTTGCTGAAGGTTCACTGGTGGATGCTTCCGAAAAGGGCTTGGCGAGGTTCTGAACTGTGGAAATCCAGTAGCCCCAATGGTGATCTGTGGATTTGAGCCAGACTGGATATGACCTTAGTCACAGGAGCTCCCGGGATAAGTCCCTAAAGTCATCTGGCTCAGTTTGTGCAGCAGCAGATTCGGAAGGTTTCCAGCTTAGTGCTGTTTTTTTTGTGGGCTGACTAATCCCTTCCAGGACAGCGTAGTGGAAGTGCTTGTTCATAACAAATTTATTTTTGATGGCAAAGAACTGGCAGTAGTGACCCAGCTTCAGAAAAATTGTCAAGCCACTTGGATCTTCAAGGAGATATTGCCAGCATGGCATGGGTGAAATATTGAGGTTTCTCTTTTTTTCGCTTTCTGTCTCTTTGTGCAGTGATGGTACCAGGCATTGGCCATAAATACAGGGAATTTTACAGCCCAATCACCAAAGCCAGAGCAATCTCTGCTGGAAAAAACATTGCTGTTCTGCTGCCTAGATTTAGGGGGGAGAACAAAGCTCTAGAAAATCATCTGTGAATCATACTAACCCAGATCTTTTAGCAGCAGTATTTGCAGGGCTGACTAACTCCATGTGCAGATGTTAGGCTTTCTGGGTGCAGCTGAGCTGCTCAGTGAGGTTCCTTCTCTGCATGCAGACCCCGCAGCAGTGACTCAGCCTGCCCACATCATGTGCTGATTGTGCAGGCAGGTCTCCATCCAGCTCCCCTGGCAGGTGACCTGACTGAGTCAGCCACAGCAGGCAGGTGTTTGCATTCCCTTGCCTGTGCCTGTGATTGCTTGCAGGTGGAAATTGAGTTATTTTTGAGACTGAAGCAGTATTTCTTAGTCCTGTGCTAGCCTGGCACCTGTGGGAGCTGTGTGTGGCTGTGTAGGGGTGCTCTTCTGTGAGATGAGTTATCAGAGTCTTGCTCAGATTACAGGAAGAAGGAAGAACCTTTTATGTGCTACACTGTTGGTGGTGTTTTTTAAATATCAAAGCTGAAGGAGCCATTTTCTTTCTTTTTCTTTCTTTTCCTTAGCACAGCAGCTCATTCTTCTGGAGCTTTCTGCTTGCTTTCTGCTGAGAGCAGTAATGGGCTTGGTGTCCTGCAAAGTTAAAGAGGAAAGAAGCACCATGAATCTGCACTGCACTGCCAGACTGAGAGTGCTGATGGTCTCAGATGTCCTGAGCGTATTTGGGTTACTGGTGGTGTCCAACAGTAATGTTTGCACTTGATGCCCAGTGGTGCAGCAGCTGATACATGTTGAATAATACAAGATGGTTGGCAGGGTGGCTCATGGATTAAACCTCTGCTGGCAGCCAGCAGTGTCCACAGGAGAGCTCGTGTCTGGGCTGAGGGCGTTGGCCGCTGTGTTGTGCTCTGTGCTGATTTGGGACAATGACTTTGCACTGTGTTCTGATTGGTTCTGTATTATAATTAACAGGATGCTTGGCCACATACCTGCTGCTCCCTTCTCTGCTCTCAGTGGCCCAAACTGAGACATTCTGACAGATGAAGTTTTTCTTTTAGCTCCAACAAAAGGCAGGAGCCTCCAAAGACTCCGACCACCCCCAAAATCACCACCTTCCCTCCGGCCCCCATCACCTGCGACGCTGTGCGCAACAAATGCAGGGAGATGCTGACAGCAGCTCTGCAGGCTGATGGTAAGTGCTGGGAAAGCCCTGCATTGCCTCAAGTGCTTCACAGCTCCTGGAGCATTCTGACAGAGACTGTCAGTGCCGGCTCAGCTTAGACACACTGTTCTGGAGCAGCCTTGTCAAAGGATTATTGCCAGCAGCTCAGTCTAGCCACTGGTCCACCCCTCTGATGAACAGGCTGCTTTTGCAGCGTTTTCAGACACTTACACAGGGACCTGGCTTGGGCTGGAGGCTCAGTGTGTCAGGCAATGGCTGTTAAGAACATGCGTTACTTGGGTCTGCTGCTCTGCAACATGGGGTGGTCTGTGCAGAAGTTCAATCTTCCAGGTGTGCAGGGATTTGCTTCACTTTCTAGGTCTTTTCTGATTGCTGTAAAGTGAAGCTGTCCTCCCTGTCACCCTTGGGGCACAAAGTGAAGCTGTAACTCAGTACATGGACTTTGTAGGAATGGTGCTTATTCCAGTCAGCATCTGCTGTCAGACTCTGCTGCCTTTGGAGACAGGAGTTCCTTAAATATCATGGTCCTCTGGATGTGGGGTGGAACAGGTCCCTCTTGCATTCAGACTGTGCCACCTCAAGTGGGAGGCAACTGCAGGTGCTCAGCACCTCTGGAAGTTTGAGCATCTGGTTACGTCCACATTGCAGATTCCTTTAAAAAACTGGGGTCTAAGCACTGCAGAGTCTTATTTATTTGGAGCCAAGGAATGTAGATGACAGATGGAGAAGTTCATGAAGTCTTTATTTGTAGCCTTCCTGTGCATGTGTTTATATGCTGCATTAAATGCTTTGCACAGCTCTTAGAAAAACCCCTTCCATATGAAACCTTGGAAAGTGTTCCCTTGAGCCTTTCCCTAAGCTCAGCTGTGCCCTACCTTCCTTGCTTCATGGTGTTGGTTACCACACTGGCTGTCCAAATCCATGGCAGCTATGCACTCTGTATGATGTTTTTTAACTGGTGTGTGGGAGAAGAGGGGAGGAGCAGACAGTCCTGAGGTGAGATGAGAAAGGATGGCTTGATCCCGATGCTGCACACCTCCAGGCCCTCCCAGATGGTTGGTCTGAGTAGAGTTACTTCTCGTTGAGGTGGAATATCTGATGAAACTCAATTCCTATATATGTTGGATTTCAATTATATTAAGAATGTATCGGAAAACTAAGTTCTTGGGCCAAGGCTGTTGTTAGCTTTGTCTCATGCAGTCCATATCCCAGAGAGGCACAGGGCACAGACTGGCTGAATTAATCTATTTTCATCACTGCCCTTTTCCAAAGGGTCAGGGAGTAGCAAGAGCGAAGGCCAAGATGCCATTTGATGGGAAGAGCATGTGAATCAAAACAGCAAACTGTCCAGATTTATAGCTCAGGAATACTGAGCCTGGGGAGCCCTGGCCTGGTTGGAAGGCACTGAGCTCCTGTTTCTGCTGTCTTACAGACGACTACATTGCCATCGGCGCCGACTGCGAGCACATAGCAGCCCAGATTGAAGAGTATATCCTTGCTGTACAGTGCTTCCTCGAGGGCCTGCATGCCTCCAGCAGTGAAATCCATGTGCTCAAAGGAAAAACGGGACTGTCTGTGCATAAATGTTCTGCTGCAGCTTGTCAGGGTTCTGGGTCTGGGTCCAGCTCTGCTTGGCTGAGTCCTGTTTCACTAAGGAACTACCAGTGTGGAGTTGGGGGCTCAGGGACAGTAATCCCTAATTTGTCCTTCCCATCAGAGTGCTGTTTCCTGCTTTTGATTCTGCTTCCAAATACATGCAACTTCCCTGTGGTCCCTGTTGAGGAGAGTGTGTGGATCTAGACAAAAGCAATGGAAAGAATGGAGCAACAAGGATCAAGTTCCATGTTGATGTGAGATAAGCCAGGAGTTTGCTTGGTTTGGGAAGTGTGGGGTTGGGGGTGCAGCTGGGCTCTCTCAGCGGAGGGGTTTGTGGCTGCCTTGCTGAGAGAAAGGGCAGATTGTAGAACCTCAGCATAGCTGAATATTTCCAGCACAGTGAAAAAGCCCAAGCTGGAAGCCCCTGGACTTTGGGATTGTATAAACCTGCTCTCAAATCCAGCACTGACCTCCCAGAGCAGATGCTGCTGTTGGGTCCCAGCACCCTCATTCTGGCAGTGGGTGACAATCCCTGCTCTTCGTGGGTGGCTGGGAAGTGCTTGATGCCTCTGGGTTGGTTGCAGGCTCCTTGACTGCCCTTACGCATCTACCAGGATGTCAAGAACACTGACATGAAATACAAAAACCGTGTGAGGAGCCGCATCTCCAACCTGAAGGACTCCAAAAATCCTGAGCTGAAAAAGAACGTGCTGTGTGGGGCCATCACGCCCGAGCAGATTGCGGTGATGACCTCAGAGGTGAGAGAGCCTGAGGAGCAGGGTTTGCTTCTCACAGGGGATGTGTCCTGAGGCTGAGCTGGAGGCAAAGGGCTGGGCTGCTGCCAGGGTTGCAGATTTCTCAGTAGCTGCTGCCAGAGTGCGTGGAGTGTGCTGGTGATGGCGTTTGCAGTGTGGAGAGTGGTTTGTCAGGCCTTCACATCATCTTGAGGCCCTGGGTATGAACCAGAAACCAGAATTGGAACAGGCTTTCTGTCTTAATCCCCATCTGTCTGTCTGCCCTGTCCTGTTGGCTGTTTCTACTGTAGTGGGTGTGGTAGTAAAACTGGGCAGATGTGATTTTATTGCCTTTTTTT
>VWZT01011101.1:119462-140523 GCA_013397055.1 Pachycephala philippinensis | reverse complement strand
TTGGAAAGGAAATGGCCAGTAATGAACTGAAAGAGATCAGGAAAGCCATGACAAAAGAAGCAATCCGGGAGCATCAGATGGCCAAGACAGGAGGGACACAGACAGACCTCTTCACCTGTGGGAAATGCAAGAAGAAGAACTGCACCTACACCCAGGTTGGTTTTCCTGCTCCTGTCTTGGCCTCTGCACAGGACATGATCTGTCACAGTCATGAGCTCGCACTGCTCTGTGACAGGCCCTGCAGCACGGCACAAATTTTGCTACTGGACAAAACACACTTGAGGCTGTCTAAAATGTGCTTCTGCACATGTTTCTGTGAGCTTTTGTAACTTTTTTGGCTCACTTGTACAAGAGCAGGAGTTGTGCAGCACTAAGGAAGCTTTCAAAAGTGCAGCAGTGCTCTACACTGAAAGCAGGTGCTGGGAATGCTGGGATCCAGACAAGAAAGGAGTGGGTAGTGTAGAGGAGAGGCTGCAGAAACTGAGTCAGACATGTTGATGGTATTAAAAGTACAAATTAAGACTATAGATAACCTGCAGCTGGATAAGTCCCAACTTACTTAAATTCAAATAGCATGAAATGGGAGAAACAAAAGGAATAAACAAAGCTGTGATGTGAGCAGACAGAGGATTTTTCTTCCCCATGGCCAGCTGCTGGAAGCCTTGTGCATTACCAGTGCTTTTTAGCTCCCATGTTCCTGCCAGGCATCTGGAGATAAATGTGCCTTTGCTGTGAGTCAGTGGTTTAGAATGTGCAGATACCCAAAAATGCACCAGCAGCCACCAGTTTGCTGCTGAGTGACTGCGCACAAACTGCGTGTGCAAGTGCCGGGTGAGACTCCTGCATCTGTTTGGACTTGACATACAAACACATGGAAAGAGGAGGAGATCCAGGAATCTGACCAGGGAGTTTCCTTTGGCTCAGCAGCAGCCTTATATCCCACAGTGCTCCCTGTAAGCATTCCTGGGCTGTCCCAGCACATGGGACTGTCTCCACTTGTAGTGGACTGGAGTTTGACTGCCTGGAATTTGAGCAGGAGACAACAGTATGTTCTAAATAGAAATATCAGGAGGTTTTCTGTATTTTGATTTGTTTTCCAGTGAAATCAGTAGTGGGCGATGAGATGTTTTAAGTCTCAAGTAGATGAACTGGCATTTATGAGCATGTTGGAAGCAGACAGTAAAGGGGGAGAGCTACAGAATTTAGCTAGCCAGCATTCTTGCAGAAATGGTTAATTTGCATCATGCAAATACTGTGACTCTTGCACATTGGGTAATTACCCACATAGATCATCATAATCACCCCTCGGCACAGTTCTGCCTGACTAGTGCAGGGAGTACCAGTGTTTTCAGTCTAGATCTGCCTTGTGGTATTCAAATGCCACGAAAATCTGGTTTTTAGTAAAGTATGTGTTTCTGGCAAGAGCCAGTCAGAGGCAGCAATCACATCTGGGTTAAATATCAGAGTTCCTAAGTGGCTCAAACACAAACCAGACTGGAACTGTGCAGAACCTGGTAACCCAGAGTGTGTTCCTATGAGGCCAGGATGTAGGACTGGTCTGTAAATGGGAATAGCTTGAGTGCTTTTTTATGCATTGCTGTGGAGCATGTGCTTGGGACGGAGGGGTTTGACATGGCACTGCTAGGCACATCCCTTCCTGCAGGACAGTCTGGGGAGGGATTGGGTGTGGTTGTGTCCACTGCCAGAGTCACCTGCAAGGAATGGGCAGCAGATTGGGTGAGGAGGGAAATATGCTGCCCCAAAACTTGTCATTCAGGTAATGTCAGGCTGGAGAGGGTCATGATGTGTGTACAGGTGTGTATCTGTTCGTAACACAACCACCAGACTTACTTTACTGGAAAGCTCCTTTTGCCCTCCCAAGCCTTGGTCTCATTGATTTTGTGAGCCCAGCACGAATCCCTGGAGGCCAGAGGGACAGGGTGTGGTGCTCAGCTCTCACCTCCCTTTTGTCCCCCCAGGTGCAGACCCGCAGCTCCGATGAGCCCATGACCACCTTCGTCGTGTGCAACGAGTGTGGGAATCGCTGGAAGGTAGCGCACCAGGGCTATTGCTGGCACTGAGGGGTGTTGGGGTGGCTGCAACCACCGTGCTGCAGGCACTTGGCTGCTGCTCAGAGGTGCTTGCCAAACCCTCACTGGCTCTAGGGAGTGAGCTTCCCTCCCAGCACAGAGGCGAGAGATCCTGGGTTCATCCCATCTCTGCAGATCAGCTGGGGTCAAGTCTCACTTCCACATTCCCTGCTCTCTCCTCATACCCTTCATCCATAACCTCCTTCACAGTGCTTTCCATGCTGCCTCTGCCCTCTGAGGGATAGTGGTGGTGATGTTCAGGATTTCAAAACTGCTCTTTCATGCTGTGCACAGAGCTCAGGGGTGAGCAGAAATCTCCTGGTCAGTGGTGAGCAGAAGTGATGCCACTACAAAGTGCCAAAGATCACCAGCCGAGAGATTCACATGGGAGCTGCCTTTGGCCCCTGCTTCTGAGAACCCCCAAGCCCTTGCCACCTCCTGAAACCAGCCCACACCTGGATCCTTACCTTCTTCTGCAGCTCCCCTTGGCAGTGAGGTTTCTAATTGGGGTTTAAACTCCGTTCTCTTGCAGTTCTGCTGACATGTGCCATGGCCCGAGAGCGGCAGCCAAACGCAGACCCGAGCACAGCCTCCACACGCCGGCTCCCACGGCAATTGTGTTTTGTGTCCCAGTGAGTTTGCATTGTCACACGCTGAGAGCAGCAGCAGGGAGGCCTGGGCCTCGCAGAGAGCCACAGCCCTGGGCTGACAGGTTGGCAGGAGAGCTCACTAAACACACCCAGTCATTACTTTCTCATCTAAGCGAGTACGGCCACTTTCTCTTCAAAACTAATATTAAACATTTTTGTCAGTTTCTGACTTTTATTTCAACTGTGTGTGCAGCCCTTTGTTTTTCCAACGTGGGAACTTGACAGGCGGTCTGTGTCCAGGTGGATGAGGACTGAATAATGTCTGGAGCAGCAGAAAGTGAGATGTGACTTGTAGGCACACCCTTGGTGTGTGAAGGCTTGTTCCTGTCACCTCATGGAATCTGAACCACTGGGCCAAGCCCTGGGGCAGCTGGGTGGGCAGTACTGTTGACAGGACACAGCTTTTGGGGTACAGATCAGATGTTGCTTTCCAGCTTGGCAGCATTCACTGGATTTTGCACTGATTCTTTGGCATCTCAAGCCTTTAAATGCCAACAGCATTGGCTGCTGCAAAGATAAGAATGTACTGCCCGCGTTGTAAGAGACTGAAAGCAGGGTAACACCAGCCACAGAAATTGCTCCCCAAACTGTTCAGAGGGAGTCCCAAGCACTTTCCTGTTTGTGCTCTGCTTGTAGCTTGACAGCTGAAAAACAGCCTGGAGTTTCAGAGGGGCTTGCTGGAGAGGCTCAGGAGGAGGGAAAATGCTGCAAATACAGGAAATTTTCCAGAGGCTTGGATCTGGAGAAGGTAAGGGCTAGAGGGATGGGTGCAAGCTGTTAGCACTTAGCTGTAGAAGTGGAGGAGGTTTGAAGTGAGCTCAAAGCTGGTGCTTGGAAGGGGTCACATAAGGAAAGGATCCTGTGGCAAAGCCAGCCCCAGGTGCCACATCTGCAGATGGGACCCTGTGAAGATCTGCAGAATCTGGCTCTTTCTGGGAGCTAACTAAAACCTGGTGGGGAAATTCCATCTGAGCTCACAACAGCTTTCAGTTAGACTTAAAATCCCTCTTTTTTCCTTTTCATAGCCTTTAACTGGGGTGATGCAGCATTTGGGGGACCCCAGCAAGGTCTGTGGGTCTGAGGCTGCCCAGGAGCAGTGCTGTGCCCTGCAGCTCTTGCGCTGACGAGCAGGGCAGGAGCATTTGCAGTCACATCTCTCACGGCATCGCTTCCCTCTTCCAGAGTGAAAAACAAGTATTTCCACTGGCTTCCCAGCATGCCAGACAGCAGACATTGAGCAGAGACCTCGGAGATGTTTGGAGAGGAGTAAGCAGCCACATGAAAGCAGCGGAAAACGTGCTCCCAGCCCCTTTGAGGGCTGTGCAGCTCCGGAGGCAGGGATCCCACCAGCATCCTTCGCTCAGGGCTTTCACTTTACAGGGTGCAGCCAAGTCTCCCAAGAAGGAAAATATTCAAAGACGCTGACAACTCCTTTAAGCCTCACGAGTCTTGTGGTGAATGGGATTATTCAAGCCAGGCTTGGGAGGGAGCAGTGTCCTCGCAGTGATGCCGAAATAAAAGCTTCAGGATCTGAAACCCACGCTGACCACGGCACTGGCTCGTGCGCTGGGAAAGGGAGCCAGCTCTTTACCAGTGCCTCTTGCCTTTCTTCTTGTGTTCCTGTGAGGAGCAGAGCTGAGCTTGTGTACAGCCTTCTGACAATCCTGAATTAGGTACCAAGAGTCCCAAGCAGCAATTTGGGAAAAGAACCGTGTCATTTTACAGTGCTATTTTCTGGGATAACACCAAGGAGAGCCAGGGAGGGGAAGCACACTGGGTAAAGAGGTGTTTCAGAAGTAAAGATTTGCTTGTAAGGTGTTTAAAAGGGATTGGGAGCAAGAGAAAAACCAGATTATCTGGTGGCAGTGGGGTCTTCCCTGTGCTGAGACCTCTGTGGTGTGTGGAGGGGCTCTGACCCCCTGCCATGCTCTTGAACAGCTTCAGGGATGTTCAACCTCCAACCCTCAGGCTGGGGCCACATTTGAGAGTATTTCCCTTACTCACAGAATAAACCCAGAACTAAAACTTCCCCTGTGCAGGGTGGGGATGCTGTAAGGGTGCAGACTGGGGGAAAACCTGCCAATAATAACAATACCGACATTCCTAATAAACCATTGCTGGTCTCTCTCAAAAATACATTTTCTTGAACTGTAGTTCCAGCTTGGCAAAGAAAACTAAATTTACTGACATGAATTTCCACACAGTCATGCCATGAGGAAGGAAGGAAACAAAAACAAAAAAAAAATGCTGAAAGAATTGGTTTGTTTAAAAAATATGTTCAATAAAAAGCACTTTTTTTCTTTGGAAGGGCTGAAGAGAGGAGGGAAGGGGTGGATAAATAAGAAACTGCTGTGGTGGGTCAGGAAAAGCAAAGACTGGCAGCAAAACCCCTGTGTTGGCTTTGTTTCAGTGTGAAGGGCAGGGACAGACATGTTTTAATCCTGGATACTGGGCTTTCAGTAAATCATTCCTTGTGCTGTGCAGAACCACATGGGAATTCTGTATCCTCCCTGTGACACTTCCCATCCTGCGTGGAGCCCGGGTCCCTGCTCAGGGAGGGAGCAGGGCAGACCCCTGTGCTTCTCCCCACTGGCAGGGCAGGTCTGGGCCAGCTGGGAGCTCTCTTGTTCAGGGGTCCTGGTGCCTGTGGGTTCTGCAGGAGGGCAAACAACACCTGCACAGGTGTTTTCCCCCTCTCTGAGGTCCATGAACCAAGGATGCAGGATGCTCTGGGTTTGGGGTGACAGTGTGTGGTGTCCTGGAACAGTGCTGATGTGTCATGGGGACTGGCTGGAGGCAGCTGTAAGACACCCCCTGCACACCCCCCGAGCACATCCCCATGCTCCCTTCTGGCCGTTCAGAGCTCTGCCCTCTGCTCCATCCGGATCCATTGGGAATACAAACAGGCTCTAGCACCACCCCCCGCCCTTTGGGCCACCTCAAACAGCTGGAGCGAGGTAAACCTGACAAGTTTTTATATGTACAGAGATGCTCGTCATCCCCCCCTCCCGCACCTCAAGTCCCCCAGTAAAAGCCAACCAAAAGAGCATTTAAAATTAAAAAAAANNNNCATTTAAAATTAAAAAAAAAAAAAACAAAAACCCAAACCCAAACCAACAACAATCGACCTCCCCCCCACCTCAAAAAACCCCCAACCCAGTCCCCAACTGGGTCTCAGGTGGCAAATGGGGATGTGCTGTGTCCCCAGGTGTGGTGGAGATGGGATAAAGTGACCTCTTCAAAACAGGGTGTGGGGGGAACCAGGCCCCAGGCGCTGTCCCGTGCTCCCCCAGCTCACTCTGGCCAGCGCTGGGGACAGGACAGGGAATCAGTAGTATGAGCTGGCCCAGGCTGTGCCCTGGGGACAGTCCTGGAGTGTGGCCCAGACACTGGGGTGACAGTTCATAGGTAAAAAGCTAAAAACTCGGTGGGGTCTGGCAAGGAGGGCGGCAGAGGGGAGGAGGCACCGAGCCCTCCGGCCACCATGTCCCCACTTGGTGTCCCCACGGCTGGCGGGTGCCCTTAGGACTCCGAGGAGGAGTGGGAGACGCTCTGGAGCAGCGATTTGTAAATGGCAGAGTTCAGGAAGCGGGGGTAGGAGTCTCTGTGCATCAGCGTGTAGATCTGGAGCTGTGCGTCGTCAAAGGTGTGCGAGGACGGCTCCTGCATCTTCCGGTTGATGACCTCCCGCACCCGCGAGTCCAGGCTCACCTGGGAGGCACGGAGAGAAATTGGGGGCTGGGGGACACCCAAGGACAAGCCCGCAGCCCCAGAACCCATCCCTGCACCCGCTCTCATGGGAAATTGGGTATCAGTGTGGCACCAGATGTGGGGAGACCACAGTGTGCTCCATCCCAGAGGACATGGGGTATCTCCTGGATATGGAGAGATACCCAGCACTGGAGCCCTGGTGGTTGGGAAGGGTTGCAGGGAGGAGTGGGGAGCTCTCTGGGTCCCCTCCGTGTCCCCCGGCTGGGCACAGGGAGGTGGGTTGGGGTGCTCCCACCCTGGGTACCCCCACTCCGGGGATGCTGCAGGCCGGGAGGCAGCATTTCCTCGGCCCGCTGGTGCCCTCGTGAGGTCTCGGCCCTGCAGCACAACCCGGCCCGCGATCCACTGCCGGCAGCGTCCCGGGGGTTTTGGGGGGCTGGATATCCCCTTCCCACCGCTGTTACCCTGCCAAACTCATCCCCAGACTGTCACAGGGCTCTGGCGGCAGCTGGAACAGAGCCCTCTCCCTAAGAGCCCTCCCCAGACCCATTTTACCCTGAGCCCTCCCCTCAAAGGCTCTGCCTCCTACCTCCTTGGGAGAGAGGATGGAGATGTAATCCTCGTAGATCATCCTGGCCTTCTCGTCGATGGTGTGCTTGTTGCACTCGGTTTTGAGCTCCTCACACGCCAGCCAGAAGAGCATGTTCTCCTCGCTGTACTCAGTCCGCAAAAACTCCCGGAAGACGTTGCGCCCCGCCGGGCTCTTCATCAGCTTGTCGAAGGACTGTGCCCAGCCCTGCACCTCCTCCGGCGTGGGTTTGGCGCTGACAGGTCCGGGGAAGGCAAGGGAATGGCATTACAGCCAGCCAGGGATCCCACTGTGTCCCTCCTGCTCATCCCCGGTCCCATTCCCAGAGGAGCTGTGCCCCAACACCTCTCCTTGTGGCTGCATGATGCTTTTGGCACTGGATCTAAAGGGCAGGATGAGGTCTGAAATCTGCTGAGGTTCTTCCATGCCTCAGTTTCCCTCTGCAATGGGCCTGAGGGCAGAATCACAGTAGGATTCAGCCTGTGGCTCCAGGCTCTGTTTCTTGGTGAGAACTGGGGATGACCTGCTGGACACATCACCAGGAACCCCTGAGCCCTGGTGCCCTGACCCTCTGCCCTGCGTATACCCCAGGGGCAGGACACAGTGCTGGCTGCCACGGAGGGTGGCAGAGGGGACAGTGCCATGTTGTGCTTGTCCCCCTCCACTGCACTCACCACGCTTCACAGTTTGGGATGGTCTCCAGTTTCGTCTCCCGGGATGCCCTCCATGCTCGCTCCCGGTCCTCGTTCCTAACGGGGAGACAGAGAGGTAGTCAGGGGCATTGGGGACACGTGCAGACCCCACCCTGACCCCTGAATCTCCTCCGTGGGCACCAGCACCCCCCACCCATGCCCTCCCCTGGTGGCACCCTGGTTCCCTCGTGCAGTTTTGCTGTCACCATGTGAGGGTGTCCCTGTGATGTCCCTGTGCTCAGGCACTGCTGTGGCCCTGGTCCTGCTCCACCACCCGGGCCGTGTGCCAGGGCCGTGTGCCAGGGATGTGTGCCAGGACTGGGCTGAGCCGGAGCGGCCGCAGCAGCCGGCAGAGGTCAGTGCTGGATCAGCTCAAGGCGAAGCCATCGAGAACTGTCATGAATAATCACCAATAAATAAACGAGGGTTTATTGGTGACGCACCAGCACCGGTCCGGCCCGGAGGCAGACAGTGGGATAGAGGTGTTGGGGCTTGGGGATGCGGTGTTCCTGTCCCCGTTCCCCTTGCCCCTGGGGGTGCTGGTGGCACAAGTGGAGAGCAGCCATCAGCCAACTTCCCCTGGGCCCTTGAATTTCGGTGCCCGGCGCTGACCGCAGCCCTTCCTGCTTGCGACACCGTCCCTCGCTGCTCGCACAGGACTGGCTGTGCAAACCTCTGCCCCAGCGTGGGCGGCTGCCGTGGGTGAAGCTGTGGGCACGTCCCTGCCTGTGCCACCCCCAGGGCTCACTGCCTGCCATGCCTGAGCCCCACGCAGCAACCAGCACTGCTTGCTCCAGGAACAGGATACAGGAGGGATATCTGCTCCATCTCTGGGATTTCTGCTCTATCTCTGCACACAGGCTCTTGCAGAGATGAAGGAGAGACACAGGGAATGCCACCAAGCCTAGGGCAGTGTCTAGGAGGGAGATCAGCTCCAGGGTTTGTTGCTCCTCCAAGCTCGCTGCTCTTGGTGGCTGTAAAGACCAAAGCTCCTGCAAAGCCTGGAGCCATCAGCAATCTCTGAGTGAGCAGATGCTGAGGAGGAAGAGCAGATGGGCTCTCCAAAATCTGGGATATCCAGAGAACAAGGAGCTGGAGATCCTCAGCAAGGACAGGAGATACAGATGGAGGCAAGCAGCTGGTTCCACCCTTGGCTTTGGTCAGTGCTGGGAGGGCAGAGACAGACTCTGCACCCGCTGCTCCAAGGCAGAGCTTCCCAGAGGGCTCATGGACCAGGGCCATCCCTCCCTGGAGACCATCCGGGCAGCACTGGGGAGTCCCACTGCTGCTTTCTGCTCTGTGTATTCTAAAAGATTTGGCTCGTGAACAGGAGTCACAGTGCACCCAGGCTCAGCTGGGGCTCACCAGGCTCTGTGCTGAGGGGAGCCCCACGCCACAGGGCATCATTCACACCTCTCTAGCCATGTACCTGTCCTGCTCTCAGCTCCCAACCCAACAAGCACACAAGTCCAGAGGCTCAGCTCAGGGAGAAGGGCCATCTCCATTCTAGCTGCCCTCCAGCACCTGCTGCCCATGGCTTGGGTGCCACAGCTGCACTGCAGGGCTGCAGGGAACCCAGCAGTGGGGGCAGCTGTGCAACCCTATCTCCCTCTGAGCTGGTCGCCTGCCCTGGCAGCAGCTGCATCCAAGCACTTGGTGCTGCACAAAGCACAGAGGAACAACAACACACATGATCCCTGCACCCCTGGCAGTGCCCAAGGCCAGGGCTTGGAGCAACCTGCTCTAGTGTAAGCTGTCCCTGCCCATGGCAGGGGATTGGAACAAGATGATCTTTACGATCCCTTCCAACCCAAGCCTCTCTATGGTTCTATGACCCGCCCTGCCTGTGGGCTGGTGAGGGGGGTGGGTGATGCTCACTGACCCCGCAGGAGGCAGGGCCAGGCGGGCAGTGGGACGTACCACGAGCAGCTGCAGCAGCAGCACCAGCAGAAGCAGCAGGCGTTGGGGCGGTGGTTGCTGGCGGGTTGCACCGTGGTCGGAGAAGTCTCATGCCGGGACATCGGAAGGGGTGACTCTGCGGACGCGGGTCCTGCGTACTGCAAGGCAGGAGGGTGGAGAGGGTCAGGGAGCTGCCAGTGATCATCCCCCACCTTGTGCAAGCACACAGAGGTACAGGAGGAACGCCTGTGCAGCGACTTGCTGTGATTTAGTTTTGGCTCCTGCTTGCCACCCTGCCCCCGGGCGGTCACCCCTCACCTGCGTCCCAGCCTCATACACGGTGGACGGGATTGGGTCGTGCTTCAGGGGCTGTTCTGCCGCTCTCAGCTCCTCCCAGCCCGCGGGTGAGCCGTAGGACCCCCCGGCTAATGTCCCTGCCGCCTCCTGGGTGGAGCCTGTGGGGAGGGAGAGGAGTGGCACCACGTTACTGCACAGAACCCCCAGCTTTGAGCGGCTCCAGGGGCTGCTCAGCGCTGGGGAAAGCCCTGGGCAGGGGGCAAGCGAGGGCAGGACAGCAGAGAGCGCAAGAAAAGGAAGTGAGAAGGAAAGTAAAGAGGAAATGCATCAGGACATGCTCTGCCAGCTCCATGCTCTGCCTGGGATCCCATCCCACACTTTGGGGATGCTGTGGGGCTCGCTGCAGGCAGCAGAGGGGCTCGGCAGGGTGAGGGCCTCAGTGCTGGCCCTGCACACCCCCGGCTATGCCCGGTGCCATGAGGAGGAGTGGCTGGAATCCCTGGTGTCTTCAGGCACGGGATGGGGAAGTCGGAGCTGCTCCACAGCATCATGTGAGTGGAAGGAAACAGGGTGGTGGTGGTGAGTTTTCACAGCTCCTGGTGCTAAACCAAACCTCGTCCCATGCCACCTGCCTGTCCCTGCCTGCACCACTGGCTCAGCCTGGAGCAGGGATGCTCCGGGGCAGCAGCGATGCTGGGTGCTGGGCTCAGCATGGGCAGTGGTTATGTCATGGGCACAGCTGGCTCTACCTCCCTGTGCCTTGCCAAGGGTGGGCAGCAACCACGGTCCCTCCCCTGCCAGAAGGAAGGAATGGGAGCATTGGCAGCAGGCAGGGAGAGCCCCCGGACATCTCAGCCTCAGCATCCCCACCTTGAGCAGCCCCAGGTCTCATCACCTCGGGTCTGAGTTTGCTGTGGACTCAGCGAGGGGACAGAGCCAGGGTGTGGGATGCACACAGCTGTCCCCAGAGCACCCCTGTTCCCAGCACAGCCATCACCCAGCAGTGCTTTCCTGGGCCCTCACAAACCCTCCCACAATCCCAGTGCTCCTGCAGGAACGAAAAAGGAGAGAGTCTGTGTTTCACTCCCAATTGTCCCTATTTATAGCCCCAAGTGCTGGCAGGACGGCTGTGACCTTGTCACTCGGTTCAGCAGCAGCTCCACTCCCCCTCGCACTGTGCTGCCTTCAGGCCCACTGAACCCCACACTTTTTCCTTTTCCTTTGCTTCCCCCGGCCCAAACATCGTCCACTCCCAGCACCCTTCTTCCCGCTGCTCACCCACATCCCGCTGCTCATCCCAGCACTGCCGGAGGCTGCGGCACCAACAACTGGAACTGGTGCCGAGGCTGTGGGAATGGGGTGAGCAGGAGGACAACTTAAAGATGGGGGAAACCCTGCTCCCTCCCAGCTCACCCCAGCTCTGCCACAGCCCTGGGCTATGGAAAGGATGGATTGGGGGTGAGGTACCAGGATGTGGGGACAGCACGTGGCTTTGCTCTGTGGGGACATCCAGGTACTTCGCTTTGCGCCTTGGCAAGAGCTGACCCACAAGTGGCTGAGCCAACACACCCTGGAGAGGCAGCAGGAGGGGGTGGCATCTCCTGGCTGGAGCATCCCCTTCCCAAGGCAAGGGGTGCACTCAGCACCCGGCCAGGAGCAGGAGCAGGTCGCTGCCCACGCTGGGTGCTGTGGGGCACACTCAGGGCCATTCCAGAGGAGTGGCTGTGCCACGGGGAACAGGGAGAAGGGAACTGTGGGGCTGCACAGGGACCTTGTCTGATGGCACCAAGAGGCAATGCTGCGGTGATCCTTGTTGGCACCAAAAGGCAATGCCAGCACATCTGGACTGGCACCAAAGGCCAAGCAAAGCACACCTGGACTGACAGCAAAGGCAATGCCAGCACACTCTGATGAGCACTGAAGGGTGCTGCCGTCATGCTCTGGATTTGCAGGGATGATTTCCCAGCACTGTGCACCCCTTAATGCTCCTGCCACCCCCACCTCACCATGCTGGCAGGGGCTGGGTGCCGTGGGGCTGTCACCAGCTGCCCCAGTGCCAGGCCCTGCCATGGGGCTGCTGGGGCTGGCGGATAGGGAAGTGCCGGAGAGAAGGCGAGGGCGTGCGCTCGAGGCTGCAGAAAGAGGAAGGACAACAAAAAGGGGACATTTCCCCACAGAGAGAAGAGACGCCCCAAAAGCAACCTTCCCTGAGCTCCCCAAGCCCCCCGTGAGTCTGGGGGTCCCTGTGTGCCGGGTGTCCCTGGGCCATGCCAGGTCACACGCCCGTGATGTCCCCATGAGTCTGGCACCCCACTGTCCTCTCGCCGAATGGAGAGGAGACTCTCCATGCAACTGGACAAGAAGAGCTCCCCCCAAAATTGCTTCCAAAGGGGAACCTCCCCTTCTACCAGGCCTTGCTGAGATGTTGGCCCCATCCCACACACCTGCACATGAAGCTCCTTGTGCCCTGCTCACCCTGGGCAAAGCAACCTCCCCCAGTTCTGCAGCCTGGGGCACAAACCAGCGCCCACCCCAGTGCAGGGGCACCCCCAGCACAGCCTGTGCTGACCCCCGACGTGCCCACTGACCCTATGCCGTGGCTGCTGGGAGGACTGGGGGGTATGGAGCAGCTCTCGTGGCGTGTGTCCGTACCTGCAGCCTGGCCATCGCCCCAGCCAGGGTGACCCCGGCCGGCTCAGGGGGTGCGCGGCATCGCCAGGAGCGCCGGCTCTGCGGGCAGGGACGTGGGGGAGAAAAGAAGAGAGAAAGAGAAAAGAAAAGCGGCCGAACACATCCTCTCACAGGAAAGGGAGTGGTAAGGGAAGTGGCAAACTCAACCGAAGAGTTCAGGCCTTTTTTGGGAAAGCCCCAGCCCGGCCCAGACACTCTCCTTGCTGCTCCATCACGGGGCCGGCTGCCTCGATGGGGCAGGAGAGGCGCGCAGTGGGTCCCACCGGGGGCTGAGCCAGCTCGGCCTCCTGCTTCCAGGTCACCTCCTGCTTTCCAGGAGGGCTGGATCCGGCAGCTGGGCAGCCACGAGGGCAACCAAGATGGGGCTCCCCAGCCAGGACTGGCACTGATGGCAGCTTCTCAGAGACAGCCCGGGCACGCTGCCGCTGGAACAAGCCCACGGCCAAGGAAGCGGCTGTGCCGAGAGTGACAGGCAGGACACGTCCCCAGGGTGCGCGCAGGCTGCACCTCGGTGACCAGCCGAGGCCACTTCAAAGCCACAGCGCTTTCTGCCACGCTGTGCTTCCGATGGGCTTGCAGGACTGCCCGCAGGGCACAGAGACCGGCAGCGAGGTGGGCAGTGCGGGCAAGGGGCTGTGCCGAGGCTGGGCTGAGTCAGAGCCGCCGGCGGTGCCTCCCGGCAGCTCCGTCCGTGCGAGGTGGGATGTGCCAGCCTGATGCACAGCCCCGCTCCCTCGGCCAAGAGTGACTCACAAACAAAGTTGTTTGGTTTTTTTCCTCTTCAGGAAAAAAAGAAACTGCCGAGAGAGGGAGAGAGAGAGAGAGAGAAAGCAGCCGCCAACCTCTGTTTTCTTGATTAAATTCACCCTCGGCATTGCTGTGGGCGGAGAAGGCTCCAGCCCACAAGCGACCAGCAGCACCGCTTGTGGTCTCTGCTGGCGGCTGCCCCTCGGTGGCACGGTCTCACCGCAGGTGAAAAAGGGCAGAAAGGGGAGAAAGAGGGAGGAGGGATGCTGGCACCCACCCCCGCTCCCCTGGAGCAGCGCCATGTGCTGTTATCAGCTCATCCCAGCGCCCGGCTCAGCGCTTCCCTCGCCTTCCCCAGGACACGAGCTGTTATCTCCTCTCCTCCCGAGCCCGCACACCCCGGCACCCAAACCCCAACGCGGCTGCGCTGCTGCTGCTGTCCCCAGCCCCGCTCCATCCGGATGGAAACCTTCCCGTCACCCAAAAGTCACCACCGGCTTCGGCAGCTCCTTCCTCTGCCGTCACCCCCTGGTGCTCCAGGGGCTCTGCTTCTCCGGGCACCTGAACCTCATTTATTTTCCGGATGGTTTTCCAGGATTCCCTGTGCTGCTACCAGGCAGGGAGAGAGCTGGAGGCTGTTAGGATACAGCCACGCTCCCACGGCCTCTGGCACCCCCAGCTCACCGGCACTGAGAGTATTTTTATTCTCTGGCCACCTCTTGACACTCTCCACCCCAGGAAGGACCTTCCCTTCGTATTTTACGGGTCAAAACCGGGACACCAGCTTTGCTGCTCTTCACACAACCCCGCAGGGATCATTGGGGTGGGGGCAATGAACGAACCCCCACTGGCAACGGAGAAACCATCCCTGGCCAAGTCCCTGTCACAGGCCAGTGATGCCTCACCGAGGAGCAGCAGCGGCTCCGACCCCTCTCCGTGCCTCGGAGGAGCTGCAAACACCCATCACCTGCTAGACCAGCCACGCTGGATCAGCACAAGGAGAGCTTGGCAGCCCTGGCTGCCCGCGTGCTGCCGGATTCTCCAGTGTCTACCAAGGGCTCAGCGCAGCCTGCAGCTTCCCCACCCCCTCCCTGGCATTCTCCCAGGAGGTCCCAGCACCTCTGATCTCTGCCAAATTTGGCTGGAACCAGCCACTGAGCGCAACCAGAGGCGAGGCGGCGCAGCAGGCAGCTGGGGTGGGTGACAGGGGGCTGGCACCCCCCGGGACCCCTCTGCCGGGGTTACCCCATGGAAACCGCCGGGGCACCGCCGCCGAGCCCCACAGCTGCCTCCCGCCCCCGCAGCCTGTCCCAGCCACCTGCCAGCAGCACAGGAAGTTTTAGGAGTTATTTTTAGACTCGGTTTTCAATCCCCCCCCCCACTTAGCAATTTTTTAGAAAAAGATGAAAGAGGTTGAGGGCTTGAGCCCCCCTGGCTCTGCAGGATGGGGCTGGGCTGATCCCAATCCCACCAGCACGGAGGTGCCAATGATCCCTGGCAGTGGCCGGGTGGGCTCTCTGGGTGCTGCTGGGATGAGGGGGTGGTTATGCCCATGTGGCTGCACCCTGCCCGTGGCACTGATAACAGCACAGATGTGCCCACACACGTGGCCGAGGCGGCGGTGGCCAGGGGGTACCTTTGAGGAGATCCTCTGCATCCACTGCAGATGCCCTGCAGGGATTTTTCTGCCATTCCCACACAAGTCCCGCAAAGGCAAGTCCTGCTGATGGGAACTGATGAAGTGAGATGCTTCAGTGTGTCCAAACACCTCCCCAGCCCTTTGCACCACGAGAGCCGACAGCCCCTGCCCTGCCAGGATGAGGACGATGCTGGGGTCCTTCCCCAGACCAGCCATCTCCTCTGCTCTCAGTGTATTTCTGCTTGAGCATCCTCCAAGCCAAATCCCACCATGAGCCCTCCCAAAAGGACCACATAAATCCCTCCAGCACCTGCTGGTAAGAGGAGAACAGACCCATGGCTCTGGCCTGGCACCACGGCTGCTGGGCAGCACAACAGGCACTGCTCTGACAGCACTCATCCCCCTGACCCCAGCTTTTGCACTGAAACAGAGTTAATTATTTTATAGCATAAAAATAGCCCCTGTGCCAATCAGCTGGGGGATTTAGTGAGGCAGGCTCTGACAATTATGTTTCTACTACCAGAGGTATCGTGGCATTAGGGCAGGCGCCTGTTCCGCCTTCGGTAATGATCCATGGGAAAGGAGAAGAGAGATCAGTGATCAATACTCAGCAGGGGCTAAACGGATGGAGGAGCCTGGTGGCTGATGGGAGGGAAGAGCAGAGGAAAGGGAGGGATAGGGCACTGGCAGGGGCAGGGTAGGAGCTGAGCTGGGTGGGTGGCGAGGTGCCCCTTGTTCATGGCCCCTGGGACCACAGGACAGTGGTAATTTGAGGGATGAGGAATGGCATCTTTCAAGGAAATGAGGAACCAGATGGAGAATGAAGGCAGGATTGGGATGAAAAGAAAGGACACTGCATCACAGGGCACTGCTGGATCACAGGGCTGGCTTAGCACGGCTCCGACAGCTCCCAACACAGCTGAGGGATGATTTTTCCCCCAGCCCCGGCACGAGACCAAACCCCACTGGCTGCATCCGGAGCCCTGCACAGGAGGCTCCAGGAGGTGCACGAGGAGGTTTGGGACCCTCTGCTGGCACGGGCAGGAGGTGAGTCTGACCATGCTGAGGACAGGTCTGGCCCTGCTCTCCAGCCACACTTCCTGCCCAAAGCGTGGCCCCACGTGGCATTGATGTGGTCAGGCAGGGCCGTGCCCGGCTCAGCTGGCAGTGGGACCGGCCAGGCCAGGCCAGGCCACACCAGCAGGACAGCTGGGGACAAGGGGAGCACGTGCCAAACGCTGCGCCCAGGGGCATTTGCCCACCATGGTTTATTCAGCTGTGGGTGCTGCTGCCTGCATGCTGCCAGCCCTGACAGATGCCTTTGGAGGCCTGGCTTCAGGCAGATGTCACTTTGTGCTGGTGAGCTCCCAGGGCTGGGACACGTCCCCAGCACCAAGTCCCTGGACTACAGCTTTCAGTTCTACCAGCAAAACTTCCTCCCACATCAGACTTTGGTGCTGCGTTAAAACACTGAGGGACTGAGGAATGAACCCCGCAGGGGACCATCCTGCAGGCAAACACCCAGGGAAAGGGGGATCTGGTGACCCAGTGCCCTGCCCAAGTTCTGGAGCATCCCAAGGATCACAGGTGATCCCTGTGCTGTGGTCACAGCATCAGGACAGCAGTGAGGCTCTGCCCTACCCCAGCCACAAGAGGCAACAGGGATCAGGGTGAGCAATTTGTGTCCTTCAAGTCCAGCTGCCCTGGTGATTTACAGCCCAACCAAAGGGGAAGACTGATGGTGGGGTTCAGCTCCATCACCCCAGGGAGGAGCTGCCAGTGTGGGGAGGAAGGAAGCACTGTCACCCTGCGTGGCCCCATGCCACAGAGGTGGCCCTGGCCCTGGGGCAGTGCCCAGCAGTGCAGCAGCTGCACCCCACAGCTGCCAGACAGGGCGGGCATGGCCGGGGTGCAGGACCCTGGCCATGGTGGGTGCCCATCGCAGGCATTCTGGGCTCAGATGGTGGGAGTGGGCCTTGCAGGGGATCTCAGTGAGACCCCTGGCGATGCCCCTTGCTGAGCCCCCAGGATGCTGCAGGGTGCAGGTCCCATCAGAGGACACAAATTGCTGTCAAAGCAATACATTTCTCCAGCCCCAAATCTGCTTTGCCAGCTCTTTCCTCCTGGTGAAACCCACACCAGGCTCTCAGGCAGCATCTTCCCTTGGTTTTTGTTGGTTTTTTTCCAGTCTAGCTCGAAGCTTTCTGTTCCTTTTCCAGGGCTCCTGCCCACTGATGCCAACATGTACCTGTTTGTTCTCCTCCTGCCCTTTGCCCTGGAACACTGCTTGGGCATTCGCCTTCTGGCAGAGGGAGCTACAGCCCCACTTGGGTTCAAACCTGCAGGAGGGGGAGCAATTGGAAAACCCAAACCCTTACCCCAAACCCTTCTGCCGAGCCCCTTTAGGCTGAGCCAGCAGTGCTTCCAGCACTGGGAGTGGGCTGCCAGTGCACCCACAGCCTGTCCCCTGCACCCAGGGTCACAGCCACGCGCAGGAATGCCACAGGCTCTGCTCCCACCGAGCCCATCCTGTTGTTGCCCCAGAGCCTTTGCAGCATTTCTGCCTCCAGAGCGGGCAAGTGCTGACAAGTGAGTCTGGAGTGTGGCAAACCCGGGCCCCCGAGCCCAGCGTGTCTCCACAGCTGGAGCAAAGAGCCCTCAAAAGGTCAACCGAGGCTGGTTCCAAGTGGTTGGAGAACTGGAAGGGCGGCTTGTTCTAAAACTCGACCATACATTTTCCTGCTGTCAGGAAACCCCCTTTTTTCCATGTCTAAGATGAATGGTGGAGCTGAACCCCAAAAGACTTTGTTGTTGTTTTCATTGCTGCTCCACCCTTCTCCTGGTTAAATTTTGCTTCCATGAAATGGCCAAGGGCAGGAGGTTTTGCAGGATGGGTGAGTGGCAGAGCATTCCCTGCCTCTCCTGGTACACTCACCTGGGATGGCTGAGGTCTCATGGACCCAGAGGAGATGATGTGATGGGCTGAGGCATCACCCTCCATGCCCATCACACTGTCTGGGGAGGGGGGAAATCACAGGCAGGAGGTTTTTGTTCCTGGTCCACTCCGAAGAAGGAACCCAGTGGATTTCCAGCCAAAAATAACACAAATAAAATAATTCTCCCTGCTCCCAGAGAGCGCTTTCGCAGAAGGGTGAAAGGTCGATCAAAACTCTGGGGTTGCTGCCTTGTTTTACCCTGTGCTCAGGACCTGGATGGAGCCAGGATTCTGCCTTCACTACAGTTTTACCCCAAAGCCACCAATTCCTGTGTCCCCAGGTCCTGAGGAAGGCTGGGGAGCTGCACAGGGCAGTCACCCCATGGCCTGTGAACCAGCACAGCCAACGGCTCCTGCAGAGCATGCACAGCTGGATTTGAGATGTTTGATCCCTGTGAAAAGTTCTGGATGTCCTGAAACCCGTGGGAGCAGAGGCGAGAGCTGGCCAGTTGTGTTACTGGAGTTACCATCACACCCATCAGATGGCCAAGGCAGAGAGGATTCGGGACTTTCTGCAGGTCGCCCTCCCTGTGCTGCATGGGGCAACCCATGGAGAGGCAGCTGGGAAAGGAAATATGCTGGCTGAGCCCAGCAGTGATGGGAATGAGCTTCAGGAGGCTGGTGCAGGAAGGGCAGTGAATAGGGAGATGCCTGTGGGGCTGGATGCCTGCTCCCTGGGCTGCAGGAGCTGGGGCAGTGATAGCACCCCAGAGCTGCTTCCCAGTCTGTGACAGGGTGGTTGGAGTCCCTGCGAGTTCAGTTCCTTCCCCTCTCTCACCACAGAAGATGTCAGACACTTCCCCTATCCTGTCCTCCCCGCGGGCAAAACCCAGGTTGTAACACACGGTGGGATGCAAAAAAATCACTGGTAAGGTCCGGGATCTTTTCTTGTCCTCCAAAATAAGAGACAACTATGAAATAATGTCTATAAACAGCTGGCTTTAGATCCCCCCCCTCTGAACAGCTTTTGTGATGGAAACACAGAGAGATGTGCAGATGAATAAGGAACTGAGCAATAGGAAGTCTCAGGTGAAGGCCGTGGGCACTGGATCACTCGGAACCTGCTGTTATTCCAGGCAAGAACCAGGAGTGCTGAACCCTGAGAGTGTGGCACGGCAGTGGTGATGCCTGCTGGCCTTGCTGTGCCCTGCCTGTTCTTTTTTTGGGGTGCTTAGGCATGGACAGGGTTGGTGCAGGAACTGATCTGAGAAGCAGGAGGAGCTGGAGGGGAAAGGCAGGGTGGCTCTTACCTCCTCCTAAGCTTTCCAAACTTATTTTATCCAGAGGATAAAAAATTTGGGGAAAAAAAAGAAGAGGAAAAGCCACAGCAGCTCGAGCTCACGCTCTGCAGAGGTTGAGGAGTGACACAGTGGCTGCTTTGCCACTCCTGACCTGTTGCTCGCAGGGAAGAGCTCTGAGCACTGAGCTCACCCACTCTGCATCAGCCCAGCTGAAACCCAAGATGCTGGAGCCCAAGTCCAGCCTAAAAGCAAAGACTAAAACCAAAGCTCAGCAAAGACGGGAGAGGATGCACTTCAGGAGGTGGCTGAGATGTGCTGCTCCAGCGCCTTGGGCAGACTCAGAACCAACTACCCCGCCAAGGTATTTTTCTCTCTTACCCTCTCTGGGTTTCATTTGAATTATTTATCTGCTATCAGTTCCTTCTTTTTTTAAATAATAATATCAAAACGGGTGCCTGCACCCTGACTGAGATACATTCATGTCACTAAACTGCTTCTCCACTACAATCCTGTGAGGTAGAGGTTGTTTAATTGCTGAAGAACATGAATGTATTTTGATTAGTGGCTTGAGTCATTTGTGGGGAAGGGCTGACGCAGAGCAGCTAAAATCCTTGTAGGGAAATCTGATGTGGTGCTCTCCCTTGGGAGATACTCTGAAATATGTGCCCACTGGGGCGACCCGTTTTCCCAAAGAAAACGACGTGCACCAGGCCAGCAAACGCCACGGCTCCGCTCATCCAGCGTGCCCCGGGACGAGCGTCTCCATCGACGGGGATGGAGATGCATCCAGAGGGGAATGAACTCCCCTCGCAGCAGGGGAATCCCTCCCACTCGCTTAACACTTTTTGTTTAGTTTCTTAAATAAGGCCATGGATCCGTGCCAGAGCAGCCTCATGGAAGCGGCGGGGGGACGGAGCTTCCCGGGGGAACCTCTCGGTGCCCGGGGACGCGCGGTGACCCGCACACGGAGCGGTGGCCGCGCCTGGCCCTCTCCATCCCCTGGCCACGGGGACGCAGCGCCGAGAGGCGGCATCCCGCGACACCGCCCACGTGATGGGCTCGTGTTGGGCGACCGTCGCATGTCACGTCCCTTCGGGGGACAGCCGCGTCCCCGACACCGCCGAGGCAGCTCCCTCCGGCCAGCCCTTGGCCGTGCCGCTGCTGGAGAACCCCGCGGGGACCGGCGCTTGCGGCTGCCCTGACCTCAGGCAACCTTCCCGAGCCCCGGTGCTCCCCGAGCCCCGGCCGGCCGGCTCAGGGCTGCCCATCGCCCTGGCGAGGCTCAGCACCCTCCGCACGGTGCCCGGGCAGCTGCACGGGCAGGGAGCTCTGCCCGGCCGAGCCGCTGCGTGGATGCTCCGGCGCCGCCCTGGCACCCACCTGTGGGTGCAAAAGAACCGGGGAGGCCTCCGGGGGGGAAACCTCCCTGCAACCCCCGCCCCGGGCTGGGCAAACCCCGGTGCAGCCGGCCCTGCGGCTGGAGGGTGCCCCCCTCCTTCCCCCTCTCCATCCTCCTCCTCCTCCTCCTCCTGGCAGGAGCCCTGCCCTCCCCCGGGGGGATGCGGCGGGGAGTTCCCCCTCCCTGCTCGGTGCTCGGGGTCCCCCCCCCCCGCCGGCCGGTCCCCACGGAGCATCCCCCCGCCCTAGCGCTCGCACATGGGGCCGGTGACAGGCAGCAGCCGGACACACGGACGCACGGACAGACAGACAGGCACGGGCAGGGCTCTCCATCCTCCGCGGGGCTCGGCGCGTGTGGGGGGAGCCGTGCAGGAGGGAGGATGCCCGGGGCGGGGGTCCGTGCGGGGGGGAGCGTGCAAAGG
>VWZT01011101.1:101215-117015 GCA_013397055.1 Pachycephala philippinensis | reverse complement strand
TGTTGCTGGGGGGGCTCAGACGTGGCCAACAGGAGCAGGACAGCGACTGACCTCCCTGTGCTGGGCACTGCTGAGGTCGCATCTCAAAACCGGTGTTTGGTGTACAAGAATGACATTGAGGTGCTGGAGCCTGTCCAGAGAAGGGAATGGAGCTGGGGAAGGGTCTGGAACACAAAGAGCTGTTGAGGGAGCTGGGGGGGTCTAAGCCTGGAGAAAAGGAGGTTTAGGGGGGACCTTCTCACTCTCTACATCTACCTGAAAGAAGATTGTAGCCAGATGAGGGTTGATCTCTTCTCCCAGGGGACAAGCAACAGGACAAGAGGAAATAGCCTCAAGTTGCACCATGGGAGGTTTAGGTTGGATATAGGGGAAAATTTCTTCACAGAAAGGCTTGTTCAGCATTGAAACGAGCTGCCCAGGGCAGTGGTGGAGTCACCATCCCTGAAGGGATTTAAAAGGCATGTGGATGTGGCACTTGGGGACATGGTTTAGTGGTGGGCTTGACAGTCGTGGGGTAATGGCTGTACTCAAAGATCTTAGAGGGATTTTCCAACCCAAACAATTCTGTTTCATTCAGATTCTGTGATTCTGAGAAGGCGCTGGGTGAGCAGAGGTGAGCTCTGCCATGGGCTGCAGGGAGCTGCGAGTACAGCACAACACCAGCACTCGCAGAGCTGGTTTACCTCTTCAGGAAGAAGAACTCCAGTAACTCCAGGCAGGATGCTCAGGAGCAGGAAGCCTCTTTAGATGAATATCTGAGACGAGTCAGCCTGTGTCAGGACTGAGATACAGCAAGGTTCCCAATGGGTCTGCAAAGCACAATTTGACGGAGAAATCCTGTCAACAGTTGTTCAATCCCATCTCCAAAGTGCTCTGCAGTATCAGCCTGGCTGCAACAGCAGAATGGGCTGATCCCTTCCAGGGTGTTTCCAGCTTCTGTGCTCCTTGAGAGGTTGGCGGGTGATGAAGCTGGATGGATGAAGGCTTCAGAGATGTTTTGCTTTAGGAAAGCCTTTTCCCCACCAGCTATCTGGGCTATTTAAAGCTTTCCAAGCAGCAGAGCATATTCAGACTGGAGTGACCAAAAGAGATGCTCCTGGCACGGGGCTCTGAGGAAGCAACAGTCCTTGAGCTACTACAGCCCAAGTGAGAGGCAGAGGAGAAGCAACTCTGCGCTGTCACCCTGCAGGAAGTGCTTGTCAGAGCTGAGATTGTAAAGGTCATGTTCACCCTGTCCCTGAATGTGCAGTTCCTCTGCTGAGGGCAGCTGGGGACACGTCGAGGTGATGCTCTTGCGTGTGCACAGGGCTGGCACGTGAGGGTGCAGGAAGCAGAGCTGCTCTGGAGACCAGCCCTGCTCCAGGGCATAAATCTGCCCTGTGTATCTCCGTGGTGGAGCTGTCTCTGCAGAATACCTGGTTTGAGCTGTGCAGTCTCATCACAGCTCATTTATTCCCTTGTGAGAAGTACCTGTGCACCCGTTACAGCCTTTTTACTCTTTTAAGGCCTCAAAGCTTCCTGGGCAATGCCAGAGACAGATTTCTAATCCCAGCCTGAGCTATCAGGTGTGCTACAAACCTGCGTATCTCCATGGCTCCCCAGGGCTGCTCATGAGCTGACTCAAGAGTCATTCTGGTTGGGGTCATGCTTTTTCCACAGGGACCTGAAGTGCAAAGATTGTCTCCCCTGTACTTGAGCTTAAAGATAAAGCAGCAACTTGAAGTTCTGGAGTGTGTCTGGAGGTCGTGGAGCAAAGTTTAAAAGAGGATTTTGCACTACCAGGCTCAGCATTTAGTCTTTAAATTCTATCACATTTAGAGGGAAAAGGGTCGATTATTTTGATTTCCTAAAGTGACAGAGCTTGTGCAATCACATTGTATATCAGCCCACTCACGTTCTTCCAAATTATTCTCTTCAAAACCTTTTTAACCCTTTGGCCAATCCTATCAAAAACTGAGAGTGGTTAGAGCTCTGTTCCTGCCACTACAAACAGCTGGGCAAAGAATGACCCTGCCAGGGCTGCAGCTGTGAGAAAAACCAACACATGCTGTCAGACCTTATTAGACACTGGAGATTCCACTGGAGCTGACATTTGATTGATGCCCAAACCGTGGGAAAAGCTTCAGTCAGGGTTTGTGCCCTCGCAGGCACCTAGGTCGGTGCCCCAAGAGACGGCAGCCTGCTGAAAGCCAAACTCTGCAGATTCTGCAGCTCCCAGAGCTCTTTGTTTGCTTTCTGGTGCCAAGCTGGGAGGGGGTGGGCAGGGAGAAGGAATTTGCAGAAGTCTTGGCCAAAAGGGACGATGCTGGTGTTCCAGGATGGGACTCAAGGTCCCAAAGCCTGCCTGTGGTGGTGTAAAAATGCTGCCCTTGAAGGAGTCACTGCAAATTATCAGCTCTGCTGTTGTGTGGCACAAACTGAGAGTGCCTTGGAGGGCACTGAAATCCATATTACCCCTACAGCTGTCACCTGAGCCTCTCAGTGACCGACAGACTTTCTCTCAAACGCTCCTCAGTGTTTGAGAGGTGGCTGAACAGTCATTGTGAGGTACATCAGAGAGAAGTGGTGACAATAAGGACAAAACTGAGGCGGTTGGACTCCTCTGATTGCTTTTGGCTAAAACTAAGTCAGGCAGGGGAGATCTGGGCAAATGTGCCCTTTCCTTGGCTACAAGATGGACAGTGGAAAAAGCTGGACCACATTTTAAAAAGTCACAGATGTTTTTGAACTATCACAGCAGATTGGAACAGACAGGAATTGAGAGATGCTTTGGAGACCTTCCAGCCGTAAAAACAATCATAGTTTGGTCTGGTCCCTGTATGAAAGTTCCCAGGCAGGTGGAACAGCTCCTGCAGACGTGTGGAGAGCTCTTGGCAAGTCTCCACTCTTTGGCTGCAGGGGAAAGGTGATGCTGATGCTTAAAGATGGGAAGAGTGTGTTTGAGAGGAAGGTTTGAGAAGTCAAGTGTCTGTCATGAAAAGAAAATACTTTGCCCAAAAGGGGAAGATAAAGATACTCTCAGCTGTATTTTCTACCCTGAGAGCTACATCCTCCCTTTTTTATTCTGCTTGCACAAAGAGCATCTCTCCATTGCTTCCTCATCTCTCAATCATTTGGTGCACAGAGTTCATTAGAAATGTGCTCTGTTGAGCAATGTCAGGGATCTCGGTGCTTTCCATTTCCTTCATCTGAACTGGAAAGTGTTTTTCTCACACAATCTCTGTCTTGAGCAGTGATAACAAAACCACAGCTTCTGTTGCAGTTCTTTATTTGCAGGTGGATTCTTCTGTGGACACATCTGAACACCAGCGTGCAGGGCCTGCTGCCTGCAGGACAGCAGACAAAGCAAGCCATGGTTATGGGTGTGTGAACAAATATCACCCTGATATTTCCTTTTTAGCAAGGGCCAGGAGTCATTGTTAGGTAAAGCTGGTCATGATTTTGAGGTTTCTCACTTATATGCTAAGCCGAGAACAACTCTGACATGCAGAACAATGATATTTGTATGTGGTTTTTGGTTTAACACCATACAACGCTTATTTCTCATTGATTTCATTGACACTGACACGGGTAAAGCTTTGATTCACACACCTGCAATTCCAGAGCAAACACAATCGTGCTGCAGGATTTCTATTGGCGTCTTACATCACTAAGACCTGGTGAGATGATGGAGTAAAGGAGAGCAGGGTGCTGTGCCCTGAGAAAACATGTGAGTTCCCAAGTTATGATAGTAAATTTCCTTCAGTCCAGGGGAATAAAGAAGTAGGAATGTAGCTATTTTCTCACTTTCCCCTCTTCTTTCTGTAGCGGATGTAGGGCAGAGGCCGGGTATTATTTGACATCCCTGCACTCTTAAGATATTTTCACTGTAGAATTAAAAGTGTCAGAAGTAAGAGCCTTCCCCCTGCCTCACAAAGCCTGGCTCTGTGTGGGGAGCACCGTTTCTGTAAGGGAAAGGGTTTATTTTTGCTCAGTCTCAAACCAGTCTCGGCTTTCCCTGCTGTGAGAGCTGGAGGAGGAGGGGAGGGCAGGCAGGCTTGTGTGTGAGGATCCATTTCCTCCGGGTCACTAACAACCCTCAGATGAGGTGGCACTGGGGTTCAGCTGCCCTAAGCCCAAACTGAACCTGAACCAGAGGCCCCACTGGAAATCCCCAGGGTGTTTTGGGGAGGCACCCCTGCCCTGCTGCTTGTACCAATCCCCGCCTCTGATTCTCCTGCTGGAAATGCGTGTTAGGAGAGGTCTGAGCCTGTCTGGTCTGAGCCCGTCTGGTCTGAGCCCTGAAATCTTCTCACTGTTTTCTAAGACCTGTCCTGGGGACAGACTTAAAAATATCCCAGGAACAAACTGACTGATGCATCCTCTTTCTGACACGCTCCGGGATCAGAGGAAGGGAGCTGTCTGCTCCTTCCCCCGCCCCTTTTCTCGGTGAGACAGATGCAAGCCATGCTGCTCTCCCTCTGCTTTGGCGGAGGGAGGGGCAGCTTCCTGTTTTTATACAGAAATTAGATAGATCCAGGATGCCTTTGTGCGGCTGCTGGTCCCCATGCACACGGAAGGGCTGAGAGTGTCCGTGGGCTCTCTGAGTTTTGTTTCAGCTTTCCTGCTCGTGCCTTTGATCCTCCTGGCTGTACCCCATGGATAGACCCTTGGGATTGAGATCTATGGAAGGACATCCTCTAGGATCGTGATAGACCCTCGGGGTTGAGATCTATGGAGGGACATCCTGTAGGATCGTGATAAACCCTCGGGGTTGAGATCTATGGAGGAACATCCTGTAGGATCGTGATAGACCCTCGGGGTTGAGATCTATGGAGGGACATCCTGTAGGATCGTGATAGACCCTCGGGGTTGAGATCTATGGAGGGACATCCTTCCAACCAGCCAGTGCAGGAGGTTCCCAAGCACCACTGAAAAGCTTTTCCTGCAAAACCAGAGTCTGCTTTTCCATTCCAGGTTGCCCATTCCAGGGTGTTTGCAGGTTCCTGGCACAGTACATCTAGCACAGCTCCATCCTGCCCCAGCCATGGGACTGCTGGGCCCAGAGCGGGGCTGTGTCTGGCATCAGCATCCCAGGAATCTGCTCCAGGCGGGCAGGAACAAAGTGGAGAGATGTGTTTACAACTGCTGGGGGGGAAGCACAGGCGGGGGAGCAGAAAGAGCCCAGCGCAGCAGTCTCACGGCCCAGCTGTCAAGGAATTGGTCTTGCATAAGGAGAAATGGAGAGCGAGCAGCAAATTGGCCTTGCTGAGCGCTTTGGCCACAATTAATAAGGAGGGAACTGGGCAAAGGTGCTGGATAATTAAGTTGGCTGATAGCAGAGCTCTGTCCAGAGCAGGAATGTGTTGTGTGCCGTCACGCTAAAATTAGCAACATTTTGTTATAGTGCTTTTCCTTCACAAAATGAACTCGGGTAAAGTTGCCAGCTCCCCTCGGGGAGGGAGGGAGGCACCACGTCCTGATCCTGGCCGGTGGAAGGGTCTGGGGCTGGCAGAGGGAATAGGATGGGGCTTTTCCTGCAAAAACACCCATCTGGGAGCCACAGGGTCCCTCTGCCTGGAGTGACTGTGGGATGGGTGATTGTGCCTGTGAGAAAGCTGGAGAATGGAGGGGTGAAGTGGCTTTCTAAGGTCACCAACTGAGTCATGGGTAAAGCCAGGAATAGAAGCCAGCAGTCAGGCTCCCAGCTGCTGTACCTATGGTTATTTCTGTTTATGCTCTTCACTTCTCTTGCCCATGGTTTACTGAGTGCATTCCAAGAGTAACTTGCCTGCCAAACTTCCTCCCCTTTCAAACCAGAAATGGACAGATAAGATAGTAAAAGAAATAAGTTTAACTGCTGGTATGTGCACAAACATACCTGAACCCCGTCCAAGTTATCAGCCAGTTTTTTTTTTTAATGTTCTTTTGGGGCAGGAGAAACTCCTCCAGTCTCAAAGTGCCTATGGCAGTTTGCTGGCACGATGACAGATGATTTATTTGCTTTGCCTGTGGTCAAAAGGAGAAAAAAATTTAAAAGGAAAAAATAAAGAAACATGTTAGACATAGCAAAACCCGGTCAAGTGACTCCACTATAAATCCCATGAAGGCAATGGGAGAATCGTGGCTCTGGGAATTGGAAGTTTAGACTGTAAACCAAAATAAAACTGAAACCCCAAATAAATGCTACATTCTCACCCAATAAATTTTCCCAGAATGCCTAATCTACTTCTCAGTGAAGGCCCTGAGACTTTCTTCCCTCAACTTGTAAATCAGATTGGGCCCAAGGCCAGAGTATCTGGAAAGTCCTAAACTGGGGGGTAGTGACTTGGATCCTCCTGATTCTTGGCATAAGCAGAATTAGACTGCTCTGTTAACTGCTGTTCAGAGGCAGCATAGAAAGGTTAATCCAGGTAGCAGATCTGACACGAAGTCAGACTCTTACCTCAAATGGAAGCATGATGGTGGCACAAGTGTCCAAAAAGGCTGTGCTGTATCCGTACCTCAGGCTGCTGGCCCAGAGCAGGCACTGAGGATGGGCACTGGCCTGCATTGTGACCTGAGCTTAATTCACTCAAACGGCCTCTAGCTGTGGATCAGAGGATGGGCTGCCCTTGCACCCCAGAGCAGGATCCCATCACGTCACGTCTTCATCCTTCTTGGCTCTGTCTCTCCTTTCTCCTCTGTTTTCTTTTTCCTTTTTTTCCNCCCCCCCCCCCCCTTTTTTTCCTTTTGCATTTTGCCCTCTATGTTTCTATTTCAGTGCTTTTACTGCAGTTTTGTTTTATGGTTGTCTTCGTTCCCTGACTGAGAGGTGATGCACTGTGTAAGGCATGCAGAAGCTACTGCTGCTGGCACGAGTCCCCTCCAAGAGCAGAGAGGTGCCTGGGTCCCCAGGCTGCCATCTGACCCTCAGGACACGGCTGTGAGTATTCCTGACAGGGATCTGCACTGTGGAAGCAGGGAGCTGCCTGATCTTTGACCAGGAGGGACTCAGCACTGTGTGGTTTTCTGTGTTTCCTCTGTTCTACTTTGCTGGATTCTTCCCAACTTTCTCTGGGATTTCTTTGCAGAGGGGTCAGGCTGGAATAATGTTGGTTTGGTCCCCAGATATGTTGAATACACAGGCTATCCGTTTCCAGGAGGTGACTTTCAGAGTGTCCCAGGCATAAGAGCTGACCTCTCCTCTTTGCCCTGGTGGTGATTCCCTGATGCTGGAGCTGATGAGCAGTGTCCAGCCGAGTTCTCCCTCCTCCTGCCAGCCCTGGCTCTGCCCACTGGAGTTCCAGGTCCTTTCACAGAAATTAACATTTACTTTAAGAACTAAAACAAACAAAACCCAAATAAATCTCCTCACAAAATAAGATCAATAAAAACATAGCCAAGTGCTTTGTTTTGCTTAGAAGACGCATCTTTGTACATATCCACTTGTGTGTTGCCAAGTTTTGGAAATCAGCAAAGGCTGACATTGTTTACTGCAAATTAAAGACCCTCTGGAGACACTCAGTCTTGCTTTCCAGTGTAGCCTCGGGCTGGGGGAGGGAAGCACTTGGACAGTAGCATAGAAGAAACCCTGTTCCAGTGTTGCTAACTATAGCATTAATTTCAGAGTCATAAATAACTTCAGTACCATGGTTACAGCACTAGCCAAGTATGATATCATTTAGTTTAGGATTAGGGGAAAATATCTTCCTTCAGGCTGTGGGTTCTAAAATAAGCAACTTTTCCAGTATAAGTTTTCTCCCAAAGACTACACAAACTCCAGCCTGTGGCCATAAATTAGAGGGATTACTCTGGTAAAACTGACTGGATGCGAAGTGTCAGCAGGTAAAACAGCTCAGAGAGCAGATTCTTCCAAGTTCCTCAGGGAACGCCAGCCTGGCACTCTGTCAGTTTTCTTAGAAAACAGCACCTTCCGGGAATGAGAGCAAGCACAGCCTTTCCAACCCCACTTCTGCAGCGGGGAGACGTGGAGAAGAAGGTCCCTTCAGAAATCAGATGCCACTAATGACCACTGTAAAGCTGGATTTAGAGGCCAGCACTGACAGTTCCCATGGCTGCGTGGGCAGCGTTAGAGGAGCTGCCCAAAGCAGTGACAGCTCGTGGGCATCCATGGCCCAGCCGAGCAAACAGCTGGGATGTTTGTTTTGCAAAATTTACACACAATTACGTGCACACACAAATCTGCAGGAGCAACTGTGAAAGGCTGTTGTGAGGGGGATCCTGAATACATGTTATAGAGAGTACAGCACTCTCATGGATTCAAAAAGGACTCAGATGGGATAAGGGTCTCTCATAATAAGAGGAAATTTTATGGAGAAACACAAGCACAGCAAAAATGGTCATGGTTTGATAAAACAGGAAACTTGGCTTCAGGGCTCCTGGGTACAAAATCCTAGACCACACAACCCAAAGCACTGATGCCATTCAAAATTGTTCAAGAAGTTATGACATGAGGTCTGTATTGGTAGGCTTTATGCCAGATTAGATATTGTCTTTCTTCCTGCTGCCGGCATCCAGCCAGCACAAGCGCCGTGTTGTGAGCTCTGGCTAACCCAACAGAAACATCATTGTGTGCCCAGGCATGATCTGGATTGAATTTGTCCTGCTAAATGATCTACTCGTGCTCAAACCTGGCACAAAGGACCATAGAATTGTGGTAAAAAATTCTATTTCCAATTTCATTTCTTCTCTAGCGCGAGGCAAGAGGATTTTGCTCCATGCAAAGGTCTGTGATAATCATTGGAATGTTTTCCCTCAGTTTAGTGGGTTGGATTAGAGGGTGTCCTCCCATGAAAAGCAGTGGATAAACTTGAAATGTCTTTTTTATTCCTGCTCTTCCTGGTTCTAATCATGCAGAGAACATCTGAAAAGTGACATTTTTGGGTAGGCTGAACCAGTCTGATTGATACACGGCATTCATTAGCCCTGCCTCTCCCCGCTGCAGCCGGGTCCCTGCTGAGAGATCCTCTGATGCTTAACTCAGTCTCAGATCCTGAGAGCAGGATCTCAGCTTTCAAGAAGATTTTGGGCTTCTGCAGCTCTGAGCAGCCCGACAACCCCAGCCTCTTTCTTTTGCTCTTTACCTGTGCTAGGCTTGGCCTGGGAAGGAACTGTTCTCCCCCATGAAGGTGTGGGAGGCCAGTGTGGTTTTCATTTTCTCAGCAGCGGGCTCTGCAAACACCACATGCCTCGCCCTCTCTTGGGTTGTGTTAGACAGAGGGATGCTTTTGGTTTAGGAATAGTCCTCTGTGTGTGTGAGTTTGTCTTGATGTCACCTTTATTGCAGCTGTGAGTGGCAGAGAGGAAGAAAATGGGAGAATTAGATTTGTGTATGAGGACAGAGGTTTTTTGAGTTACCTGGTATGAGTTACATGATAAAATACAAAGGTCATCTGGCCAAGGGAGTGGATAGAAGGGGTCAACTGATGTTAGTACGAATTTAGGGTGTCAATAGTTTCTTTAGTACAGCCAGTGAATAAAAATATTGCTGTCAGGCTCAGAAGATGGACGACTTGCTTGTGGCTTTGATGCTGATCTGTCCTTTAACCCTCACAAACTCAAATCTTTGTCATTTCTTGCACCATGCCTGTTTTCTCTGCAAGAACTGCGGGACATCCACTCACTGCCAAATAATGCCCTGATCTACACTGGGATTTCTACCTCCACATAGGGCACCACTCTCACAGTGACCCAGTCTTATTTCAGCAGGGTTATTTAGAGCTTCACTGTTCTCTTCAAATCCTCTGCTGTCAGGGAAAAGAGTCAGGTCTGGTCCACTTGGGATATTTTGCTGATAGTTGAGCTGCAATATGCCAGACAGCCTAGTCTGTATTTGGGATGGGGATTGAACAGCCCGAGGAGCCCTCTCTCCTGCAAGGAGGAGCCATCTGGCAGAGCTGTGTGTGGATCTCTGCTTGGAAGCTCCTGGAAGCTGCTCTCGAGTGTAGTTTAGAAATATTCAGGCAATTACATATCACTGCTGCTGTACTGAGGCTGCCAGCTGCGGGGTCAGGTTGTCCCCTTTGTTTCCCAGTAATTACTATTTTTAGTTCAGGTTTCATGAGCCCAAAGGTCCTCTGGCTGTGCTCTGTGCAGCCTCAGAGGAGACAGATGGGGCATTACAGGCACAGTGTACTTAGCCCCTGCCACTCATGAGATTCAAAGTCCAATTCGGTTGGTTAAAGAACAACATTTTCAATGTTTTCTCGGAACAATGTTCCGAGGAAAGCTCTCTCTGGGTGGAAGCAGAATATCTGCAGCAGAGGCACAGCTAACAGGGAATAATTTCACCTGCACAGTAAAACAGGGAGATTGGAAATGTTCAGGGATCACAGGGAAAGTCTGTAGCTCGGACCCTGTCAGCTTGTCCAGTGCACCCTGAGAGCTCCACAGCCCTCCTCAGTTCCATGGCAGGAACTGAAACCAACCCAAAATCTAAGGAAGGAACTGGGTGGGCAGGTGCTGGGCAGAGCAGGTCAGCACAGCTCCCCTGTTCAGACCAGTCGGGAAGCTGGGCCAGGCAGCATTCCTGGAACTGTGGTTCAATCCCAGTCCCAGTGCTGAGGTCGCCAGTGGCTGTCCCAGCTGCAGTGTGAGCTGAGGGCATGAGTCAAAGCCACGAGGGGCTGCCGTGGTCTTGCCAAGTATAAAAAGCCCAGAGATGCTGCCTCGTGTGTGCTTTATTTCTGTCTGAAAACAACAGAGAAGGGATGAACCACTGGATATCAATTGCTCAGGAGATCAAGAAATCCCAATACTGCTTTGGTGGATCCTAAAAAGCAAAAAAAAAGTAAAAAAAGTTTATATATACGTTGCTCAAAAAATATCATGCATATTCTAACCTTCCACAAACCTTAACCAAGGGATCATTGTAAAAGGACTGGGAAGATCCCAAGTAGCACAATCTTCATTTTACTGAGGTCACAAATAGTAATTAGCTGACTAAGGGTTGCAAACTCAGCACCCACATTAAAACTGGGACTCGGGGAGTTCTTCTGCTCATCCCTGGCTGCTGCTGACACACACCTGCAGTAGGCACAGCAGCTGGGGAGCACTGCCCAAATCCCAGCACTGGGAAACCACAGCTCCTGAGCACAGCACTGTGACACGGACACAGGGGTCTCACAGGCAGGGTGTCATCACGACAGAGAAGCCCAGACAGGCAGCGTGAGGTCAACAGCTTCTGAAGGCAGTCTGTGTAAAACTGAAACTGGTGTTAAATTTAGCTTGTTGCTCCTGACACGGGTTTCTTGGGGTTGCAGCAGTATTCCAGAATAAACCCTGCAGTTCAGCTCCTGGTTCCAGCCTTAGTGTAAAACACAGCTGACTGCAGGTTAAAACAAGGTGGCCACAGGTGAAAATCACACTCAAGGTGGATGAAACACAGATATAATGGCTGAAATGTGACAAGGTGACAGACACAGGGAGAATCAGCACAAACCCATGGATGAACTCTGGGAGCTGAGGTTGTTTTTGCCACATCATGTGAACCAAACCTGTCGAGTTTCACACGAAGGGCAGCCCGAGGCATGCTCGTTTTGTTCTCAGAAACCTGAATTTGTAGTAAGTATGTGGCAGTCTGTGGTAACCAGAGACTATTATTATCACAGGAAATGCTGCTGGTCAGGAGGAACAAATGTGTTTGATCCCCGTGGTGTGAACAAGCCTTGAATTTGTCTGTGCTGCACAGACCCTCGGGTTTGTTACACGGGCAATGTTCTTAATAACAAGAGAGGCTGAGTGAATGGGTTTGAGTCTGAGCAGAGAAGCCAACAAGCCATGGAGAATAACATGTTCTGAGCAGAGGAGTATTGGGGAGTGTAAACAGCGTGCCTTTGCCTCAGCTGGGTTCTCCTTAGAGCTGTACCCTGGTCAACCTGACTATCAGAGAGGTAAATTGATTTAATTCATGTATTAGTAGAAAAGAAGAAAGTTTAGGGTGTTTGGAGGGTTTATAATGCACAATGGAAGGAGGGCATTTAACTGAGGTGGTTTAACTGAGACTAAAATAATCTAATTGAGTGTATAGGAGGTTAAATTCTGCCAAAACTCGTTTTCAGATGCTACCAGAAGATTCCAACTTATCTCAACTTAGGATCCATCAAAGCAGTGTTAAAGTTGGGTCTTGGGCATTGAGTCAGCAGTTTACATTCCTGTGGGAGGGAGTGGCATCCCAACCACAGTGGGAGTGGTGCATGGTGCATGCAAACGACTCTGAACACATCAGCTCTTCAGGTGGATTTTGGATGAGGATGGAAAGGAAGTTAATTTCTGTTTGAAATAAAGCCAGCAATGTTTGTGGTTATTAAGGTCAGTAAGTGATTTTGGTGAAAAATTTGTTCCTGTGCATGAACTAAAAACTTTGCTGTGCTGTAAATATGTTTTGTAACAGAAATAGTGAATCTTGGGCCTTCTGTGTTAACAGTATTGGTATTTTAAAAAAAAAAACAAAACAGCAAAAAGTGAGAAAAAGGGTTTTGACTGTAGAGAAAAAACCAAGAAAATAAACAAGAAAACCTGGTAGAAAAATGCTTTAAAGAGGGTTTTTTAAAGTAGATTTGAAAGAAAAGCTGCTAAAGACAGAGAAAGGCTTTCTACAAATGAGGAATCCTTTCATTTGTGCTGCTCTTACAAAACAGCGCAGGAAATCACACAGGATGTGCTGACGAGAAGAAGGAAGTGGTTTTGGGGATGACGTTGAGCGCTGCGAGGGGGATGCCAGGCGTGTTGGATTCACATGGAGAGTTGGTGTTCCTGCCAGTCAACACCCCCTGAGCTGCCCCTGCCTCCCGAGCCTCGGGGATGAACAGCTCGGGGATGAACAACTCGGGGAGCTCCGTGTGCCCTCCTGAGCGGACACCCCCAAACAGCCCCGTCCCCTCTGGCTCCAGGGAGGTGTTGTTGCAAAACCTGCTCAGGAACTGAAACTTTCGAGGCCTTCCCGAGCTGTCTGCTGAAGGGCCCAGCTCCTGAGAGTCCCCTTCCACTCGGGGAGCATCGTGTGGGAAGCAGGCAGCGCTCGAGGAGTGTTATTACAGAAACAGGGCAAAGCACTTGACTCCTGGGGAACCGGAGGCTGCCTTGGCCATTTTGCAGCGATTACAGCAAACAAGATAATCCATGTTTATTGAGGTCCTCGGTGTGTTATTTTCCTCTCCCTCTTGATGTGGTGTGCAGGTTCAAAGGCACCAGCACGGTTCTTTGCCCCGGAGGAGGTGCAGGGGGTGGTTTCTCAGCAGTGACTGCTGCTGTCGTGTGTGCTGCTGCAAATGAAAACAGTTTCTGTTCTAGGCCCTCGTTTGCCACAGGTTTGAATATGCTTAAAAATAACTGTGCACACAAATAATACATAGGGGTGCACCTACGGAATTTGTGTGTATATATATATCTATATATCTATTTGGCTTATTTTCAGTGAAGGTGCCTGTGTATTTCTGCACAGAGTCTGTGCTTCTTTTCCTGTGTAGCTAATGTAGCTCAGGTTCTTTTCAGCTAATCTATACAGCTTTTAAGCAATTGGGTTCAGGTCAGTAGCTGCATGAACCTGAAAAAACTTAAATTTCTATCAGAGGCCTTAAATCCAAACCCATAGTGAAATAGTTGTTCATAAGACTTGCTCATAAATGGTTCATTACAACGTTATGTTGGTGAGCCTATAACAAAATGCAGGTTCCCACCTCCACGCTGCTTGTTACTTGTGAACAGAAATCCAGGAGTCTGATTCCACAGTATTTAATTTAATCAGAGCCAGTGCAGATCTAGCAGCGCCTGTTGATGTGTATTAAATCTCTGAACGCAGTAATGCATCAATTCTGTCAGCTCCTGATACAAAACTGAAATGTATTTTCCTGCTGTCACCTACGCATCAGAGGAATGAATATAAGAAGGCAAAACCCCACCTCTCAGCTGTGTGGCTCCAAGGGCCCCTCCTTCAGTGGCACCTGCCCTACCTGTCCTCATGGATGTGAGATGTGCTGTGTGCCTCTCTCTTCCAGGCAGAACATGGCATCAACCCCTGACTTCTGTAGCAAAGCAAGGAACAGCTTTTTCATCAGTGAGAAAATATTCTGGACAAGACAAGAAGGAATAAATGTAGTCACATTTTAAATTTGCAATTTATGAGCCAAACCAAATTCCTAATATGCTGAAGAAAGACGTACCCTTGCCTAATAAACAAGGTCCACCTGCTCTTTGGCTCTTTTAGTTTAGAGCTTTCTCTTTGCTGCTGGAAGTGGCCTTTGTGAGAATTAAATTCTATAAATGGTTGCACATTGAGGTTTAGTGTTTATCCAGTTTCCTAAGTGGAGGTCAGCTCCTGGTATTCCTGTGGTCCGAGGTGAAACAACACGGGTTTTCATGGTGGTAAAAATGAGACAAGTGAGGTCCTTGTTCCACACCACTCTAGAGGTTATCAAAGAGCCTGGGGCCAGGGTTATCCCCACAGATGCTTTCCTTGGGCAGAAGAGCAGAGAGCAAGGATTGCTTCAGTGCAGTGCTCTGCTCTCCCAGAGGGAAAACACCTTTGCAAATGAAGGAAAGGTGGATTTCCCCCAAAACACTGCTTCCTAGGCTAGTGCAAAATACTTCCCAGCACAGTCTGGATTGCTGCTGCTTCGGTGTGGATGCAGCCACACACATTCAGCCTGGACACAGGCTCCTGGTGTGAGCACCGTGGCTGTCTCGGCTCCCAGGGCTTCCCACCCCAGGCTGGGAGCTCCTTGCAGGCAGCCTGTGAGGCCCTGGTGTTGTCTGGGTGTGTGGAAGAGCTGTGGCCTCCCAGCCTGGCCCTGCACAAGGGTGGATGCTCAGCAGAGCTCAGCTGCTGTCTGAGTGCTGGGCTTTGAGAACAGCTCAGCCATTCAGAGACTGAACTGTCGAAAATCTGCTCAGTTGTGTAACAAAAGGAGCTGCCACACGCTAATTCATAGTGATTCTATCTCTAAGAAAAACCACTTAGCAGATCTGGACAAGGGCTGAAGCTGATAAGGAAAGAACTCATTAAACTGATAGAATTAGAGATCTCTTTTAGCCTTCTCCCCATCTGTCTTTTGCCACCTGTCACTCACTGTTGTTTCTGCAACTCAGAGCAGTAGGTTTGGGGAACAGAGATTATTTCTTCCTACATCTTCTTCTTAAGGTTCTTTTAACATTACATAATTATCAATAACACAAAGGGAATAAGGTATGAGAGCTGCAGAAAACCAATTTTTGTGATGCTGCTCTTGACAGCAAAAAGCCCCTTCTATCTCACAAATCCTTTATAGTAAGTACGTCTCCTAAATAAAACATGATAAGGCTCAGAAAAATCAAACCCCAGCAAAACTCTCTGGAAAACCTCTGCAACTAACACATTGCTGGAGCCAGCAGAGGGATGCTCACAGGCCCAGCTGTTGATTCAGACTGAGAACAACTCCAAGAGCAGATGATTGTGTTCAAACACCCCGTTCCTCATGGATACTGAAGAAACAGACCTTAAATATATTTATGTANGAGGAGCAGGGCCCAGCTGCCCCAGCCCCAGTGGGGTGTTTTCTCTCAGGGTTATCCCTCTGCTCCCATCCTCACTCCCCCTCTCCCCTCCTTTGATCCAGGGCAGTGCAGGGAGCCCTCGGTGTCACAGGCTGTTCACAGACATCTTGTTTTCCCTCTTCATGTCACAGCTCATCTAGCAGAATCATTCCTTTTTTTTTTTTTTAATGTTTAAATGCCTTTTTCTACAAGGAAAAGGTGTACAATGAAATCTCAGTAACCAGGTACTGAAGCATGCTGCTTTATAAGTCTGGTTTTGTTTAGGTGTTTTTTTTTTTTTTTTTTTTTTT
>VWZT01011101.1:0-101129 GCA_013397055.1 Pachycephala philippinensis | reverse complement strand
CTTTCAGGCACTCCGTTTTTATTTCCCAGCATCTTTCATTTCTTTTGGCCGGGCATCATCAGCCAAATAGGTGTAATAAAACCACGGAAGAAAAGCAAATGTACAACAAGGCTCTTTACCTGAGCAGATGTAAAATTGCACTCATTAAAGAAGCACATTTAGGCATAAAATGCAGCTAAAAAACCTCCATTAAGAGCTTCCACTAGGGAAAAAGATTGTTTTGACCTTCAGAGATTGACGCAATGTGTGATGTTTATTAATAGTTTTAGCAAGAAAGTATCTATACAGGGGGTTGTCTTGCCTTTTATTTGGCTGATTTTGAGAGCCCTCACTGTTTCTTGGCTTGCTTACTGAATAGGGTTGATGAAAAACTCCCTGCTCTTAGGTTAGTGTCCATCAAAAGATTTCTCTGTTCCTGTGATGATGAAAATAGCACTGTGAATGCTGCAGGACCCTGGGCTTAATCCCATCCACCAGCTCTCCAGAAAGGCAAGGACAGCTCCAAGGCTCCCAATAGCTGTTCTGTGTGTGAGAAATGCTCCCTGAAGCATCAGGGGCTTGGGAGGACTCCTTGCAGAAGCATCTCACTTGTTTCTCCTTGTGAGATGCTTCCTGCCTTTCAGGAGGAAAGATTTTCAAGATTTTCTTTATTCATGATTTTCAAGATCTGCTTTCATGTTTTTGCTCACCATTTGTGCTGGGTGTAATTACCTGTGCTGAGGGGCTTTGAACAGCACAGCTCTAAACCACCAGCAGTACCAGCCTGTCTCTTTGCTGACGTGACTTTCAAGTGTGAGAGTTTCTCCATCCTTAACAAAGATCAGCTGAACTTTATCAAACCACCCATTTCTCTTTGTTGACAAGACTCTGCTCACCCAGCCCATAAGGAGCAAAGCTGACATAGGAAGAGGAGTAAAGCTGACACAAGGATGCCACTCTCAGGTGTTAACACTCACATTTAACAAGTCAGGGCCTGGGAAGGGTTTGTGACGTGAATTTTCACAGGGAGTTGGAGCAGGGCTTTGTTTTTCCCCTTCCCCACCCCTGGAAGTTTTCAAGGCTGGGTTGGACGGGGCTTGGAGCAGCCTGCTCTAGTGGAAGGTGTCCCTGCCCGTGGCAAGGGGATGGAATGAGGTGAGCCATAAAGTCCCTCCCAACCCGAACCGTTGTGGGATTCTGAGATTCCACGATTCCTTCCCCAGAGCCTCTCCCCAGCCCGAGTGAGCCAGCCAGCAGAGGGAGCGCAGCACATGAACTCACAAAAATAGGAGCCTGCTAAAAAAAAATCCCTGCCCCAAACAAACCCAAACAGCAGAATGATTACGGTCTTTTGCAGAATAAACAGAATAGTCAGGAGGCAGAAGCTTTTCCCCTGGCAATGAGATCCAGCTGCAGGCTGGAGGAGGAACAGGCACCACATCTGGCAGCGAGCGTGTTCCTCCGGTGGGGAAATCCCCGTGGTGAGGATGTTCCCGTGTGCCACCCCTGCTGCTGGGGTGGGTCCCATCCCTTTTTCACCCTCCGTGGCAGAGCCAGCTCCGTGGTTCCCCCTCAGAGCACGACAGTTCTGGAGGAGCTGGGATGGAGCTTCCTCTCCGGGGGCAGCGGAGGGCAGGGTGACAGCAGTGTCACAGCTGCTGGGCTGCCAGGCCTGCTCGTGCTCTGGCCATGCTGCAGCTTTTGGGTCAAAGCTGGCAAGTTTGGCCTGCTCGTGCTCTGGCCATGCTGCAGCTTTTGGGCTCGAAGCTGGGAAGTTTGGGCTGTCAGGCCTGCTCGTGCTCTGGCCATGCTGCAGTTTTTGGCTCGAAGGTGGGAAGTTTGGCCTGCTTGTGCTCTGGCCATGCTGCAGTTTTTGGGTCAAAGCTGGGAAGTTTGGGCTGTCAGGCCTGCTCGTGCTCTGGCCATGCTGCAGTTTTTGGCTCGAAGGTGGGAAGTTTGGGGCTTGCCTGCCAGCAGTGCAGTTCTGCAAACAGTGGGATGTGCTCAGTATGGGAAGGTGGAAGTTAAACCCATCTGTCTGCCTTAAAGAGGATGATAAATAAAGGCTAACAGGAACTGGAGGTGTTCGCTGGGACTTTATCATCTACGAAAGGGCTTTTCCAAAGGTTTGGGAAAAGGTTTGCCTTACCCAAGACATCCTCCTTGTGTCTGGGTGTGGGGGAGCAGAGCTCACAGGATGCGTGGCTGGCTTGCTTGGGGGCTGCAGCAGCTGCTCCTGCTGGAAACATTCAACTCTGGGACTTGCTGCTCTTTCCCTGCACTCCCCGGGGTGAGAGGCAGCTAAATGAATTCTCCCATATCCCTGCCAACATCTGGGCCCTCAATATCTCATTTACCACTTGTGAGGTGTCTCAAAACAGGACAAACTGCACGTCCAATACCTGATCCTTCACTCAGAAGGATGGGGGAGTTTTGATGCGTTCACTTCAGGCAGGATCTGTATCTGACACCAAACCATTTCTGCAGCAGGCTGGTCATTAGCTGGGGCTCAGGGTTTGCAGGGCATTTCCACAAGAGCTCTGTCACCTTCAAATCAAATGCGCTGCTTTAATTGTGGATTAAAAGTGCAGTATCCAGCCAAGCTTTGTTAGTTTGGTTTTTAACAAGGATTTAAGCATATTAAATTCCTTCAAAGCTGTAAGTAAGGGTCATAATTTAAACCCTCGCCGACAGATATCATGGCAAAAATATGAAGACTATTTAAAGGCAGTCTGCCTGCCTGTCCATCTATTTGTCACCTTCTAATCTGCCTGCGTGTGCCATCGCCTTTCTCTTTCCAAACACAACGAGGCCAGGTCTGCACAGGCACGTGTGGGGTGACCTGAGCTCCCCCAGGGTCCTGCACGCTGCCTGCCAGCTGCAGCCTGGGAATGGGAATGGGAGTGGGAATGGGAATGGGAGTGGGAATGGGAACAGGAATGGGAATGGGAATGGGAGTGGGAGTGGGAATGGGAGTGGGAACAGGAATGGGAATGGGCTGATGCTGACCATGGAATCACAGAATCACACACTGCTTTGTGCTGAACTCCTTCCACCCCCTGCCATGGCCAGGGACACCTTCCACTATCCCAGGCTGCTCCAAGCCCCGTCCAGCCTGGGCTTGAGCATTTCCAGGGATGGGGCAGCCACAGCTTCTCTGGGCAGATGCTGATGCTCAGCCTTGCTGCAGAGCAGCCTGGACCTGCCTAGACTGGAAATTCAGGATTGCTGCATGAGGAGGGTACCTGCAGATTTGGTGGAGGCGTTTATCCATCCAAGGCATTCTTCCCTCTGAAGTCAGTGGGAGGAGGAAGGCATTCAGCTCACCACCAGATACAGTTTCTTCTCTAGTTGTTTGGGAACAAGCATGACATTCACAGAAACTAAATCACCCTTTGGAAACAAGTGAGACATGATATTTCACTTTTTTAGGTGACCTGAATGTATTTTGTCCCCCCCAGTAGAGAATTAAATGATGCTCAGCCAAATCAATCTCTTACTTGGTCAGGCCTTTCCAGCTGCCCTTCACTGGCCAGGGACCAGTTGCCTTGTATGGGAGCCACGGCTTCCAGAGAAGCCACTCGCAGCCCTGCAGATGTTTTTTGGGGAGGCAGGAGGGATCAGCAGCTTGGGCTGACACACACACACATCTAATTTTGGCAGTACAGAGGAGGGCAAAGGTGATGAACGACTCGGGGATGGCACATCTCACTTCTGAGGCTGGATTTAAAGAGTGGAAAAATGTTGTCTGGTTCCTTGTCTGAAAAAGTTTGGGAATATTATTTTTAAGATTTTTTTTTTTTTTAATAAAAGAACTGAGCCTAATTCTGTCTTAAGAAAACCATCTTGGGGCTGACTGAAATGCCCTTTTTGTCAGTGGTGGCTGGAAAGAGAATCAGAGTTTATTTGGTGAGTTTGTCTGAGGGGCTGGGGCATCTGAGCAAGAACGTTCATTGCAGAAATTCCCAAGGCTCCATCCTCGTGGCTGAAGGAGCATTTCCAGGAACTGGTCTGGTGTCTTTCTGAGAGATCAAAGTGCCCTTTGCCTTTAGCTTATCAAAAGGATTTGATTGTGGTGCTTGAGTTGTGCAGCAGCAGGCAGCTCTGTGGGGCTTAGCACGGATCCACATCTGGATGCAAAATGCAGATGAGTTCAAATTAGAAACCGGGCAAGCCTTTTGAATAGTGTGAGATTGGAACAGCAGAGCACTCTGCCAAGGGGAGCTTCTTTATCTCTGAAAAATTTTGAGCTGTGGCTGATGACCTTTCTGCAGGTGCTTTTATCCATCACAAGTTCCCGGGCTCAGCGCAAAAATAACTCTGAAGGGGGAGAAAACGTAGCAGCTTCTTTTGGCCATAAGGTCTCAGAAAGGTTGGAAAGGACGAGGCAAACTAAACTTGCCCTGTGTTACTGAGATTATCGGAGAAGATGAAGTGGTTGTTACAGTCCAGGCGTTGCTGCTGACTCCCTGCCATGCTTTTTTGCTGGCTGAGGGCTGTGCCTTAGTCTCTGCAGCCCATCCTTGGGCGTTGGGAGGGTTAATGGGTGTTTGCAGAGTGCTCTGGGTGAGGAGAGAGGGCATCATTTATTGCTGCAGAGATTGGAGACTCCCTGATGTGATTATAACGTGTAGTGATGGAGGCTATTTTTGTTGTATGTTGTGAATATTTCCTTGTATGGAATCACAAGGAGCCTGCCTGTGGCTTGCAGCTCTGTTGAAAGCTCCAGCAACGAAGTTCCCAAAGCCTTTGGCATTCCCAAGTCAGTGCTGTGTGCAGCAGTGTTAATTAGCCTTGGGGGCAATGGGTAATATTGATGAGATAATGAGAATGGAAATGCCTCTGGTCTCTGCTCTTTGCAGAGGGATTGGGCAGAGCAGCACAGTCTCTTCTGCACCTCAGGACGTGGCATCTTGCACCTGGAGCAAGTAATCCCCATGGAAGTGGGAGGAAACTCTTAATTCTTCTTAGTGATCCAGACTGTTCCTCAGCAAATCCCCTCACCACTGGAGCTGCAGCTCTGAAACGGCACTAAAGAGGAAACCAACCTTTTGCACAGTTTCCTCTTGGAAAGTGAGTGTTACTTCCAATTTTAGCGATTGCAATGTTTCAAATGCTCTCCCAGGGACCAGGGTGCCGGGGGTGGGGAGGGACAGCTGGAAATGCAGATATGTTCCCCCTCTCCCTTGATTCCTGTGTGTTATCTGTAACAGGAGAGAAAACCTCCTGCAATGCCAGGCTGGCCATTGTCCCCACTCTAGTCCCAGTGTTGAGCATGACTGTGTCCCTGACAGGCGTCAGCTTTGGTGGCAGAAACGTCTCTCCCAAGCTGTGGTTGTTTTTAAAAGAAGCTCAAACCCTCTCTTTTTTCCCCTGTTCCTCCAGCATTTCAGTTCCCTGGCCTCCTTCTGATGGGTGAGAAGCACATTTCGAGCGATTTTGTCCCCAGGCCAGGCCCTCCTGCAGAAGAGCCACCATCCATGGATGAGTTGAGCCTGCCACCTCCTGGTCACACTCTCCAGGACTGACCACAGCTTGGAGCTTTACAGCAGCTCATTTTGGCACTTCTCCGAGGCCCCTCATGCCCCCTCACCCTGACCCCAGAGATCTGTTCACTGTTGTGGGATTGGCCCTTGTGGCTCCCCTGTGAGGTGTGAGCGTGTGGTTCCCCCTCTTTCGCAGAGGTGAGACTCAGAAGCTCAGCTCTGTCCCTTTTGAAGTGCTTGAGTTTGGTGTCTGATGGTCTGAGGACCTGGAGAGCACACAGCACACAGAAAAGAGATGGACTCCTGAGGAGGAGGGTCCAAGTCACCCTCTGGAGCCGAGGCAGGGCTGTGGCTGTCTGGCTCTGAGCCTTGCCTGGAGCATGTCCCAGTTTTGGCCACCTGTTGCCCCTCGGTGGCCGGTGCTGGGCTGCTGGGGGAGCCTGGTTTGCCCTGGGAGCTCACAGAGCTGTGTCCGTGCTCTGTGCTGTGTCTCTGGGTAATCTCATTGCAGCTGCACTCAAATACCATCTCTATGGTGATGACTCAGGCATGCAGCCCCTCTCCGGGCTCTCCTCTCCCTGTCCAAATTCATATCTCGGAGGAGCTCGCTGACATCTCGTGAATGTCTCACCACCCTCTCAAGCACAACACGGCCAAACCAGAGCTTTTAACCTCTCCCTCTCAGCTCAGGGATTCCCTGAGCTCAGCAACACCAGGATGCTGCTTTGCTGCCAGAATTTTTTTGCTGTCTTCATCTCCTGCCTCCTCCCATGTCTTCATATCCTGGGCACCTCAACAGCTTGCATAACCTTGCTAAGCCTTTCCTAAAGCTAGAACTCTCACCTTCTCTTTCATCACGTCCCCCTCCTCTTGTTGCAATATCCTTTTTTGGCCTCAACGAACTCACTGTGGGCCAGCTTGCATCCACTGGGATGCTGCTTCAGGCACTGCTTCCCTCCTCTCCTGCCTCTCCTACCTCACCCCTCTGGGCTGCCCTCCTGCCCAGGGCCACCCTCTGCTTCCCCTTGATCCCACCCATGTCCCTGCCAGCTGCCAGGGCTGTATCCCCCTGTTAGATATTCATTTTATTTCTTAATTGTAAGCTTTTGGCTCACAGGCAGCTTCCTTTGCTCCTCTTCTCACCATCACCAGAACAATCAGGCTGCTGCATTTCAGCCGAGCTCCTACTGACTGGCACAAATGGGAAAAATCCTCACTTGGGAGCAGGGAGGAGGCCACTGGATGGACAGGGCAAAGTATTTCTTGTTGGGGAGGTGGCTCAGAGGTGCCCATGTGTCCCTGGGAGTGCTGGGTGGCCAGGCTGGGGGACACGGGGCTGTCACGGGCTGCTGGCAGCACTGAGCTGCACCCCTGCCAGCGCTGCCCAGGGCGGGGTGAGCCAGCAAAGGGATGGGATTTCAAGTGCCAATAAACATCCCTGGCTCCAGGCACAGAGGACTCGGCTTTTTCTTGCAGCTGCAGGAGTGCTGCTGCCCCAGAGGGTAAATAAGCCTAAAGAGGCCACTAAATAGGGACTGGGAATGGGAGACTGCTTCAGGGCAGTGAGCAGGGGGTAGAGCCTTCACCTGGGAACAGAGTGGGGCTGGGAGGATGCCTTCTGCCCCAGGGTCTGAGCTGTCAGCTGCACTGGTGTGGATGACATGAAGGAATGCCAGGAGCCAGCTGGACTCCTGGGTCTGATCCCCTTGGTGGCCAGAGGAGGTTGTTCCTACAAACGTGCTGCAGGACAGCTCTGGAGCAGCATAGGGGACACCAAAGAATTGGGGCAGAGCTGCTGCTGCGTCCCAGAAAGGTGTCAGCAGAGCCTGTCCCTGCAGTTTCCCTGCCAGCTGAATATCCATTTAGGCAAGAGCAGAAAGCTGGGATGTGCCTGCTGAGATCTGCAGTGCCCCTGCTCGAAAGCAAAGGCTTTCCATTAATTTATTGATGCTGGGCTCCAGCCTCATCCCTGCTCCCGCAGAAGGATGAAAGCAGCTCCTTGTCCTCCTCTGGCAGGAGCGGGGCAGGTGTGTGTTAACAGGAGTTTTATGCTGAGATGTGAGGAGCTTATTCCTAAAGCAGCTCATTCTCGGATTCCTCCTGCTGGTGCCGATGTGCATCCCTGTGCTCTGACATCCTGCAGCCCTCCGAGCCCCTGGGCCGTGCCCTGACCTCGCTGCAGCTCTCACAAGAGCTGCCCTTCCCAGATGAGCCATCCAGATGAAGGTTGGTTTTAATGTGGCCACAGAAGAGGCACGCTCACACCCCTTGCTGTGACCCTTTCTGTTTTCTTATGGGGAAAGGTTCTGTTCAGGAAGATTTTATTGATTTCTTTAAGATTTAAGGATGGAAATAGTGAGAGAACCTTACCACTGCCTATCTGTGCTCTTTCTTCATTCCCCAAATCATCTCAGCTGGGATTTCTTCACTTTTGCTCTGTCCTCACTGGGTTTCGTCTGTGGCACGACAAAAGCAGTGTCAGGTGTTTGTTTTTCCTGTGAATTCATCCTGTGGCCATGGCCTGCCTGGGGTTAAAAATAATTGCTGGGCTCTGGGCAGTTTGCTTTGCAGCACAGTTTATGGGAAACGCAAATTGGTGATGCAATCCCGATTTTAAAGAACTTGACTTTGGATCAGGTGATGCCACCCCAGAAGTCAGTAAAAGCAGTGAATGGGAAATCCCCTTAATGTTCCCAAATCCCTGTAATGTTCCCACAGTGCTGGCCTGGAGGGATGCTGTGGATCTGGACAGGGAAGGGCACCACAGTGTGGGCAGGCACTGATGTGCCTCTCTGGTCAGTTCTGCCTGCCTGGAATTGAATTGCCCACTGCCCTGGGATGCCCTGGTTGAGCAGTGCCAAACTGACTCAAACAAGCCCCAGAGAATTTGGATGGAGCTTTCTTGGCTCTGTGCTTGAAGCATCTTTAGTGATTATCTGAACCTTCTGATGGTATCCTGACACAATTACCTTTTCTCTACTAAAAAGGCCAAAGGAAGGTCCACAGGTGCTCAGCACAGAAAGCCAGCTTTGCTTCGCTGTGCTGGGTGATGCAGGGCTCAGCCCTTTCTGAGTTCACCCTGCCAAAAAAAAGGGCGGCCTTGCTGTTTCCACTGAAATCAATCCTTATGGGAATCTGGTCTCTGATGCAACGCTCAGCAGGAGATTTCTATTTCCCATCACTCCGCTTATTTCGGCTCGAAAAATAAACAGAGGCGAAAAAGCAACAGGCAGTAAAAATATCTGGGAGCTGCTGGAAGAGCGAAGGGTTTGCCATCTGCCCGTGGGGAGCGCGGCGTGATGGGGAACGCCGGGTGCTGACTCAGCTGCCATTCTCCAGCGCTGAGAGCCGAGGGAGAGACTAAACACCCTGCCTCGTATTTTGGCTTGGGATTACATTAGAAATAATAAACATCTGAGCCCTGATTCTCGACTGACAATATCTCTAAATGGAAGGGAATGTACGGGATGGGAACCAGCGGCTGATGGCCAAAAGGAGCAAGCAGCTACTGCTGGGGGCAGAGGGTGTGTGGAGGGGAAGGAGAGGGGGCTGCTGTGGGGCTGGGGGTGCCTCAGAGTGTGGGAGGGGGACCAAAGGAGCCTGCTAGAACATGCATTCCTCTGAGGACAATGGTGAGGTGGAGGAGGAAGAGGAGGAAGGCTGTTGTGTTTCTTCACTGCTCCATATCTGGAGCATATCTGAATCCTGGGCTCGAGCTTCAATTAGGGTCCAAAAAGTGCTTCGTGTCCAGAGTGCTTGGCCTGAGGCTTCTCTTTGTGCTGGTCCATTGCCCACAGCAGGAGAGGGCTGGTGTCCTGGGGACTTGGGAGCAGCCCTTTGAAGCCCATGGCTGTGACAGTCTCCTGGGTTTGCACTGCTTCTCCAGGGCTGTTTTACCTTGGTGTTGCTTCACCTTGGTGTTGCTTCTCTTGCCGCCGTACCTTTGCTGCTTTGCTGCTGGATCCACCTCTCCCTGCCTTTGCTAACCCATCACAGATCCCTTCAGTGATGGAGTCTGCATTTGAGAGGTTTTTCTTTGAACTCCTCATCAGCAGAGCAGAGTTGAGCGAAGAGCAGGTTTCCTCGCTCGGTGGCTGAGATAAAAACACTCGGGGAAAAAATCATGTGGGGTTGAGCTGAGATCTGTGGGAAGAGCTCCCTTTGGGTGTGCTCAAGAAGACACATGAGCTGCTGAACGCCTCCAGGAGCTGGGGGCTGGTGGCCTGCAATGCTGGCTGACCTTGTGCCTGTCCCCAGCCCCATGGCAGCACTGTGCTGCCTCACAAACCTGGGAGGAACAGCTGCCCACGGCCATGGGAGCTGACTCAGCCTCTCTGTTTGCTTTTTCTTCCAGGGGTTGTTCCTCTGAAAGTTGTTCGTGGCTCTTTTTCTCCATTTCCCTCTCTTCTAGAGGGTCCATCAGTCATGCCCTGCAGACCCTCCCCAGTCCTGCTTCCATGAGGAACCCACTGAGGTTTGATGCGTGAGACCAGAGAAGGCAGAGTCAAATGTCACCTCCGTGTGAGACCTGGTTTGCCAGGGAGGGAGGAAGGGAGAAGCTCTGCAGGTGTTTTGGCTTCAGGATGGTTCAAACCCAGCCCCAGGCTCTTGGTGTGCCCAGGGTGGGCACATGTGGGTCCCCGAGGTGTGCTGGGCAGTGTGACCTGCAATCTGACAGCAATCAGTGCTGGGGCAGGGCAGGGTCACCTCCTCCTCCTCCTCTTTCCTGGCTGTAATTTCCTGCGCTGAACCAAATCATGGTTTCACTGGAAATAGATGAGTAGCAGGAACAGCGAGATCAGGTCCTTGGGGCATCTGTCTTGTCAAGGGGATGGGTCAATAGAACTACTCAGACTCAATCACTGGCCATGTATTTCCTCCCAAATATGGCTCCATTCACCAAGAGGTGGATTCCTAATGAGACGAGCTTGAGGCAGGCAGCAGAGCACACTGCAGATAATAGCCTGAGTGGAAGAACCAGCCGAGTATAGGAATGTTAATTAAACCTGACAAACCCTGAGAGGAAAAGGGGAGAGGCAGAGACCAGCTGGCATAAAGATGCTGAATAATCTGAGTTTGGGGAGTGCTGTTGACCTGCTGCAGTTTGGGAGGATGTGCCTGTCCCTGGGTGCAGGGGCCAGCCACAGGTCCTTCCATGGTGCTGGGCCAGGAGAGGAGCCAAAAGGAGCTCTGATCGTGCTGTGCTTTGCACAAATGCATTAAACCTTCCTTGGCAGTAAATTGGCACCGGGATGCTCTGCCCTGTTCTTGCCAGCACTGAGGTGATGGGGTATGGAGGGATGATGGGCTGTGCTGCTGTGGGATTTCATGCCCCCTCTTTGTGATGCAGATGGGGCTGATCCATCCCCTGCAGCCTCCAGCTGATCCCGTGCTGCCAGGCACATGTTGAGACCCTTTGCCCTTTGCCGTGTACCCATGCCATGCTCCTGAGGGAAGGCAGGGCCATGCAGGAGCTGGGAGCAGTCCTAATACCTGGAGCCTTATCAAAGACTCACAGAATCGTTTGGGTTGGAAGGGACCTTAAACCTCCTCCTGTTCCACCCCCTGCCATGGGCAGGGACACCTTCCACTGTCCCAGGTTGCTCCAAGCCTTGTCCAACCTGGCCTTGAACACTTCCAGGGATGGGGCAGCCACAGCTTCTCTGGGCAGCCTGTGCCAGGGCCTCAGCACCCTCACAGAGAGGAATTGCTTCCTTATATCTAACCTGACCCTCCCCTGTGCCAGTTTGATGCCATAACCCCTCATCCTGTCACTCTATGTCCTTGTCAAAATCCCTCTCCAGCTCCATCATCAGTGTGGGCGGCATCCCTGGGCCAGGAGTGGTGCTGGGTGGGTGGCACAGGCTCAGCAGCTGGGCACAGCATCCGTGGCATGGGAATAAAGCAGGGGAGGGCTGTGGGAGCTCCCGGCTGTGCACAGAGCCTGGCTGCCCTTGCTGAGCTCTCTGGGGCATTTGACACAGTCTGAGCCAGCTTTGAGTCCCCTTGGGCTATTAAAGCAAACAGCAAGGCATCGGTGATACATTTTAGTTAAGCTGGAAAAGCCTTCAGAGCGATGCTGAATAAGGATTAAAAGGCCATTTAATCTATTTTTTTTTGCCTTTGCAAACACAAGGAAAATTCAAACCAGCTGGCAGGGCCGGTGGTTTTGAGCCAGTTGCAGCAGCCTCTGGGATTTCCTTGGCGTGCTAGAACTGCCTGTGGGGAAAAGCTGGAATGAACCAGGTAATTTGGGCTGTGTCCTGGCGGTGTTGCAAGCGGGGTTGGCTGATGGGATGCTCTGCTTTCCCTTGCCCTGTAATGGAGCCCTCCCTCACGTGCAGAGAGCATTGTGCCAGGGGTTTTACCTGCCTGGGGTGAGCATGGATTCCTGCCCGAAGAGGAGAGCCAGGGAAACAGAGCTGAAGAAGGCAGGAGGGATGCTGGAAAGATGCATTTTATCGTGTGGATCCTGCTGGCAGCTAGATACATCCCCAGGCATCCCTCCCCTTGCCTGGATGCCCAGCATCTTTGCTTGGCTCTGGCTTGTCAGATCCAAACCCTCCATCTGTCTCCTGTGCTGGAGATGATGTCAAACCCACTTTGATACTCTGTCCCAGGGACCTGCTCTTATCTCCCAGCCCCGTGTGTGTGCCTCTGGGGATCTTTTCCTGCCTGTTTAACCCAGCTGAGAGGATTCTTCAGGTGCTATTCACATCTGCAGTGTCTGACAGAGCCCAGCCTGCCACAGCCCTGCCTGGACATGAGGCTGACCACCTCATACTTCCCCTGGTTTTTCAGCCCCTCTCCATGCTCCATGTCCATCCACTCCTGGTCAGATGTGTTTCACCAGTCCTGAATACAATTTTTTCCCGAGTGCGAGTTCCATCCGGAGTAATTGCATCTTTATTGCAGCCATTGTATTACGCAAAATAATAAAACTCCATTAATTGGGCATCAAATGAGAGCAGCGGAGGCTGGAGGGAGGATGCACACGGGGTACAGTGCAGTGTCCCATGTGGGGTGCCACGTTCTGCTGCCTGCAGGAGGGGTCAAGCTTTCCACAAACCACCCCTGGGGCTCTCCTGGTGTCCCCCAGCCCTGCCCGTGTTCCTGCCTGGAGCTGAGCTGCACATGAGTGAGGGCACGTCCCGAGCTCGTGTGCCAGAGCCCATCTTCATGTGCCTGCAGCGCTCTCGAAATAATTGTGCCCAAACCTTTTGGCTGAGCCCTTTGCTGTCCCCTCCCTGCTAGCATCCCAGCTCTGTGGTATCCCTGGAAAATGCTGGCTCTTGCTGTGGGACAGGCTCTCCTGGCTGCTCCGCCAGCTGCCGCTTGGTTCAAATTAACTTTGCAAGCAAAGCTCTGCCTCGTTTTCTTCTGACTCCAACAAGCTCCGGGCTGCTCAGCGCCTGTGTGGCCTGTCCCCCTCCGAGCCTTGGGGACAGAGCTAATGAAAATCATTCTGGGTTGAAAATCACAGCCTGGGAGAACGGGTTTCTCCTCTTCTCACCAGGAACCCGGCTGGAGAGCCCGGGCGGCTGAGCAGAGGAAACTGGTTTTGGGGACCGGGTGGGGGGATGTGGAGCAGGGTTGGGTGCTGGCATTTGGGAAGTGTGGTGGCTGGGAAAGGGAGATTCCCTGCAAAGCCGTGCAAGGTCTGGGCTTTGCTTTTATACAAACCATGAGTGGGGGCTGGATACACCAGCCAGAGAGGCTGGGGTGCCATGAAGACTTGAAATCCCCTGTGCACACCAGCAGGCTGCAACCCCTTCAGAAACTGCCTGGTGAACTCGCTGCCTGGGACAAAGCATGTAGAGTGAGGGGTCCCAATGCATCTCAGGTGCCTGCAAGGATTTTAGGAAGAGCCTGGTGCATTCTTGGGAAGCCTTGGCCCATGTGTGCCACACACTCAGCCCATTGGTCCTGGAGCACATGGATACCAGCCTGGTAATCCCCCATCCCTGCATCCCCACGGCCCCATCCGTGGCTGTGACAGCAGGCTAACTAAGGAGGGCTGGAAATCCAGGAAAATCCTCAGTCTGCAGGGGCATGGAGAATCCTTGGGAGGGCAGGAAGGCTCCAGGGGGTCTACCTGGGCTGCTCTGTCAGGAGCATCCCAGCCTCTGCAGCACTGCAGGCACGAGTGGACACAGGACTGTGATTAAATCCATTGCACACTGCTTTGCACTCACTGTGAAATTAGCAATCCTGAAAATGAGGGGCAGTTTCCCAGGGGAAGAGCTGAATCTCAGCCCGGCAGGGCCTGGTCTCCTCTCTGTGGCTCAGTGGAAGCAGCACGGTGGGGCTGGCAGAGCTGAAAGGCTCCGTGCTCTAGTTCAGTGAGGACCAGCCAGCCGGGCTGTGCCAGCTCTGAGGAACAGGTTTGGCCTCTGCTCAGTCCCATGGGCGCACAGGGTCCCGTGTGGCCTCAGCCACCTCTGCCATGGGACACATCCCACTGCCCCTCTGGGATCCGCAGCCCCCAGCACGGTCTCCCTGTGGCTTTGGGAGGAGAAGAGTGTCAGTGGGGAGCACAGCAATTCTCTTGATTAATTCAGAGAGTGGAGGCACGAAAAGCTGGGGCTGATGTGCTCAGTGCCTTGGCAGTGCCCAGCGTACCCGATGTGCTCCGCCTGCTGTGGGCATCGGCTGCTGCTCCCAGGGGAGTGGGTGGAACTGTGCTCCAGGCTGAGGAAGGAAAGCAGGAGTGCAGAAGGATGCTCTTCTCTCCAAAGCTGGCTCCGGAGCTGGCTGGAAGGATTTCTTTCTGAAACGCTGGCACAAGTTGCAGGGGAAATCACTCACAGAGGAAAGGCTGGCTTATTCCGAGGTTCCTCCTGGGTTTAGGTAGCTCAGGAGAGAGTGTTTGTAACAAAGGCACTCTGTGAGGAGCAGAGGGGGAGAATTAACCTGTGAATGTGGCTGTCAAGGGGAAGAAATCCACTGCCAAGCACAGCCCAAAGCTCAGAGGAGCAAATTGATTTCACTCCTGCATTTCTCTCTCCTTTCTATCAGCACCCGTGGAAGCAGCCATGAAGAACTTGTCAGTGATGAGCTTTGGGGACAATTCTTCCTGCACTTTCTTTCTTTTCTTTCTTTCTTTCTTTCTTTCTTTCAGAAAGAAAGAAAGAAAGAAAGAAAGAAAGAAAGAAAGAAAGAAAGAAAAAGCTTCTCTTTGCCGGGTCAGCTCTTTGGCTGCTGCTGGTGATTCCAGTGGATGCTTTTCCCCTCGTTAAACCCTGCCCTGTGCGGAAATGCGTGAGCTGGGGAACTTTGACACCCTGGTCCCTGCCAGGGCCCTGCCACCACGTCTGCCGTGATTGATGACTGTGCACAAGGGGCTGCAGATGCTGTGGTTGCACAGAACAACAGGGAGCTGGTTTCTGCGGTCGGGGGAGATGCTATCTGCCTGGGATTTGCCTCAGGAAAAGCCCCCCCAAGGCCTTCCCTTCAAGTTGCAAAACCAGTTGAGGCCACCCCAGATTTGGCTGTCTCTTTGCATAAGCACTAAATGGAAGGGAAGATTTTAGCAAGCCCCTTCAGATGTGCTGCTCAGTGGGAAGCTGGGCAGGAAAGCCAAAATTCACGATGGTTGCTGCCTGCAGGGACACAGGCTTTGGTCAGACCTCTCCTGGCTCAATAATGCTGGAATTGATGGAGCCATGGAAAAAAACGGCGGTGCAGGGATGTGACCTCTGGATTCTCAACAAGGGGAGCTCTGGATGAGTGAAAACGTGACACTGGATAGTTAAAACCTCGGGGTGTGTGTCCCCAGACCCTGGGGCAGTGGTCACTCCTGGGATGCGCTGGATGGACTTTGCCACTTGCCCTCACAAGGGAGAGCTGAGCCTCCTGACCTCCGTGGGGCTGGACCCCTCAGCCCCATGGAGATTCTCCATTTTGATCTCTTTTCTTATTCATGGCATGTGGCTAAGATACAGATTCCAGAGGCCTCTTTTTATATACAGATTGTTGGGGTGGGAGCTTCCCAGAAGGACGGAGCCCACCTAAACACACAAATAGACATAAAAGCTCTTGCTGCTGCAGAGTGTAAAAGCAGCCCTGCTCAAATGTGTTGTAAAACCAGGCAGATCAAGTCTCCCCTGCTGTAAACAGCTGCAAAATACCTCCCTTTTCAATTTGCAGTACCTGGACAAAGCACTCTGCCAGGATTTGGTGAGACACCGTGCCCATCCATCAGCTGCTGTCACCTCACCCTGAGTCTTGCTTGATCCCAGAGAATCAATCCTGCCTAATGTATAAATGCTCAATCTGGAGTCTCAGCTGTGGAGGAGAACACAGAGCTGTCAGATAAGCTGCAATTAGTGCATTTATCTACTTTATTTTCCTGTCGTTTCCCAAACACCATTTGCCTGCCTGCTTTTAATACACGTTATTAAACCTGCAGTAAATGTTGATTAAAGAAGCCTTAAAACCAGGTGTTTGTTTTCTAACACTGCTGTGAGATGCACTCTTCAACTGCCTTCAGTAAATTTTATTTTTTAGGAGTTTTTCCCACCTTCCAAGCACAGTTATGCCTGGGAAATAGGTTTTTAAGAGCAGATTAGTGAGTTGTCCTTCTGATTTGCTTTGATGTGCTTGGCTCCACTGGAGAGGGTGATGGGTCACAGCTTTGCAGGCAGCTCTGCTGCCTCGGAGAAGCATTTCCCCCCTTCACCAAATGCTCCTCAACCACTTTAAGCAAAACACTGCAGAAGAGATAGATATATTCTTATTAGTCTTGCAAGAGAAACTACAGCAATCAATCCCAGCGCTAGACTAACTCCTTCCCTTTGCAATTTGGATGTTGAGAAGTAATTTGGGGAGTAATCTCTGCGAATGGCAGCATGGAAGTAACTGCCTGCAATAAAACATTGCGGGGGTGACTGTTATCCTAATGATATTTCCAACAAACATTACTGAAATATGTTTTCCTCTCTAAAAATGGCAACAGAATTTAAATGTTCTTAGTGCTAACATGGAAATGGAGTAAAAATTAGCTGGGTTGGTTCTGTGATGATGATGATTTCTTTATTATTGCCACGGTGTGTGGGTTTCCCCCCTTCCTACTGCCCTGTTTATCCAGGGGTAGAGCATTATTCCCTGTTCATTATTCCCTGCTTCACGACCTGCTCGTGTGTTATTTCATGTGACAAAGCCCCTTTCCATTAAACCAATATAAATAATTGCTATATTCTTTCACAGAGGAAGCAGGAATATTGCACGTGGCAGTAGCATTAGAGGAAAAAGCTGCTGGCCTGATCCCAATGGCCTGTTCTCCTTTTTTTTTTTTTCCAGATGGGTTCATCTCTTATTCTTTGTGAATAATTTATCCAGGTATGCTTGGAGAAATTCTCTAAAGAAAAGATGACTGTCTTAAAACATCTATACCAGTGCTCCCTCTTGGGAAGGTTCTCCAGTGATGCCTAAAGGACCTTCATTTATCCTTCCAGCAGAGTGGTTTCCTGTGTGCGTGTGAGCAAGGCAGGGGTGCTGGGCTGTGCTGGGATTTTGGGAGAGGAGCTGGGGAGGGTCAGGAGCTGGAGGTGGGCAGTGATGAGCAAGGGGTGTGGGCCATCCAGCCATCATCTGACTGCGAGGCTGGAGGGTGGCTGAGATGTTCAGGGATACAGTTTGGAGCTGGGCAAATCCTCTGGGACCCGTGATGGAATCACAGAATTTTTAAAGCTGGAAAAGCCCTCCAAGACCATTCAGTACAACCATCACTGACAAGGCCAGCACTAAACCATGTCCCCAAGTGCCACATCTACACATCTTTGAAATCCCTCCAGGGATGGTGACTTCACCACAGCCCTGGGCAGCCCATTCCAGTCCTGGAAGCCTTTCAGTGAATAAATTTTCCCTGCTCTCCAGTCTAAACCTTCCTTTAACTCAGTCAGTCTGCTGGCTGCAGTGCGGTTGGGTTTGTAGAGCAGGATAGCTGAGGGTGGGGGCTTCAAGGGGACCTGCCCATGCCTTCCTTGGGTGTGTGGGTGCATGTTGGGTGCCTCTGGTTGCAGATGGAGCCCATGGTGGCCAAATCTCTCCAGGCAAGTGCTTCCTGCATTTCAGCGTTTCCAAACCGAAGCGGGATGGATGGAGAAGCAGTGCCAATGCTTGCTCCTGTCTCCATCTGGCCAAACCTGCTGAGAGGGCTTGGAGGCCGGAAGGGAAAACTCTCCAGGATCATCATCAAGGCATCTGAAACCCCAGGACATCACGAGCTACAGGAAACACGAGAGGGAAAACTTTGGGGGAGGCTTCAGACATTTGCTGTGCCTGGTGCTCCTGCTCGGAGCGCAGCCAAGCGTCATCCTCCCCCGGAGTCACGGCAAAGCCCTGCACGGCCAATTAAATCCTGTGTGAAAGGAAGGCCGGGGTGTTGCTCAGCCCTCGCTGTCCCTGTGGAAGGGGGGCTGCTCTTTTTAGCAGAACTCTGCCCTCCCTGGAGGGGGAGCCGGCTCCTGGCTGCTCCCAGCCGCTGCCGCTGCTCGGGATGCGCTTTCTGTGCCCTGCCTCTGTCAGATGCGAAGCTATTAAGGCAGGTGATTAAATGCGATGCCTCTCTATCGATCCTCCGCCGCTTCCCAGAGCCAGGGCTGACGTTATCCTCTTTGGATATTCATAGAGCTGCTGCTGAGAGCCGGCTCGGAAATCCTTCTGGACAAAGGTGTCAGCAGCCGTCTGCCGCCTTCTGCGGCGCTCGCGGCTGCCAGGCTCCTGCGCCGAGCTCCCGGGCACGGGGGGACGAGGGCTGGTGATCATCAGCTCGTGAACGACCATGGTGTGACCCCATGCCGGCTGTGAAGGTCTGTGGCCAGGAGGAGGAGGAGGAGGAGGACGAGGAGGACACGTCCTGGTGCATCCGCCCGTTCCTGCAGCTCAGGACTCTGCACTGCTGGGATGCTGATGTCCTCTCTCCTCTGGATGCTGGGCAAGCTGGGCTGTACCTCTGGGGATCATTTCTTCCTTCCCACTGGTTGTGAATACCATTTTTCCAACGGTTCATATAGTTCTGTTCTTTTCTCTCCTATTTGGCTGATTTTCAATGGAAGCATCCCCCTGTGAACTGATGCTGAGGGACCTCGAGTGACACCACCCTCTTATTTGGATGGGGAAGCCAAGAACAGAAGGGAAGGCCTAAGAGCATGCAGGCTGTTCTCCAAACACATCAGAAAAAAATAAAACAACAAAAAATTTGGTTTTAAAGCATTTTTACTAGGTGTTTGGTCTGCAGCCAACAGCCTAATGCATCACTGAGTTTAGCTCCATCCATTCTGCGGTGCAGTTGCCCAAGAAATCAATGCCCTGACATACTTTCCTTTGCTAGAAAATACACTTTTGCTTGAGTGGGTGTGAAAACCGAGCTCTTGCCAAAACCTTGTGAGTGCTGGGGAAGGCTGTCCCGCTGAGCCCAGCTTCCAGAGGAGCCACAGGACAAAGGCTGCGCTCTCCGACTTCTGTTCTGCCCACAGGGGCCGCGGGGCTTTGAGTACTGACCAGAGAGCAATTGAACAAGGGAAATGTCTTCCAGTTTCTGGCTGAAAATAACCTTTTTCTAGTGCGTGGCCAGGTGATTTGTAGTCTAGGCTGATTTTCTGGCTTGCTTTATTCATAAAGCATACAAAAAAAACCCCACTGCATCACCTGGGCCGTGCTCTGATTTCTGCACAGACACAGCTCCATTGGGTGTGTTTGGTCTGGGCTGCTGTGGGCAGAGGCTGAGGTGATGGTGATGGGCTCCCCCCAACAAAGGTGATTTTTTGGAAGATTTTCTGCAGGGTGAAGTGCCTCTGAATGACTGCCCGTGGATTTTGAGAAATGATTTCCTGCAGGGAGAATCCCCATGGATTTGGGTCTGGGGGTTGCTCTGCTGTTGTCAGCCCTCTGCCATCCCAGACCTCGGCTCACAGGATCTCTGTTTCACTGCTGGCATTGTCCATCCCCTGCCTCCCTCCTGCGAGGTCTCTGACTCAGAGCCTGTCTCCTTCTGACAAGTTTATTGGTTTTCCAGAGCCTTTCCAGTGCTACTGAGGCAATGCCTTTCATTTTGAGGGCGAAGCAAGGAATAGTTAATGCCTTCAGGAGCGGGTGAGCTGTGTGGCTGGGCTGCCTTGTGCAAGACCCCTGTCCCTTCGTGTGCCACATCCCTGCTCCTGATGCAGCACGGACGAGCATAGGAATGCCCTGATGTCATTCCTGGAGGGCGTTGGAGGGGCTTGCTTGTGTTTCCAGCTCTGCTGGGGAGAAGCTGGATGGTTTTGTTCACATCAGAGCCCTTTGCTGCCTGCTGGGATCTGCCTGGAGCAGGGGCATGAGCAGGGTGTGCAGGGCCCAGGGTGAGTGGGATAGGAAAGCCCCAGGAAAGTCTTACAGGTGTCCTGGGCACGGGGTGCTATCAACCCATCAGAGGCACACACAGGCTTCTGGATGCTCATTTTCTGGATGGATTGACAGCTCCCAGCTCCAGAGCCCCCAGGAGAAGGAGAGGTGAGATCCCTGGTGCCCTTCCACCTCCACTGTGCTCAGTGGCACAGCTTCCTGTGGCCTGGGAAAAGCACACACTCCACCTTGAGATTCACTCTGCCACCTCTAAGAGGTCCTTGATGTCCTCTCTCCTGCCCAGCTGCCTGCTTGTTTTCCTCCTGCGGGTCTGGCCAGCTTCTGGACAGAGCTGTTTGCTCTCCCCAGTCCTGGCACCCAGACCCTCTGATGGCAGCACACCCTGGGACCCTCCTCTCACCTTGAAGGATGCCAAGGTCGTTAATCCACTTCGCGGATTAAAAAACTGAAAACATTTGGAGCACGAGGAGCCATGTCCCAAACCCCTGCTGCCCCAGCACCGTGCCTTAGAAAGCATTGTCAATTTGCAATCAGGCCAAAAATGCGGCTTTTTCAGTGGAAAAAAAAAAAGTGCAGCTGGGAAAGGACAAAAAAAGGGTGTTTACTCCTTTACCACATTATAATAGGACTGTGATGGGGAAGAGTGAAGTGCTGCAATGAGCAGAGTGCTCCTGAGTGAGTCTTGAACTTGTGGAAGGGGAGGCTGATGACAGGACCCACATCTTTGGGACCAGGGATCATCTGTGTCAACAGTGGGATGGAGTAGACAGTGGGGCTCTGGGGAAGAGTGAAACCAAATAAAACCCCAGAAGAAAAGAAAGCCAGTAGCAAAACCCTCAGAATGACCCCTTTCTTCTGTGCCCAGAGACCTTGAACCAAACCTTTAATCATTCTGGGAGGGATGTGCCTGCACGGTGGCAGGAGGGCAGTGGCTCCCCAGCTCGAGATTGGGGTTTGCACAGTGATTGAGATCTCAGCTGGGCCAGAAATCACTCAGCAGAGTGCAGGGGAAAGAGCAGGGAGAGGCACTTAGGAGCTGCTGTGTGACACCTGTGAGCTCCGTGTGAGCTCTGTGTGAGCTCCGTGTCCTGCTGCATGGCCGTGTGCAGAGACAGCAGCTCTCAATTTGAGCTGAGCATTTTCCAGGTATCCAAAGGTTCTGGGGCTTCGATTTTCATTACCTGCTCACTGCAGGTTACTCCTCACCAGGGGCTGGTAAGATGCTGTCTGAAATTTAACTTCAGCGAAGGAGTCACTCAGATGTGCTCCGAGTAATTTCCACTCCTGGAGCCCCATGATGTTTTTGGAGGATGCTTATCCCTTCCAGGGGTAGAAGCTGCTCCCAGTGCAATAGAACTGGTGTGAGGCTGGGGTCAGCCCCTCGCCTGGAGCAGTGAAGTCCAAGGGAGATGCTCTTGGAGCCAGCACACCATGCCCAAAGGATCCCAGCTCCTTTCTCCTGCAGGGAGAGAAGCTGAGGGAGAGATGACCCCAAACCTCTGCCCTGAAGCTACAACAACTGAACGAGAGTGGGGCCTGTGAGCTCCTGAGACACATTGAGAAAGCAAATGGGGTGCAGCGTTCAGGGGAACAGTTTGGGGAGCAGCTTTGAAGCTCAGCACAGACATTCCCCATCCAGCAGAGCTGCTGTAGGTTTCCTGAACTCTGCTCTAAGTGCAGAGTCAAGCAGTTTGTGCTCAGCCCTCGGCTCACAGGTAGCCAGCTGTGAGTGCAAAACCTGGGTCAGCTCTGCTTCCCTCTGATCTGTCCAGGTGGCCGTGACCTGGAGAAGCTGAAGCTCCTGTCCTCCCCCGAGACACGCTGGAACTGCAGATGGAGCATTCTAAATGCCTTTGCAGAAGCTGAGCTAGTACAAAATAGAGTTTTTACTTCACCCTTCACATGCCTGCCCTTGCCCTTGTCCCTCTGGTCCCATCCTGTTCCAGCACTGGTCCTGCTCTGTCACTCCTCTCTCCTGCCCTGCAGGGGAAGCCGTGACCCGCTCCTGGTGTGAAGGAGATAATGCTGGGAGGAATGCTCTGCCAGAGCAGTGAACTCAGCTCATTACAGAGTGTTCCCACAAATTTCTGCTGCCCTCTTATCAGCCCATCAGCTTAACCAGATCACCCTTCAGCTCCCACCAGACACCTCTGCGCCTCCGCAGTCCGAGCCTTGGGAGCTGCAGCCTGACTCACACTGTGTGGGAGAAAGTAATTGTTCCATCCACGGCAAATTGGACCCGTAATAACCTCTCTCTCCATAACAGCAATGATGCTCCTTCAAAAATATATTTTAATTGATTTTGGATAATGAATTCGGCTTAGCAGGGAGCGGGCAGCGGAGGGATGAGGAATGAGTGGATGGGGAAGAGCACGTGGAAAGGAGAAGCGGCTGCTGTGTCCTGTGGAGAAGGTGCAGGAGGCTTGGTGCTGCAGGCAGGGCACGGGCAGGGCACGGGCAGGGCACGGGCAGGGTGTGAGCAGCCAGTGTCTGGGACAGGAGCAGAGGGTGAGCAGCACCACTGCGCTCACCATCAGCCTCGCCCGGGGCTGTTTCTTGGCGCTGTGCAGGGGCTGTGTCCACACAGAGCCTCGGTGAGCACCTCATGTGCATGAAAGGGCTTTCCTTCCTCCTCCTCCTCCCTCTGCCAGCCACTTCAGAGGCTTCCCCAGGGTTGTCTGCCCACACCCCGGGGTGCTGAGGAGCTGTTTCACATCTCTGAGAAAGTACAGTTGCCCCTTCCTCAGAAGTTCTGCTGTGAGCCAGCGAAGAGCATCTGATGGAAGGTGAGCTGAATCCAAAACGCCAGTGCCCTCCTCTGTGAGGCTTTGTTCATCCTCACAGCTCACAGCAGAGATGTTCAGGGGGTTAATATGAGACTGCCATATACCACTGCAGCAGTTTCGTCTCTGCTTGGAGATGCCTCTGTTCCTGTCTCTTGCTGGGAAGAAAATGCAACAATGCTCTCTAGAGGCAGAAGAAGTCAGGGAGAGCTTTGCTTTCCCTGGCTCTGTCTTTCATCATGACCTCACTGCTCTTCCCAGCTGTTTATTTCCCAGAGAAACAGCCGTTTCTGGGCATTTTTGGCCTCCTGAGATGCAGCTTGGGTAGTTTGCTTCCCCCTCCCTCTGCACAGGAGAATCTAATGCAGCTGATCAGAGGAGGGCTGAGAGGAGTGGGGAGTGTTTTGAGTCAGGATGGAGCTCTGGGAAGAGTTTGCTGTGCAGGGTGATGGAGGAAGGGGAAAGGGCTGGGGAAAACGTGCTGCAGCCTGGTCCAGCATCGCTCTGGGGCAGGGAAAGTGGGGCTCATGGTGGGATGTTAGAAGGGAAAGGTCTTCTGAGGACTAATCAACCCCAGGTCCCAGGTGAAGTCAGGTGCAGCTGTGGGACTGCAGAAGCCCAGTCAGGCACCAGCTGCCCCTTAGTAAAGGCCAGGTGGGACACAGAAGCTGGTTTGGGAGGGTTTGGGCCTCTTCTGGGCAGAGCAGGCAGCAGCTTTGACACTGGCTCTTCTAGGACTTATTTTGGTGTGGAGAAGGGACTGGAGCCCTAGTCACTCAAGGAGTTTTTTGAGTGAGTGTGGCCCTAAGCCCAGGAGATGCTGGAGGACCTCCTGGGATGCTTTGATGGAGGCTTTAGTGGGCAGCTTGGGAGGAGCTGGTCCAGGTGCAGCTCCTGAGGCTGGGTTGGGCTGTGCTGAACTGCAGAGATTCCTGCGGGAGCCTGAGTCTGCAAGAACTGGCAAAAACGGGAGTGCCAGCACCTGAACCAGCAGTTACAAATCCTAATCTCTGCTTTCCTGAGAGCCCAGCTGAGACCTGCACCCAGCTGCTCTGGTTGTTGTATGTACAAAATGTTTGGGTCCTCTGCTTGGGATCCTTTAAGGGGGATGGGGTTAAAGGGTGATGCTCTGCCCTTTGCAGGGGTGTCAGAGGTGGTAGGGCCAAGATGGGAATCCAGGTGTGATTTTTTTCTTCATGTGGGCAGTTGACAAGTAGACTCAGCCTGTGTGTGGAGTGGTGCTCAGTGGGGTCCCTTTCACAGAATCCCAGAATAGTTTGGGTTGGACAGGACCTTAAAGCTCATCTTGTTCCACTCCCCTGCCACTGGGACACCTTCCACTATCCCAGGTTGCTCCAAGCTCCATCCAACCTGGCCTTGGACACTTCTAGGGATGGGGCAGCCACAGCTTCTTTGGGCACCCTGTGCCAGGGCCTCAGCACCCTCACAGGGAAGAATTTCTCCCTAATATCCAATTCAATCCTGCCCTTTGTCAGGTTTGATGCCCTTCCCCCTTGTCAGCTGGGCTCGCTGTGCTCTCAAAATGTGGGGATTGTCCCTTACCTTATACCTGGAGCTGGTGGGATGCAAAGCCCAGACCACCCCTGGCCACCAAAAGAAAACAGAGTAATTAATTTTACTATCCTGGCCAGTTTCCAGTCCACTCAATTACATTCTGCTGATCCACCCTGCAATCCCATATGTTGTTGTTTATTTTATTAGCTCATATTGCAAATCTTTCAGTACGAGCTGCCCTATGAATAGCCTCGCCTGCTGAATTAATCGTGCTGCTGAAAGTTTCAGGTTAATGTATAAAATGTACTTGCAGGCCCTGGATAAAGGAAACAAAGGAAATTATATTACTGAGCTGGACTGGGCAAATCTCGTGTCCCCAGGTGACTGGGATGATACATAAAGAATTAAATGGACGAATCACCACTCTCACAGGGAAGAATTTCTTCCCAATATCCCGTCTACCCCTCCCCTCTGGCAGTGGGAAGCCATTCCCTGTGTCCTGTCACTCCAGGCCCTTGTCCCAAGTCCCTCTCCAGCTCTCCTGGAACCCTTTTAGGCACTGGAAGGCGCTCCAAGGTCTGGCAGTTCTGGATAGTGCTGGATTGGGTTTTATCAGCTGAAATACCTGTACCTGCCCTCCCAGGCAGCTGCCCTGGGGGTACCTGTGTGCTTCTTTATATTCCTGGTGATTTTTCTATTGGAAAGCAAGTCCCTTATTGCATGTCTGCCTTTATTCAGGATGCTGGGTGCATCTGGCCACATCTTTTAGCTTTTATTATATGCAGTCTGCAAGCCAAGGTGGGTTGTGTGGGACTGTGCTTCCTCTGCTGTGCTCTGATCTACCGAGAGTGATAAATCAGCGCTGGGGGCTACACGTGCAGGCTGCAGATATACATGGAAGGGCAGTTGGTGTTAAATTGCACCAGATTAAAGCATTTCTGTTCGGGAACCCTTGCTCTGGTTTAATTTCATGGGGTTCTGTGCTCTGAGAGACTCGGTTGCTATGGGGAGCTCACTGCCTTTGGAGCTGGGAGGGATCACTTTGGTTATTTACTCCGACCTCCAGCGAGGTGTGAAGTATTCCCCGTAATTCTGCAAACCCCAGTTCTGCCTGAGCTCCTGCATATGCTGCATCTTAACTTCAGCACTGAGCGATGCACCATAGCAAACCCCTGAAAGACCTTGTTAAGTTTGGAAATTACCTTCGCAATTAAAACCTGTCTTGTTTCTAGCTCCTGTTTTATTTCTCTCTAGTTTCCGATGCCAGGGGCTTGTTGTGGCTTTCCCTGCTGCATTAAAAGATATTTGTTATTGGGCAGCACCAGGCAGGGCTGTCCCAGAGAGGCTGAAGGGAGGTGGCTGCATGGTCTGGGCAAATAACTGGGATTCACAGCTCCTTTGGGAAGGGGACAGGTAGGGATGGATGATAAGGGAGTGTGTGAAATAACAAAGGCCTGAGGCAGGAGTTTATTTCTCATTTCACAGACTCAGTTCATCAAGTTGTTGATGCTGGACTTCACAAATGTCCTGGGTTTGTGCAAAGGCTCAGCCAGCTCTTGCTCTCTTAAGACTGTTTTGCTTTTCCATCTGCATTTTTCCCACCTCTTTGGTGCTGTTACATGGATGGATAAGCAGTGCCTTGATTTATCCCTGGATTTTGGTTGCTGAGGCTGCTGCTGTCTGTCACAGCCCAGCGTGCTCCTTTGCCACCCCCTCGTTTACTTCCCAAGGGCAGAGGTGCATGTCTGGGGTGCTGGGGAGCCTTAGGGATGGGGCATTGCTGAGATCAGAGGTGCTGCTCTGCTTCTCCCACCAGCTGATTACAAGGAGCCATGAGGAGCACAGATTCACCTCCAGAGAGGTGCCTGAGGTGTGGGGAGGGCATGGTGCTAAAATTGTGGGGAAATCTGAACCCGTGTGGGACCCTCATTAAACGTTTTCACTCCCTGCTCTCTCGCCCCTCCTGTCCCTGGCTGTGCTTGCAGGACCCGAGCTCTGCCCTCAGCAGTGCTGCAGAACCCTCCTGTCACTCAAGGGTGACCTGTGTTTGCTGCCAACTCATACTTTGGTGTTAACTCTTAATTAACCCAAACTCTCATGGAGGTGTGCAGGAATCTGGGTGCTGTTGAGGGGAATTTGCATTTGGGTGGTGAGAAAATTGTGTAGCCAGAGGGATGCTGGTGTTTTCCATCAGGCAGTGAGTGCCATCCATTACTCGCTGCTCTAACTCGATTTGAGGCACTGTGCTGTCAACTCTTTAAATCTGATTAGCACAAGTGTTTCTTCTTCTCCTCAGTGATTTGCTGTGGTCTTAATGTGATGCCCACTAATGACAGGGGAAGAAGCTAAACCAACTTATTTTCCCATCGAATAAATGGCAACTTGCATTGCTCTTAAAAACAGTGAATGGAAGAGGAAACCTCCGTTGTGGAGGCTGCTTGATGGAGCCAATTAATTCTGACTGCTAGGAGCAGGATAAATTGGGAAAAGGGAGTTGGACACGCACTCACACTGCCCTGAGAGGAGGTGATGATCTGCTCTGGCCGCTCTGAGTCCTGGCCAGGGAAACTCGACACTCAGAGGATGTGTGGTTTGAGACAAGCCAACCCTGGGAGTCACCAGGGACCCATTAACCTCCCAGATTTCTTGCTGGGGGCACCATCCACTTTTGTAACCCAAGTTGCAGGGGGAAGGTGTATCCTTGGGGATGTGTCGTGTCATTCCCGAGGTCCGAAGCTGGTTCCTCTCCCTGTTTGTCATGGCAGAGCCAGAGCCAAGACCACGGGGCTCAGGACCTCTCACTGCCGAGCAAGGCTTTATCTGGAGACCCACAAATGTTCCTATAACCACTGGGGTAGTTTCAGAGTGTGTGTGTGCAGCAAAAGGTGAAGCCAGCCCTGATCCTCCCCCCGGCCGCAGAGTGCGTCATCAGCTCTTTCTCTGCAAACAGGGGTGGGAAATGCAAGTCAGATCTCTGCCAGGAGCACTGCTCCTGCTTTGCATGCAGAGTGCAGGTGCCCAGACAAGGGCAAGTGTGGCAGAGGCTTCGAGGTGAAACAAAAAACCTCACTTGGTGCTTTTTTTTTTTTTTCTTTTTTCCTCCAAGTGCCTGTCCTTCTGGTCTGGAAAAAGTAGGTTGAAACAGGTTTTTTTCTTTCTTCATCTTATTTTTCATTCTTGCTGCGCGTGTTTTGCTGCAGGATTTACTACAGAGAGCCCTTCATGCTGTTTCCACAGGCTTATTTAATATCTGGGGTCTGCGGCAGTTCTTCCCTGGCCTATATGTTTTGCTGGGTTTTTTCCTCCACGCTGCAACTTGCTATTAAATTTCACTGTGCGCCCTTGAGTGCTTTTGTGGAAAGATCCCACTGATGTGTTCACTATGATAATCATAACCCTGTGCTAATTACTTCCATCACAGATAACTGTGCTCGGCTCTGAAGCACTTCTCCTTCTCTTTATTCCTTTCTGTCTTCCCCTGTTCCTCCTCCCTGTTCTGTGTTCTGATCATGAATGCCACTGAAGGATTGCTCCTTGCTAGAATACTCCAAGTAAATTGTTTGTAAAGCAGCACCATGTACTACACATCCCATAGTGATCCCTGCTCAAAATCTGCAATGGTCCCTTGCTGAGGTTTGTGCTGAGGGACCTCTGCAGGCTCTGGGATGGCATTTTCTGTAATTGATGTCCCACCGAAGGAGGTGATTTAATTCTGCTGAAGTCATATTTGTTTTCTACAAATCTCCCAAAGTTCATGAGGCCAATTAATCCAAGGAGATGAGACTTTAATGGCACTGATGTATCATCCTGTGCTGAGCTCATCCCCACGTGTGAGGCAGGGTGATGCACGGGATGATGATGATGGTGAAGGCTTTGAGCAGACCCTTGGAGCCCTGCTCTCAGGCAAGGTGAGATGCTTTGCTCCATATGGACACAGAGCAGGGCCAGGACTGTCCCCATTTGAGGGAATTTGCAGTCCTAAAGTGTGACACAACCCAGGACAGATTTGCTGTAGAACCTGACTCAAAAATCATCCCATTACAAGTAAATGTAAAAGGCTTCTGAAGAGCAAAGCCTCCACAAGTGGAGTAACATCATGTTACATGTTCCTCTGCTCCCATCTGCTCTAGAGCATTTTTCCCTCTGTATTTTCCAGCTTGGATGATGCCAAATGGTGGGGGATCCAGGACTGCTGTCAGCTGGGTGCTGCTGTAGTTTCCTTCATGGAAAAGGCTGGAGATTAGAGATGTGTAACCTTTACACCCAAAACCTCCCTGGGGGTCCTTCCTACTCAAATCCTCCTGTTTGCCCTGTTTCTGTAAGCTGGTTTCTGTGAGCTGCAACTTAATCAGGATGTTAATTTTAACCTTTTCTTGAAGGATTATGTTCCACCCTGCTTAACTCCCAGAAATGCTGACACCCCATGGGCATTCCCCGGAACCAAATGTTTTTCTCCCTTCAAACTTTTCCTGTGTCTTTGCAGTTCTGCCTTGTTACTTCTTCCTAATGGTGCCAACACAAATCCTGGGGCTTCCTGAATAACTCTGCTATGTGCTGGAATTAATAATTAATAATAGGCATCTGTCAGCTGGAAACTGCATTATTCAAAGCAGGATGATGTGGGTGGGCAGCTGCTCTTGCTGGTGGAACATCTCTCCCGTAGCATCATGTCACAGCATCAGGGGAAGGCTGGGTGATGTGCTGGGTATCAGGGGGTGTGTGGGAAGGATGCAGGTAGTGATTCAGCCCTGTGAAAACACGCCTTGCCTGCTGCCAGTACCCATTTCTGGGGAGGAGGGTAGGAGGGATGGCTGTGAATCTCCCAGGGCTTTGTCAGGATACTGGGAAGTCAATGGGACAGAAGGGAAGAGCTGCCAAGGCAGAGCCTGCTCTGCTTTCCAGGCTCTGCTGCTGTGACTCAGGGGGTTGGATCACAGCTTTGCCTAAGTGACAGCTTTTGTAGCTTTTGTTCTCCTGATTTAGGTGGCTCGTTTGTTTCCCAGAGGGTTTTTCTGGGATTTTGCCTCCTGCTGTTTCCCTGGGGGGTTTTTCAGTGACACCTCCATGGTGTCCTGCAATGCTGGAGCAGCCTGGGGTGACCCACAGTGAGGGAAGAGCACGAGGTTTTCCCAGTGTTCAGTATGGTGAGGACAGGACCCCCTGAAAAGAGGATGCACAAGTGTTTGCTTCAAGAAATACCTGGAAAAGAGATGCTGATGGATGGTAGTCTTTTGGAATAATTTTTCCCTCTCAGGGGCTTTTTATAAAGTACGAGCAGGATAAGCATCATCTCCTGGTGCCAAGGGTGGCTTCTCTTTAGCAAGGAGCACTGCCACTGCCACGGGGTGACATTTCAGCATGGCAACAGCACGGTTCAAAATAGTAATGAGGATACAACTGTTGTTTGCACAGATGAATGTAGAAAGTGATGTGAAATGGCAAGAAACCCATTTGTCTGGAAACACAGGTTTCTTAGCACCCACTTAAGCCCTCTGACATATGACATTTCTTCCTCTGAGCTTCAAAGGAAGTGAAGGCTGTGAAAAGCAGGTTGTCTACCACGGGAAGAAGAAATGTGTCTCTAGATTAGAGCTGTCAGTCCACATTTGCTTTTTGCTGTGGAAGTGATGAGTTTGCCCAGGGGGCTGTGGGAACTTCCCTCTTTGTCCCTGCCTGTCCTCGCTGGGCAGGAGGATGCTGAGGATGGGCATGGATGGAAGGCCTAAATTTTGCCATTTTCCTCACCACCATTGCAGTTAGTAAACACCATCTGCCTGCCAGTTTTTCTGGTGGAAGCTGTTCAGGAAAAATGTTTTTAAAAAAAAAAAAAAGGCAGTTGCACAGAAGTGAAGATTTCAAATGGGTGCTTTCTACTTTTTTCATCAGCTGTTGCTGTCTTGTGAAGTACCAGTTACTAATTAGCCCTCGTATCTCATTAAAATCATAGTGGGTTTTTTTACCTACTGAAATTTTGTAAATAGCCTTTATTCTGGTCTTTAATGCTCAGTGATTGAAGTATTTATTGGGTGCCACTTATGCAGCTCTGTGCCTGTGTTCATTTTCTCCTTAAGACGTTTACTAAACCACTGCTTAGAATTACTCCAGCCCATCTGGCATATTAAGTGTTTGCTCAGAGTGTACCCGACTTTCCCATCCACTTCCTCAATTAATATTAAATATTCAGGGGAATTTAATTTTTTTTCCCCCTCCTCGCCATCTGATCTTTGTGGCTGTAATGGCATATTTGGGTGGAAATGTGGCTGTAGCAGTGGAGTGTGAGCTCAGGGGTCAGGAGGTGGGTGTTGGAGGTGAGGTGAAGGTGCCCTGTTCTGCACAGCAACAGAGAATGCAGCAGGCAGATGGCTCTGGTAATGGGCATCCTCAAAGCCAAGGATATCAAAGTCAAAAGACATTATTCCACCTGATTCTGGCATAGCAGGGAAGGGGCTCCTGGAGGCAGGGATTTAATTCCACCCCGCCAGCCGTGTCGGCTCTGAAAGCTGCCCTGCATCCCCAGGGAGCAGTGAGGATGGGAAGCATCAGAAATGAGCTGCCCTGGCAGAGCTCAGTGGGGAAGCACTTGTAGGAAACCTGTCTGCATTAGGCATGACAGAGACATGGTTTTACTGCTGTAGCCAGCCTCGCAAACAAAAAGGAGAGCAGAACACGTCACTTGCCTGGTGATTATCCAAAGCTGGCTAAACCCCATGCCAGCAACAAAATCAGGGCTAAGAAAGGATTTAGGTGGCAGTAAAATATTCACAGTGGGGTCGAGGGTGGAAGGCATTTATTAGCTCTGAAGAGGATCTCCTGCAGTAAAGAGGGGTCTGGCTTTATAGCTCTTCCCATTAGATGGGAAAAGGTGCGGCTTGGACTATCCCAGCCTTAAACCTGTCCACCTGGAGACTGAAATAAGAGATACTGAAGAGGAGGGTTTATAGAATTCTTACTCCAGGATGCTGTACAGTCTTTACAGCATCATTGTGGCTGGCTTGGAATGTTGATAAGAAAATCTTTCCATATCTGTTTTCCATTATCTATTTTTTTCTTTCTATCCTTTGCACGGGAAGAGATGAAGTAGGAATTTATGGAAGGTGAAAGCACATGGAGTGTTTGCCTTTGGAGGTGGCTGTGATCCTGTGTGTGCTGCTGTGCAAGATACCAGCACCTGGTGAAGAAGTGGCTCTTCCCTGAGCCAGCAGCCACCAGGGTGACCCCGAGGTCCCTCACCAGGCCCTCACCGAGGTCCTCACCAGGAGCCCTTGACCCCTGCTGTTCAGCTCCGTGGCAGGTGCTTTCCTTACCCCCTAACAAAGTGGACTCTGCCACTTCTGGAGGTCATTGGGAGCTTGGCTTTGTCTCTCAGCCAGCTGGATTGAGGGAATCTGAGGGGAGACAGAGCATTACAGACTCGTGTGTAGGTGCAGGCGCACACTCATCAACATAAACTCAGTGTATATAATTTATGTTGATCCAAACAAGGCTGTAGAGATGCAGATCAGCTGTCTCATGCCTCATTAACATGCTCCAAACCTGCCTGTGCTGCTCTCAGCAGCAGCAGCACCGCCCTGGGTCCCATGGGGGATGTGATGCTCTGATCCTGGTGGGAGATGAGGCTCCGGGGCTTGTTTTGGGGTGAAGCTTAGATTCTGGCCAGGATGTTACTTTGCAATGGAGCTGTGGTGGGTGTGAAGCCAGCAGTGGTGTAAGTGTGTGTTTGTGGAATTCCTGCCCCAAAAAGACCTTCTCGTGTCCCCAGCCATGCCCTGAGATGGATCTCCTGGGGAGGGCAGAGCTGACCCGTTCAGTGCTGTGCTCCTCTGTGCTTGCTTCCTATGTTTTCTTTCTCATGGCATTTTGTTTCCTGAAAATAATATGGAAAAGGAGGGAAAGCCTTTCAAGTTCTCTGTTCTCCTCATGGAATCTGTGTGTTTTGATCTCTCTTTGGGGACCTGCAGCTCCCTTCCCACTGCTTCCCCTTCCAACCCCCTGGGGACCCACCATCGCAGTTTTTGGAGACCCTGAGCAGCATTGCCTGGTACAAACCGGATTCATACTGCCCAACCCAGCCCCAACTTGCTGATTTTCCTAAACAAAGCAGTGAAGAACTACAGTGCAACTGCAGAGTCCTATGGAAATCCTGCTTTTTATGCCCAAAATAGGAAAGACAGTGTTTAGCAATAATAATTCCTCTGCAATGGGAGTGACTGACAACAGCATCTCCTGGTGAGAGAGACAAACACGGTGTTTCAGACAAAAGGAGACATTTCCTTTCCTTACAGAGCTGCAGCCTGTGTTTTGCAAGTTAAATCGCTGCGATTCGCTTGGAATCCACCTGGTGACGAGCTGGGTGTTTAGTGACACACTGCTCCGAATTGCACACCCCCTACTTCTGGTATTTCTAAATTACTTGCCTATTAGAAATTAATCCTAAAGAAGGGCAAACACTCCGTGTGCTGACAGCCTGAGGGTTCGCTGCCACCCCTTCAGTAATTATGAATTTGGCAGGTTCGTGGGAAGGGGAGTGCAGGAAAGCCTTGAGTGAGGCGTTGCCCTCCCCGATGCTGTGAGGGCCCAGGGGAGCGGGGAGAGGGAAGAAACACCTTTTTGATCATCTGGACGGGGTGATTTCTGCAGCGTGGGTGGCAGGTGGGCACAGAGGTGGTGCAGAGCCCTGCTCCATCTGTGCTGGATGGGTGCCGGGGGGGTCTCTTCCCAGATTTTGCTGACAATGTGTCTCCCCAAACTTGCCAAGGCAACAGAAGGGAAAATTAATCACAGGGAAGGCTGCTTGGAGCTGTGCTGGAAAACAGGCAGAAGTGACTCGCTGTGTTGGTTTCATTGGTACAATGTTCTAAATTGAATTTTAACCACTTCCATTACTTTTCTCCCTCTAGAGGTAGATCTGCCCTGAGGCAGGGATGGCAGCCTATCCCGTGTCCCCACGTCTGCCGAGCAGGATCCTTCCTGGAAGCAGCTGGAAGTTTCTAATTCCCATTTCTGCCCTCCTTGGCTGCCGGTTTCTTCGTGACCTCCTGTGGGAACCACCTCCGTGAGCTGCTGCGGGTATTTGCAGAGGAACATTTGTCTTTGTTCCCTGCTTATGTCCCTTTGCTTCCAGGCACTTCTGTGTCCCCCTGGATCTCCCCTGCTGCTCTCTTGGCCAGGGAAGTGCCCGATGCAGAGGGAGAAATCTCTGCTGATGGGTAGCGATGAACGTGTCCTCATCCACACTTTTCCATTGTGTAAGACACGGCAGCCCAAATTGCTGGCAGATTTCTGGGTCTGAAGGAAGTTATGTCCTTTACTGTTCCCGTCTGGAAAGTTGCATATGGTGATATTTCCAGCTTGCAGCTCCCTGCACCCGGTGGTGACTCTCAGGCAGGCTGGGTGCAGCCAGATTCGCTCCTGACACGCTTTGTCACCTCCTCAAGCTGCTTCTCACAAGCTCAGCAGTTTAAACGTGCCTTTCAGTGAAGAATGCCAGGAGGAAATGGAAGTGTTTTTCCTCTTTTCTAATCAAAGTTGAGGGGTTTTCACCCCAACGCGTGCCTGTCATCTGGAGTTATGAGAAGCTGCCGAATGACTCGGTGCTCAGCAGATGCTGGGGAGTGCTTGGTGCAGTGATCCACCCTGCTGGAACTGCTGAAACCTCATGGCATCAACTGAAAACAGGCCAAGAAAAATAAATTTTCTTTATTCAACTTATTTATTTGCACTGGACTGTCACCCCCGTTTTTATTTCACCACTTTCTGACTTGGTGCTCCAGAGTTTGGCTGTTCAGTGCCATCAGTGGGCAAACAGCCGGAGGCTGAAGGTCTGCTCATGGCAGTGCAATGAAAACCTCAGCTGGACAAGCCCAATGCCTTGATTTCTGCAGGAATGGCACCAGGAGAGACCCACAAGAGAAAGGAACATGCTGGAGAGGAGCTGCAGGTATGTGTAGGGCTGCAAGTGGTGAACCAAACCAGAAGGTTGGATGATCAGAGGCATGGGAGGTGCTGGGCTTTCCACACTGACCCATCTCAGCCATTGCTATTCAAATGAGATTTAGCATTTTTCTCTCCTTGTGTGGCTTTATTTGGGATGCACAAACCAAATCTGGAACTGTTTCCAACTGTCTCAAGAGAACCTGCCTTTGAGAAAACCCAGTTTGGAACAAGATGTGCATATGACAGCTGCTGCTCTCTGGGTTTTAGACAGCTGCTCATCAACTTAATGGCAATAAATGAACTCCCAGGTGGTCTTAATGGTGTCTTTGGGATGTCCCTGTGCTTAGGTGGCCGTGTTTCTCTCTATTTTTGGTGATCAGACTTTTAAAATAGCCTGTTTGCCCTGCAGCTCTGAGGCTGGGGGGGTCGGGAGTGCTGCATGGTCCCTGAGCTTTGCTGTGCAGGTGGCTCAGCCATAAAGGGAGGAAAAATACACAGAGCCATAGAATAGAACTGTTAATGAACTCCAAGAGCATCAGGCCCAACCTGTGGCTGAATATCACCACTAAACCATGTCTAACCAGAGGTGCACCAGTCACAGGTGTTGATAAAAACCTCTACATCAGCCCTGCTCTGGTTTAAACACACAGAAATTCCCCACAACCCCATCCCACTGGCATGGAGCTGCATCCTATGGCATCCTTCAGTGGTACAGGCTGGTTACGCCTGCAGGAGCAGGGAGAGCCCTGTACGGGACAGAAACCCCCAGCTTGGTGGGGTTTTGGGGGAAGCATCTCTGGAGTTTCCTACAGTTCCTGTGGCTCTTGGCAATGCCTGCCGGGAGGAGCAGACAGCAGCTGGGGCGCTGAGCACAAACACAGCCAGGGTGGGTTGACTCACGCCTGGTGCTGTTACTTGCCATGTGTTATAATCACCGAGAAATGCTTTGCCTGTGGTATCATTTTCTTTAAATATATCATTAGGGAAAATGACAGCCCAAATTGTGGGAGGATGTTAATGGCTCTGGAGTGGCAGACGGATTGCAGAAAATAGTTCCCTGCAAACACGTCGCAGGTGGGAGCTGGGAGAGGAGGGATGGAGATGGGACAGGCACTGTGAGCAGTGATGGGGTGGGACAGCCCTCTTCCCTCCAGCACTTGGAAAACTCTCTGTGCCTCTCTGCTGCTTTTCCTTGGGAGACTTCTGAGGGAGCGGGGTGAGGATTGGGCAGTGCAGGGTCAGTGGAAAGAAAAAATGTTTGTTTAATCACCGCGTGATGGAGAAGTGCCTTGGCAAAGCACAGCCAGGATGGAGCTGGCACCTCTGTCCTGCTGCCCCTGGCTGGGTGCTTGGCATGGGGTTTGTGGTCCTGCCCCTCTGCTACCCCTTACAGGAGGTCTGGGTCTCCTCTTCCTGCTCTGTCAGAAAGTCCTTATGGTCCCCAGCCTGCTGAGGTGAAGCTCCTGGTGTACAGCAGCAGGACTCTTTCCAGCCCTTGCATGAGCTCTGCTACTTCCTTTTCTTTTATTGTGTGAAGAACAGCAAGGAACAAAACGAGGTCTGAACTTTGCAGCTCTCAAAGTTTGTTGTTTTTAATCAGCCCTGTGTCCTCAAAATTTTGTATTTCTGCTGGATCTCTGTAAGAGACAGCAAAAAAGAATGACATTTAATTTCCGTGCAGCAGCCTGCAGTTCCCAGAGATGCTGCACAAACACTGTGCATCCTGCTGGATAAAGGTCTTCTGCCTTGTTCTTCAAAGATTTTGTGCTTAAATCTTCCTGCGCTGGAATTCTTACAGAAATTGTTCCTCTCTGAGAGCACTTAGCAGTGAGAGCTGCTCTCACATCGGGGCATTAATTGCCTCAACCCACCAGCTGCTCAGAGCAAATGCTGACAGCTGAGGGGAGCCCAGCAGTGGCCTTTGCATCAGAGGAGTGGTGTGGAGATGGAGGGAGGCTCTTCTGAAGGAAAAACCCTGTGGAAATGGTGGTGCTTCAGCCAAACCTGCAGTCCTGAGCCTGCCCAGAGGTGAGGACAGCGGGATCTGTGTCACTGGGAGCGTCAAAGCCATTTCTGCTGGTGGCACAGCCACCCCGTGCCCTTGTACAGAGTCCCTCCCCAAGTAGCAGCACGTTTAGGTACTGGAAGGTTCTCTAAGGTCTTCCCAGAGTGTTTTTTCTCCAGGATTCCCAAGGTTTCCCCTCAGGGAGGTGGGAATGGCTGCCCTGTCCCTGGCTTCCCACGGGGCATGTGGCAGGGTGTGGCGGAGGGACCAAGAGGGAAGGGGGTGCTGAGTGAGGAGATGGAGGTGGTGGGGAGACTGTGACTGTGTGTGGCACAACCTGTGGCACATCCTGGCCTCTTCCAACCATCCTTTCACCCATTTAAGTGGAAAACTGCTTTTTGCTCTTCAGTCTCCGAGTGGAAGGGGCAGAATATTTCATCGCTGCAGCATAGGCTGAGGGTGGATGGGAATGGGAGGCAGAGCAATGCACCTACCCAGGAGGTATTTAAGGGGTTTAGCTTCAGTTCTTCTAATTATTTCTTTGCATATTTACATTTCTGAGGCTGTCACGTTGCTCCTGGCACTGCTCTGGGGTGGAAGGCAGATTTATGGCTGCACTGAGGGGGGTGTGGCTGTGCCTTCCTCCAGTGTGAATGGTCCTGGGGTAGGAATATTTATAACCCACAGCCAGCCTGAATCATGTCCCTGCTTTTGATGGTGTTTCGGGGGTTTCCAGCTCTCCAGGGAAGAGGGGGACCCACCGTGCCACCTCCGGCATGGCAGATGGAGAGGAAAGGGATTTATTTACTATGAACCAGCTGGAAACACCCCCAAATGCTCCCCTCTGCCAGCAGCGGCAGTTGGGAATGGAAAACACTTAAAAATGATGGAATTGGTTGACTGTCATTAATGTTTTATCTCCTCCATGATTGCTGCATGGAAATGTTGTTTTGGGCTAGCGGTGCTCCCAGGCAGGGAGCTTCCAAAGGGATAAATCAATGGGATAAATCAGATCCTGTTCGTGATGTGAGGCCCTGAGGAGGTGTTGTGGCTGTTTTCTTAGCTTTCAGTTGTTTCTTCTTCAAATTGAAAGAAGAATTAATTAATGAAATATACTTTAAAAAGGATTTTCTTCTAAAGCCAGTGAGAATTTAAGTGAAATGGCATTGAATTGTCCTGGCTGATGTGGCAGGGATGGATTCATCACAAGAAAAGTGTTTTCCTTGCAAGGGCTGATAAACAGCCTGTAATGTGAATATTTTCACACATTCAAGTGAGGTCTGCCCCTCTGAGAGGTTTTCCTTGACACGGATCTGTGAATAAAATAACATCTCTGTAAAGCTACAAAAATAAATAACCACCCAACACGAATCTCATGTTCCTATTCAGACAGAAAAAAAGGGTATTTCTTGAACAGAATTTGAAATGTTAAGGAAAAAAGGGTCAGTTGTGTGGAACCAGTTGGCAAATCAAGAAGGGGGAAGGCTCAGGCGGTCCCACCTGCGCCAGATTCTTGTTGCTCTTCTGAGTTGGTGAAGCTGGAAATAATTATAATAAATGTGAAAAGCTGGTGCTGGGAGGGAGATGGGCTGGGTGGCCGGAGGGAATGCTGCATCCCTGGAGACACTGCTCACCACACAGGTGTGATGTGTGAGAGGTGTGAGTGTGGAAAAGCTGCCCCTGCCTCAGCTACTTTTACGTGCATTGGTTTACGACTCTAATTCCACCTTAATTTTCCTTTGGCAGTTCTTCATGCTCGGTGTTTGATGCAGCAGGCGAGATGCTCTTTGATGCAATTACAGCTCCGGAGCTGGAGCGGGCTGGAACACCTGATTTAAATTCCAAGCCTACTGTGAGACAGATGAAAGCAGTCACTTGGATAGCTGCCGGCTCCTGAGTTTGCCTCTGCTATCAGTGCAGGATCTCGGATTTGCTCCTTGGCTGGATGATATCACCACGATCCCAGCTCGAGGCTGCCTCGCGGGGTTTTTTGTGTTTTTGTTTCAGTCTTTCTGCTACTTAGCTGCAGTTAAAAAGCATCGAGTGCTGCCTCTGGGTGAGGGAAAGCCTGGTTGATGAAATGCGTGTTCTTTTACTCTTGGGCAAGTGTCCATTGTGACAGCCAACAATGCTACATGGAGGTCAGTTCCTTGGGTACCCAAGGGCAGGAGAGAGCCAGAAAAATGGATGGGATATGAGGCTGGTTAGTTCTGCTCTGAAGCTGAAAGGAAAAGCCTCATCAGGGGATGTTTTGTGGACAATTACTCCCATGTCCAGTGCTCACGCTGGAAGAAATAACTTAGAGTTGAAACATGATTTGTAGATAAGTTAGTGATAAACCAATTATCGCCTTCTGTTTGGCTTTTCCTGCTTATTTCATCCTTCACCTCTTCAAAAGGTCGGTTGGTGATTTGGGTGATTTGCCCAAGCTCCAGCTGTGCACACCAGCTCTGTATTTGCTCTCCAACCTCCCTTTTCCTCCTCCAGCTGCTGCAAGAGGGACTCAGCTCCTGGCAGGAGCTCCAGCATGTGCAGATGTGCTTCATCATCTCAGCTGCTGCTGCTGCTACATGAATATATTTATTTATTGCTGCTTCCGCTAAATAAATAGCCAGAGCTTATCCACGTGGCTCTTGAGGAAACTGGAGATAGAAGAGATAGATAACAATAGGAAAGCCTCTCATGGCTGGTTTGTAGCAGTTCTGTGTAAAGCCCTGCAGCCTGACCAGCATTAATTGTGTCTCCCATTAGTGCCTGATATTCCTGTGGGATCCTTCCTGCTGAGGCACCTGCGTGCTGCAGGGACAATGTGAAACAATTTTAAATTGCCATTTAAACAGCGCCAGAATGTGTGCCCAAGATGGAAATAAGGATGTCACAAAAAAGACATTAAAAAAGAGATTTTTCTCAATTCTCGCTTGTTTCTCTGAAGTCTCAAATCTCATTAGTGTTTAAGGCAGCAGCCAAGTGTATTTTGCTGAAACCAGCAGGACCCTGGGAGTCCCTGACAGGTGCCCCACACCTCGAGCTGGAGGTGCTGCCCTATTGGGGAATCCCCTCTCCAAAGGGAATGTGCCCCCTGTTTGTCTTCGATGGTTCCTACTCAATATCATCCTGAAAAACCAATCAACAAATCCACAAAATGACTCGCTGAAGTGAGGGCAGGTCAAATTGCATGTTATCATATGCCTTGCTGAGATGTTTTAAATTAGCAGAATTAGCTAATTAGGGAAGCTCTCTGCTCTGTCCTGCAGTTTGCAGCCCCAGGCCCTGGTGGGTGGGAGCATCCTGCAGGATCTGTCCTGCTCCGAGCCCGGAGGCGTCTGAGAAGTGAGGAGAGACGCTCAGCACACTTCAATGTCTGTCAGCTCGTGAGGAGTCCTTCTTTAAAAAAGGTGAAACAACCCCAACCCCCCCTGGTTTACACCCGCGTGGAGAGGAGCAGATATTCAATTAAGGTTCTGATCCCTCTGTGCAATTACTGTGGCGAAAGGAAACTGCCTGGTTATCTGTGAGTGCTGATAACTCGCCCTGCACCTCGCAGGCAAAGTGCCAGAAGCCGGGAAATTGTAAAAACCAACGTGTTGGGTTCCTGGCTGTGAGCTCCAGGCACACTCGAGCCCTGCTGTGCCCGTGCTGGGGCTGGGGCTTTGCCTGGGGACCCCTCTGGGTGCAGTGAATCCCGGTGAAAGCCTGTGGTTGCTGTCTGGAGGAAGGCAGAGCTGTCCAGCACGGACACGGCACAGAGGGATGAGCGTGGAGGAGCCTCCTGGGCCTGCTCCATCTCCCTGTGTGCCACCAACTTGGGTCAGTCTGGACCTCGGGGTGAATTGATGACTGAGAAGTGTTTTGGGAAGTTTAGGGCATGGCAGGAGCAAACAGAAGGCATTAGTTGTGTGTCTGTAGGAGCCACTTCTGAGATACAGCATGGCTTGAGCTGTAGGCTTCAGTCCAGAGGGCCTCTCCTGTCACATCCAAACGTGAAATTGCTCTCTTGGATGGCTGTGTCTGCCCCAAGGGGAGCCCTGAGCCTTGTCTGAGTCTGGGGAAAGGGCTGAGGAGAAGGAGGAGGGTGGTCCACAGCAGGCTCCTGGGTGCCCGTGCTGCTGGGCTCCCCCAGCACTGCAGAGGGAGGAGGCTGTGCAGTAACCCAGTGTCCCACCTTCCCCGCAGTGCTTTCCTCTGCGCTATCCATTGCCTCTGGGATGTAACTCATCCGGGTTTGGCTCTGTGCTGGCAGCTCCTGGCCTCCAGTGAGAGCCCCAGGCTGCAGAGGTTTCAATTAGGGGCTGTTTATAGAACATTCCCCTGCTCAGATCCTTGGGCAGCTGGGGCAGGCCGGTGTTTCTGAGCAGGGTGGAAATAAAGCTCAAGGGGAACACAGAAATGTGGGACTCACTGAGGTTGTTATCTTTCATGGAGGCAGTTTCTCCATGAGACCAGAAAGGGAGGAAAGAAAGTCCCACTGAGGTGACTTTCTGCAAGAACGAGAAAGCCCTCAAATCTCACAGATTTAAGGAGCAACTCCTCCTGTTTCCTGCTTATCCACAAACAGGAGGGGAAACCTCCTTTTCCCCCAGATGAGCAAGGCTGTGCTGCAGCCTGGATGGGGCTTGTAGAGCTCCCTGCAAACCTCATCAAGCCCAGGCAATTTATCATCATTATCGTTTTTGTAACAACTGGAAAACAAGCTGGTAAAACTCCCCAGAAAGGAGATTTGCTTCCTCAGCAACAGGCAGGGAAGGGATTATCCTCCTCTGTTTGTTCTGCTCTCCTCTGGTGAAGGAGACAGCGTTGGGAGCACTGCTGTGCTGTGTGGGGTGGCTCTGTGGAGAAAGACAGCTGGAAAAATTTCCTGTGGAGAAATGAGGCGCTGGTCTGGACCCTCTGGATTTACTCCTCATTCAGAAGTGTGTGTGGGGTGGATCCTGCCTGAGCAGGGCTGCATCCCTTGGCGTGCTGCTGGACCACGGGGCAGCCCTGGGAGTTGGGTGGTTGCTGGTAAAGATGGGTCTGTGCTCTTCTGTGCTGTCTTCTTTCCTAAATCCAGCTGGTGATGGGGAATTTCTGCTGTTCCTGGCTTTACAGAACAAAATTTTGTGGTTGTAATACAGATGCCTTTTTTCCAATTCGTTTTCACTGAAGAAAGTGGTTTCCCCCCTCTCCAGGGTGACTATAACACACACCGTAAAAACAAGTTATGTCCTGTGGAAAATCAGTTTTCCTGTGTCCTTTTCCCATCTGCAGTGGCTCTGCGGAGGAAAGCAAGACATCATCCTGACGGTCTCATGTGGGGAGAGGTGCAAAGCCAGAGCAGACTGAAACAAAAAGGTACCATTTTTTCATGAGATGCCCCTGTTTAAACACAGAGCTGACAAAGTGGGCAGAGTGGGAAACAGGGGCAGAGGAGCCTCCTCTGCTGAGCATCACCAGCAGCCTGGCCTGGGGGAGATATTCCTGACATATTTCTGGGCTTTCATTCAATTTGCAAATTAATTTTACTGTTCTCAGTTACATGAAGGGACTCTGGCATGTACCTGTGACTGAGACCGGGGTAATGTCCAGATACTGAGGGAACTGCAATGAAATGGTGAAATCCCTTAAGCTTATTAGTGAATAATGGTGTTGGCTTTCAGTGGAGTTGGAGTAGCAGTAGCATTTTAATTTTCCTAAAAGGTCCATGTAACACCGTGCCTGGTTCTCTCAGAGAGAACCACAGATATCTCCTTGCCAAGGAAAGCTTAAAGTTGTTCTCCAACAAATTGACTTTTTTCTTCATTGTTCCTTAGACTCTTATCTCTGATTCCAGGCTAAGGGATGCTAAACTTGAAATATTTGAAACATTAAAAATTGCAAGACGCGGGCAGAAGTGGTCCCAGGACATGGGGTGCGGACAGTTGTGTGTGTCTGCAGGAGTTTTGTGGTAATCGGGGGAGAAATCAGCTGAAATGAACTTTATTGGTGCATTGCTGCGTGGCCTTCCCATGGAAGCTGTGCTATGAATCAAAAGAGCAATGAAAATTTCAATGTTCTCTCCAGTCCCCATAAAATGACAGCAAAATCTTTGGGTCTGGCTGTCCCAGGCTGCAAAGAGCCTTGCTCTGGCTGAGCTCTTGTGGCTGTAGCAATGCTCCTGCCACAACGTTTGGGTCATTTTGGTGTTGGTTGGAGCCCCTGTGGTGGGAATTACACCTGTCCCAGTGGTCCTCTTCCAGTTTTGAGCAATTTCATTTTGTTGGGGTTTGCTGGAAACATCTCAGCCTACCACAGCTCTGTCCTCGCTTGGTGTGTTTGTGAGCTGAGCCAGCACAGGTCAAGCTCCAAATGTCACCAATATGGGAAAGGTTTGGATTTTCCTTTGGCAAAATCTCAGGAGCTTGAGCTCAGCCTTCTATTTCTGTGAATGCTCCTGTCAGGAACAGAAAGGCCAAATGGGAACTGTGGGATGGGAGGGATTAATTTTCCCAGGTGCTTTCACCTGAGTTTTGTGAGGCAGGGGCTTCACTCAAACCCCAATAATAATCAAACACGGTAAATACAGGTAGTTAAGGAGGATTAGGATTTGGCAGCTACCAGCAATCACCATGTTTTTCTGGTTTATTAGGCTAGAGAGGGTGTAATTTGGAGTGCTGCTCCTGCCTCTCCCCCGCGGTGCTTTTCACTCGGCGGATTATTAAACAATTCCAGGAGAACCACGCACAAGCCATTTGTTTTGCTCTGCTTTTTCCACTCTTTTTATTTTGTTTAATTTTTTGCTGTTACATGAGCCTTTGGGAACATAACGCTAAAAAACGGTATTAAGAAGCCATTGACCACACATGCCCTGCAGATTTCTCTGATAAAAACCACTGCCTACTGCTTTAGAGAAAGGAAGATTAAATACAGGGCAACTGCAAACGTGTTCCTGGGGAGAGTGGGTGAAGCTGCAAAAGCAAAGACCTTCAGATGTCAGTGACGTCCTTTGTTGCTGACACCATGGCTCGGGGTCTGCGAGGACACCGGGCTCCTGTGGAGAGCTGTGGGTTTATAGATGGCTCTTGTCTGCAGAAAGTGGAATTAGATGAGAACATTGTGACCTTAAAGCTTCCTGAATAACTCGACGCATGCGCTGAGCTGCGAGGTGGAGCGTGGAGGGGTCGTGTTGGGTTTGGACTGGGGAAAGGGTGATGGATGGGAGGGCTGCTCTGGAGGAGGGGGTTGAGGCAGAGGGCAGCAGGGTGAGCAGAGTGGTGAAAGTGACTGTGGCTGGATTAGGGGTAAAAGAGTGCCTAACTCTCACCTGAATATTTCCTTTTGTCATCGTAAAAGGAGAGCAGGTGTGATGTCGTGGCCTGGGAAGAAGGAATCTGCAGAGCTGTCCCTTTCCCACCTCTTTGCTGGCGCTCGGCCAGCTTCTCTTTCCTCCTTGAACGAGGTTTGTGATGCTTTTGGGCAGCTGAATGAGTAACATCTGGATGCTGTCCTGCCCTGGAAGGAGGTGCTGGACCAGTGATGAGCACGAGACAAGCTTGACCACACCTCCCAGCCCCTGTAACGTGGACCTGCTGAGTGTCTGTGCACAGGTGCCCTGTGTCTGTCTGTGCACAGGTGCCCTCTCTGTGTCTCTGAGCTCTGGGGATGGAGCCCGTAGCACGCGTGAGCACTGACAGCAATTTTCTAATCCGATGCAGAGCCCTTGTCAGCCCAGAGCTGGGTGTTTAGCCCGTGTGTTTGAAACAAGCTGCTGCCAGCTTTAGTCTCAGGGAATTACCATTTGCACATTTTAACGGGGAGAAATCCTGCCTCACTTGGGAGCTGGGTTTCTGTGGATGGAGCGATCTGTGCAGCCACACGGCTCAGATGCATTACCCAACCATTGCAAAAATGTAACAAGGGCTGGATAAAAGGCTCTGCTGCTCTTCCAGAGGGCTGCTGGATGCAATTCACTGAAGCCTGAACTTGTTATTTTCCTCTCTGGCTGTAAATTGTTCTGATCAACAACGTATGAAAGACACTACATCAGAAGAAGTGGAATGAGATAGATAACAGGCCTTCCTAGGGAGCTGGAATTACTTGGCATTTGACTCAGTGGCTCTTGAAACGAGCCACCGTGAGCCATCTGTGTGCCCTGGGTACCAGCTCACCTGCTCTGCCTCAGTGCTGATCTTGGTCTGGATGTACCCCGGGTCACCACAATTTGTTGTTTTGGGGTGCTGCTTCTCCCTCAGTGCTGCAGCTGGGTGTGGGGTTCCCTTTTTCGCCCCCCTCTGCATGGGCTGGTGCTGGAGGATGGAGAACACAGTATTTTGGGGAAGAAGAAGCCCAGATGCTACTCTGATAAGCACCTCCATGAAAAGTGATGTCAATCCCAGCTCTGGAGTCCTCCACTGCGGTGGGAGGGAGGTTGTTAACTCTGATTGGAACACTTGCTATTCCAATGAGGCCTTTCATTTCCACCCTGGCTCCTGTTCTGCATATTTGATGCCATTCTCTGGTGAGAGAGTGCAAATGTTAAGATGTCAGAGTAAGATTGCCCCAAGGTTCAGACACTAATGACAAGAATTATCACAGTCTGAGTAGTTCAGGACTTGACAAAAGGTACAAAACAATTAGGCTGTGATTAACAGTCGAGTGTTTCCGTAATTACAGATCGAGGTTTTGTGGAACTGTTTACTGCCTTTCATAAAACAAAAGGAATCCAGTTGCAGAGACTGGTTTACTTAAAAAACCCACTGGTGATGTTAGGTAAGCAGAGAAGACCCAGGTGAAGCCCAGCCCTGCGTTATGAGGTAGAAACTGTGGGTCCCAGCAGGATGTGGAGCATCATTAATGTGCATTGATGAAACAGTTCTGTACCTTTAGCTGGCAGATTGTGTTGTAGTGCCAGGGACTGCTAAATACAAGCATTAAAAGATGACTTTTTTGACACCCTTGTACTCTCCCAGCCTTTCTTGGGGCAGTGCTCCTCAGTCCCTTTAAATATATAAAGGATGAATTATTTCTGCATGGGGAAACATCTCACTGAACAGAAGAGAATTTAACTTCACTTTTTACGTACAAAGACTTCCAAAACCAGTTTTCAGAATTAAATAAGGGAATTAAATCAAGGGAGGAGGACAGAGAAATTAAAGGGTTTTGACAACAAGCCTGATTATCTGAGAAGAGGGAGGAAGTGGTGTGGGAGGTCAGTCCTGGATGATGCTGGTTGCCCTTTGCTGCCCACCCAGGAGGTGCCACGATGTGAATGTAGCAGAGCACTGGACCTGTCACATCCATTTAACTTGTCAGCCTATAAAGATCTGTCAGCTGTATGGAAGAGGAAGCTGGGATAAATCATAAATAGTTTAATTATTAGGTAGTGCCATAAATATTCCCGCCAGCCTCCTGGGGATTAAAAAGGTCTTGTTTTCCCTCTTGCCAGCAACGAGGGAGTTGTTGCTGGCTGAGAATCCAGCCTGACTGGGTTGTGTCCAGGGACCAGCGAGTCCCATGGGGTGAAGGGGAATTCGGCAGCTTGTTGGGGCTGCACCACTCCTGAGCCTTGTCTGGAAGCTCCTGAGGTCATTGGTAGGTTATTTATAAGCAATCAGAAATCAGGAGTGATTTGCTATTACCGAGAGATGCTAATTCAGATTCTGGAGAGGATTCATTAGCTGAAATGGCTTTGCTGTGTGCGAGCTGATGACAGCCAGCCCTCTGGGTGCAGTGCCTCTGCCTCCAGGGGGGACTCTGACACCTGTGGGAGCAGGGGGAGCCCCAAATAGAAGCAGCCTGGCACCAGTGGTTATCTGAGTCCACCTGGGAAATTTTTTCCCCCTGGATATCTTACTGTGGGGTGTGATGCCTTAGGTTTTAACTTTTATGTTTTTCAAACCCTGCATTCCCAGTGTGTAACTCTGCAGTGTCCTGCAGCCTGGGAGCTGCTGCTCTCTCATGCTGAGACAGACAGAACAAAGCCTCTCCAGGCTGCTCTCCAAGGACACCCAGCCCGGCCTAGGCCCAAAATGTGTAACCCAGCATCTTGAGAAGGGGGGCAAGCTGAGGGGAAATTCCATCATTAGCTAAAGTTTAATTGGTGAAATTGGGTTGAGATGCAAATGGACCAAAGCTATAAAAGTGTGAAGAACTCGTGACTCGGGGTCCATCTTGGGTGCAGCCTTTGGCCTGCCCAGGGTGTGCCTCTGAAGGCCTTTCAAATAAATATCCACCTTTATTCCCTCACTCCTGTCTGGTGTCTGTTTCTAGGTTGGCTTCCTTAGGCATCAGATGAACAATCCCAGCTCACCTTGGGGTCTCCCAGATGGCTCTTGAGGAGTGGATCCTCTTGTTCTTGATCTTGATCTTAGAGGACATTTTCAGCCTTAACACTACAACGTTTCTCTCCCCAGAGGGGATGTTTCCTTTCCATGTTTTTCCCCAGTGTCAGCGCAGGGCTGTGGAGCATTTCTTGCAGGAGACAGCACCACTGGTTAGGAACAGCTCTTACTTAGCTCTTATTTGTTTGGGACAGTGTAAGACAAGGACAGAAAACCACGTGAAGCAAGGAAATACATGGGCAGCGTGGCTGCAAATCATTCTGTTCCTCTTGGCAGAGGAGTTAACTGTTGAAGAAAATTGGGCAATTGGTGGTGCTGCCAGCTGTACAGTGCTTTTGCATGGCCGAGGTGGCAGAGCTAATTTTCAACCCCGCTGGGATAGAGAAAGCTGTGAATTACAGAGGGTGGAAAATGCCACGATCAAGAGATGAATAGAGGGAAAAAATTGTTTTCTTCCCTTGAAATGTTTCTTGATATGAGAGAGACCTAGTTCTGAGTTAGAAGAGGACCAAGCATCTTGTATTTCGTGAGGGTTCTCTTACTGTTGACACGACGTAAGCATCACTTACCATTTACATACATGTGAGAAAGTAGGAAAAACCCTCTTTATTTTTCTGCTTCCAGTTCCTCCCTGGTGTAGGTGTTTTTCCTGACTCTGTAGGACCAGCTCATTAATCAGCCACTGCTGCCCTTTTTGTAGGTTATTCGCAGGAAGCCTCAAGGAGAACCGAGCTGGATATAAAACAGGGCTGTGAGGAGACAGCAGAGCAAGGGGACATCATCTGCCACGGAGCTGGGACCTGCCAGGGAGTCCCAGCTTTTCCTGCCATGTCTGGGGTGTTTGCTGCATTTCCCTGGTCTGATACAGGGTGGATTGGAGGTGGATTTTAGCAGGGGCTCTATTTGGGAGGTCCTTGGGACCAGACTGGGGAGATGCCTCTGCCCCCATGGCAGGATTAGGGAAGTGCCTTTGTACCTGGGGCTGGTGCCTTGGCGATCAGCCACGGCTCACTCGTGTCTCTGTGCCTTCCCAGCCCAGCCTGGCTCGCTCTGGCTGGCAGGGAGTCAGAAACGCTCCTGCCTGCAAATAAAATCCCGCTCCATTTGGCACTTTGAAACAGAAAGGAAGGAGAAACACCTGTGAAGCAGAGAGTGAGGCTGTCAGCACTGGTTTGTGTTAGTGTGAACCCTCTCAATGCACCGAGGGGACAGAGCTGGGTTGCCTTTGCTTAATGCTTGCCAGGCTCTTTAGGAGAGGAATTAGCTCAGCACAGATATAATTATTCCAGCAGGATGATCGCTTCTGCAAGGCTGAAATCTCCCTGATGCAAAGACTGTGGGGAGAGGGGAAGGGGCAGGAGTGTGAAGGTGAGGGACAGCCCATTGTATTAATGAGCCTCAAAACACTGAAGGAATGAGCTTTCCAGCTGGGCTGGTGAAGCGGGGTCTGAGCTATTCCAGTGGCTTTTGGCCCATGAACAGCCTCTGATGGAAGCCCAGCTGGAAAGACGGATACCTGGGGACTTTCTGCAGGAGAAATAATACTCCAGGCTTGGGATGCTGTGAGGGTGGGGGCAGCGTTTGGTCCTCTGAAGCCTTTCCTGCCCCAGTTCCAGGTGAGATTATTCCCAAGCATGTGACAACCCCGAGTTATGGCTTGGGGCGGAAAAATTTTGAAAAGGAGTAGATGCAGCTTGGACATCACTAACAGAAAAGTTCCCTTGCTTTAGTAGACCCAAGGTATTTGTTTTGTAAGACATCTAATCTGGTCTTAGAAACAAAATATTCATGAATGTGCCACCTCTCTCAGTGCCCTGTTTTGCTGTTCAGGTATCTGGAGTGTGAGTTAAACCTTGCTCCATGTCTAGTCTGACTGTGCCAGTGTTCACGTTGCAGCTCTGAAAAGGCTTCGCTGCTCTTTTCCTTGCATGAGAAGAAAAACCATTGCAAAAATGGTCCTTACTATTCTTTCCTGCAGGAATTGCACAGTTTTGGCTCCTGCCTTGCCATTTCCAGCCTCTCAATCAGAAGTTGTCCCTGGGGGCTGGAGATTCCCCCTTGGGGCAGCAAAACCTCTGTGGAGATGGGAAACACAGGGATGATCTGTCCCATAGGGACCCTTTCCTCCAGAAGCATCAGGAATGAAGAGTCAGGTGGGAAAGGAAAGTTCTTAAAACAATAAATAATTATAAGCTAACCCCAGCAGTCAGGCCATCAGTCACCATCCACCAGCTCACAGGAGGATGCTCTGGGCATTTCTATTTAACTCCCCAACACTTTGCTTTTGCCTTCTGCAATGAGATGAGCTGTTTACTAAGAAAATAAATGTAATGTTTAAAAATACAGCAGGATGGATGTGCTTTAGAGCAGGTGGGGGGAAATGTGAGTGGCAGCTCTGAAGTGCCTGTCCCTGAGTGCCTGCAGCACATTTCCCTCTGGTGCAGTGCCCGCCTGCTGCTGGCTCCCAGCTCCTCAGCACAGGCTGTGGTTAGTGCTGGAGCAGGGTAAAAGGTTTCTGTTTATCTTGGGCTTGTTATTTCAAAAGGAAGACAGAATAAATACCAGGCAACAAAGCTTTTACCTCTTTGCCCATTGTGTAACGCAGAGACCACTTGTGATTAATAGAAGGTGACCTCAGCTCCAGAGAAGTTGGAATTAAAGCCAGGTGAATAATGGATTGTTTTTCTGCCTTTGTGGGTGGCTTCGGGAGAATCAAGTACTAATTTAATTTGGGCTTAATTTACGAAGATATTTTTTGTTAAGTTTAGGTTGTTTTTTCCTGCTGTGTTATGAAAGAGTAACGTCAGCAAGGTGACGGCTTCAAAAAGCCACAGCCTTGTGTCCGATATAAACCCAATGGATGCAGAAATGCATATCTGATTTTGGCAGGGTGCTTGGGACACTTGCTGGGAGTATGTTGTTTTATTGTAATATTTATTTTCTTGAAGGGATGTTTAATGGACCCATCATAGAATCCTGGAATGGTTTGGGTTGGAAAGGAAAGCTCATCTCATTCCACCCCCTGCCATGGGCAGGGACAACTTCCACTGGACCAGGTTGCTCCAAGCCCTGTCCAATGTGACCCTGAACACTTCCAGGGATGGAGCAACTTCAGCTTCTCTGGGCACCCTGTGCCACGGCCTCCCCACCCTCACGGGGAAGAATTTCTCCCTAATATCCAATCTAAACCTAGATGAGTTTCAGTTCCTGCATGGGCTGGGGCTTTGCAAGACTCTGCTCTCCTCCTCTTTGGGGTAACCCCAGCATCCCTGAGCTGGTTCAACGCCTTTTCCTCCAAAATGCTGGGAAGCCAAGCCCTGCACTCACAGACTCCTTTGGCAGCAGCACAACCTACAAGTTCTGTGTCGTCATCTCTTCACAGAAGGTAAAAGCCAGAAGACAGAATGTGATTTGGGATTTTTATTCCATATTTATGTTGTGTCTTCAAGTTCCTCTGGAGTGTGATAAACCTTTCTGCTCTGGGTTTTTCTGGGTCCAAAACCTTCTGGGTCCAAACCTTCAACCACTAGTGTCAGCTTTTAGTACCTGGCACCAAAAGTCTTGCTGCAGGATTTAAAAGTATATTGGAAACAATTTTGTTGCAGGCAAGTTATTAAAGATTGAATGATGTCAGACAATGTGTTGAAAGCAGTGCGAGTAGTTTAATATAGGTATAAATATTAAACTGTCAGGGGCAAGTATATGAGAAAAACAATCCCTGAATGGTATAACGAGGAATAGGTAAACATCACCTTTCAATAAATTCACTTAAAAGGATTCTGCCAAATTTAATTCAGACCTTACATTTAGGTATATAGGGAAATAATTGCTACCAGTCATCATAAAGAAAACTGTTGTTTTTCCACTTTTTGCTTCTGCGTTTTCAGAAGTAACTTGGGAGTTGCTTTTATCCAGTTTGCTTTGCTGGATGCTGAACACAGGGGAGAGGCAGGTGGGTTTGAGGGTGTGGTGGTGCTGCTGGGGCTGTGCTGCCACACCAAACACATCGATTTTACCCTCCCTGCACATTCAAACTCGGTCTGGCTGCTTGGGAGCACGTAGCCCTGCCTAGTAAAAAGTTAAATTGTGCAGTGTCCTGTTCGTTTCAGCAGCTGATGGGGGTCAAGGATCTTGAAGTGGAAGAAGGGGGTCTCAGGAGGGGGGTGGGAGTCAGGGGAGTTCGTTGCACTCAAGCCCTGCATTTGGGAAGAGCTTCACTGTAGGAACATCACTTCCCAAAGAAGCACTTGAGACTCAGATCCCTGAAGCCAGGCACTTAAAAACCAGTGAACTGCAGAGTTCCCGAGTTCCCCTACAAGGGTTATTTCTACCATCAATTTTAAAAGCAAATCTAAGGGATGTCAGAGAAATAAAACAGGCAGAGAAGGGCAATGGCTCTGTGGATCGAACAGCTTTACCCTGAGCATCTCCTGGGCAGCCCCACCACCAGCACAGCTCAAGCTGCCCAGGTATGGCTCATCTCAGGTGAAGCTCCTTCTTTACTGATGGAGGCTTTGCCTGACCATTTGGGTCATTAAAGTGGAGTTTGCTTCATGTTTAGCAAACTGAAATTTTCCCCGTCTCTTGCAAAGAGCTGCAAACATTTATTCATTCCTGGGCTTTGACCTAATTCCTGGCCATAAATATTAAATTTCTGCAAGGGACCAGAGAAGAGATGATAAAGCAGAAGCCCCAGTCAAATGACACAGATGTGAAACAGCCTTTAATTGACTTGCTTTTGTCAAACATAATTAAGTCCTACATTTCATTGCAGTCCTTGGCTCCCAGTCAGATCTCGAGAAGTCTTTGGTGATAAAGGAGTATTCTGGCTTCAAATGAGACTGATGAATTCTTGCAATCACTTGCACAGGAGGCACAACATTTTCTGTTGTATCGGCTGAAAGTAAAGCCGTGAGGCACTGCCAAAACCCGGGTTTCTGACTACAATGGAGTGCCAAGATGTCACTCCTCCTTCTGTGCAATTTGCTTGTGTATTCCTTCCACTCGTGTGAGCAGCAGTTGCTTCACAGTTTGTCAGCTCTGGGTGGGCTCAGCTGCCCACCCTTCCTGTCAGAGTTTGACTGTAAATGCTTAAGCACGTGCTTAAATCGCCGATATATCTATAATTCCTAATTTTTAAATTTTAAATTCTTTTTTTTCCTGGGTGAGGATGGACTTCAACACCTATCTGTCCCATCCATGGAACCGAGGCCCCAGGGCCGAGTGCTGTGTCTGCAAAGCCCCTGCCAGCACACCCGACGTGTTTTGCTGGGAACAAAAGCATCAGGAATTTAGCTTCCTTTGTACTGCTCATTGTCCTCCAGAGCCAAGCAGCACTTTTTCCCTATGAAAGAAAAAAGAAACTGTGATAAAATGAAGGAGCTGGGTCAGTGGTTTGAGTGGCAAACCCCAAGCCAGCCCATATAAAACGCTGTTAGGTGGGAAGTTGGATCCTTCTGCAGCCACCCAGGAAAGCTTGTGGTGGCTCTGTATGGGGAGTATTTGAGACCCCTTTGTTAAGAGGCTGAGGATAACCAGGGAGATGCAGATGTGAAGGCTCCTGTAAGGCTTTCATACCTCCTTGCAGAAAAAAAAGGACTTGAAAACGTTCCCTTGCCTTGCTCTCTTTCTGCCTGCTGCCTTATTGAATCTCACCTTCACTCGCTGGATTTCTTACGTGCTGAAAGGAAATGAAATCTCCGCTGTGCTACTGTTGCTCCCTGCTCAGATAAATAACATTGTGCTGAATTCAGGGAATTGCATCCTGGCTTTTGCCTTCCAGAGGCGTCGCTCTGGGGGAGAATGGCTCTAACAGGTGGGAAGAGCTCAGAAGTGTTGCAGAGAAATCTTTAAATCCACACTTTTGAAGCTGGATCCTTTAATATCTAAGCAAAGCTACTGGGTGAGTAGCTTTGGATGAGAGTGACTCCAGGAGTTGTCACCTACCTGGAATACAACAGCAAAAGCTGAGTTTGGATTCAGTTTTAACAGAGATGCTTTGTCTTGTTTTTTGCCTGCTGAGCAAAAAGGGAAAAAAGGGGAAAAAACTATTTTCTGAAAGAAATATGTGTTCAGTCTCTGATTCACTGGACATAGAGAGTCTTTGGGTTTCACACAGCTCAAAGCACAGCTCAGCTGCTCTGAAAGAAGAGGTATCCCTGTGGTATGAAAGGTTCTTATGGGACAGTTTTCCTTGTCCCCAAAATGAAGACAACAGAGAGGCAAAGATGAGCTGAGCTCACTGGGATGGGCAATTCTGGGAGATCTCTGATACATGAGAGGATGGGTGGGAGGAGGGACAGGGAGTTTTGGGGACAGCCTTAGGGGAGCTGAAGGCCAGGAGGGAGCTCAGAGAGCAGAGATGGTTTCTCTACAGCTGAGCCTGGGAAAGCTCGAGGACGGAGGGAGAGGGAGGCTGCTTTGGTTTGATTTTTGTGGACCCTTCCTGCTGGGGACCTGCGCTGCAGTGGCCATGTCCCCTGTGGACAGGGCATGGAGGACACTTGGCACGGTGGCTCTCAGCACTTTTTCCTTTGCCCAGTGTCTGTAGCATTTCTATTTTTGGACATTTCGGGACACCATTCCCCCGGGGCCCTGCTAAGATGTGAGAGCAGCTCCAGGTGACCAACTCTCCCTGTGATCTCTCTTTCAATGCTGCCCTCCTGCTGGCTGGCTGCTGACACTGAGGTCCTTTGAAGGGTGCCAAGAGGTTGGGTTTTTCTTGTGTTGGCTCTTTCATGTCTTGCTGCAAAGGGCTGTTTCATCCTCTTTTGAGTTGTCTTTGCTGCTTCTCGGTTGCCCACGACCTCCAGACACTCGAGAAAGTTTGGAAAAGGATGAGTCTAATTCAATTTTTAATTAACTGAAGAAAAAATAATATATCCTTTGGAGAGAGAATGTTATTCTCCATCAAGAATTTCCTGATTCAGATTTAATTTCTGCCCAGAGGGAAATTTGAAGTGGCTTAATACAAGCAGATAGGAGCAGAAACCTGGAGAGATTCAGCTCCGGCAAATAACTCCTTACTCAGAAATGAGATCAGAAATGCTGGGAAGCTGAAAATTTGGGAATTACATGCCTGGGAAGGGAGATTTCCATCTTTAGGAGTAGGGATTGCTTTTGCCTGTAGCTCTGTGAGACCTCTTGCTTCACGCTGGAGGAGTGAAGAATGTGTGTGGATGTGTTTCCTGATGAACCCTGGGGATGTGGGAGAGGGATCCTTTTCCCGAGGAGATGCTGCATCTTGGAGCAGGGTGGGCTCTGCTGCTCCTGCTGACAACCTGCAGGAAGGAAACTGATGTCATTCCCCAGGGGCACTTTTGCTGGCAGTCCCGTGCAGCCAGTAATTAAAACACCGCAAGGCTTTCTCATAATGAGCTAATAATTTTCTAACACAGAAGATATTTTGACCAAAACAAACCTGGAGCCTGTTCTGGACTTGGTCGCTGGACAGGAATTTTGTGGTTGCTTAGGAACTGGCGATCAGAGACTGATTACATCCAATATGGGCTGACAAAGGGCATTTTCATCAATATCATCATTTTTAGGGCCATACGGTCCTACAGCAGCTTCCAAAGGGCTGCCTCTCCAGCTTGGAATTGTCTGAAAGCTGAAATATGAACAGAAAAGGGTGAACAAATATTGGAAATTTTTAGACAGAGATCGTCATGTGGACAAGCCCCTGGAATTCATTATAAAGAGATGCTGGCTTTGCCTTGAGGGACTTCCAGATTCAGGAGCCAGGTCAGAGAAGATATTCCAAAAAAACCCCAAAAAGCAGTAGTTTTTAAAAGAAGCTGAATAGCAAATGATGTGTATCAGAAATCATGAAGCTCAGCCTGCTGATGAGGGACAAGAGCTTGAAATCCGTGGCTATCGAGTGTAAGCACAAAAATTTTAAATATCATTAGACAGAAAAAAAAGTAGTGGCAGCTGGTGTGTTCATCGCTGGGTGACACGGTTCAATCAGCGCAGTGAGATCTGGTCAGTATTTCTTTGTGGCATTTAGAAAGACAGAACGATGTGCTTTATCTCCCTAATGGGAGATCAAATCGTTCCTGCTCCATCTCTAATCAGCAGTGTAGTAAATTATGTCTGTGTTGTCAGGGGGTACACTTAGAAATCAGTGTCCATGTAACTCGTGTCTGAGTGTCTCAGAAGATTGAGGTCTGCAGATGTTCATTTTTAATCAACGCCAGAAAAGTTGGGAAAGAGCTGGTTTATATTTTCAAAAGGCTGTCATTATGTCCCAGATAACTACAAGCCAGTAATCCCGGACAAAATAATGGTATAGGTGAAAGGGAATTCAAATGAGGAAGAATTAAAGGCTAGGGATAAAACTAATGGATTTATGAAACATAGATCCTCAGACTTCTGAATTCATTAGCTTAGTCATGGTTATTAGGTAGCTCTGATATTCCCGTGGTTTTGCAAAGTGTTTGACATCGCTTCACATGGAATTTGGATTAATCCACCCGAGGGGGCACAGAGAAACACTGGTGGGAGCAGGGAGCTGCAGGGATGGGGGATCCTTACCCCAGGGTGGGGGCTTTGCTGGGGGACTGGCACTGATGAGGGCTCAGCCTCCATCAGCTCCAGCACTGGCCTTTTCAGGACAGAAAACCTCTGGCTGTGCCATTTGTTAGACAACCAAGCTTTTTTTTTTAATTGCAGTGTAATAATTATGGGTGAGGATGCAATCCAGTAGAAAAGAACTCTTTTAAATGAAAAAAGATCATTTAAAAATAGTGATAGAATCTACCCAAGCATCTGTACTCCATCCAAGGAGGCACTTGGAGAAATTTTCAGCACTTGACTTAGCCCTGCTGTGAACACCCAGGTGTCACAGGGTCTGTGGCCAGAGGTACCTTCTGTCACTGTTGGTGGTGCCGGAGGGCAAAGAAGGACTCAGAGACACGAATGTAGTCAGCAGAAAGGAATTATTTAATTAATAAAGGACGGGTTTTTATGTGTTTAGTTCTTTTAGTGTTTACCTAAATGGTAAGAGGTATTGGACTGCTAGCAAACTACCTACCAGAGTGATTGGTTAATTCTCACATCATCCATTTCCCCAGTCGGTATCACAACAACTGCAGGTGCGAGATTAGCAAAGTCTGTTTACAGGAAAGTTATCATGTTTTGCATAGTTTCGCATGAGAAAGGACAGAGCTCTCACGAGCTGCTGCTGAGAGCTGAAAACTTCTCTGCTAAAGTTTTTTACTACCATAACCTTCTTTACAGTGCTTACAGCAGCAGTGTCTTCCAAAGCCAAGACACGGGATCTTTGTGTCTTCCCAAGGATGCCGAGGGCTCCACATGAACAAGAGGACCCCGGTTTAGAGCTGTGCCTCCCTGTGCCTTTCTCCCTCCTCAGGGGCTGCTCCCAGCTGTGGGTGACTGGAAGCAGGGAGCGATGCTGCCCCAACCTCGCTCTTCCTCCCAACATCACCCTGTTAGCAACGACCCCTAATCAAGCCATGGAACCCCGGGAGAAACACAAATTCACCCCAAAACAGGACCCAAGCTGCCCGTTCTTCTCGTGCGTCAGGTTTCCAACATCGACTGGAAAGGACCCAGCCGCTGTGAGGATCAGCCAGGAGTTGCTAAGTGACTGCTGCCCTCAGGGCACAACCTCCCCACGCCACCCCTCCCAGGGTGAGGAATACATCTCCATCTGCATCCAGTGCTGTCACTTGGGTCTCCCGGGCTGAGTCATTCCTGCTGGGAGCCATGGGCTGCGTGGGTGGCTCCTGCCACGCTGGAGGTGCTCAGCCCCCAGAGCAAACCTCTCCCACCGGGCTGTGGGTGTCCACAGGGAGCATCCCAGTCCCCACCACTCCAACATCCCATGGCACACAGGCTGTAAAGGTGTGCCTGCTGGCCAGCGTGCTTTGGTGGCCGTCAAAGACCTTGTTTGGTGGGTTTTGTCTCTCCCTATAGGGATCCCAAGTGTAGAGATGGGGAGAGTGAGATATAGTGACAAAGGTGACATGAGGTGCCACCAGGACTGGGATCCAGGCTTTGACCCCCTCTGGGTGTGAAAACAAATGCTTTGCGACATTTCTGTGGACGTGCAAGGTTTTTGTTTAATTTCTCAGGTTAAAGACAGTTCCAGGATAACACAAAGTGGTTGTTTGGCTTATCTTCCCCCTGGTTTCACAGGCAAGGTGCGATTTCAGGTTAAAAGCTGTTTTTGCAGTGGCCCGGTGAAATTAGGGGTGAATTGATGCACAAGTGTTTTAAGGTCACCTCTTCCAGGAGGACAAACGAGATATTTTAGTCCATGGAAGCCAATGTTTTTAATGCCTGAGTGCTCTCTCTTAAGAACATATTGCAAAGTAAAAGGAAACTTGGTTTAGTGAATTTCTCTGGCCAAGTGGAAAAAATTATAAATTGTTGTGTTTTCAAGCTGTTCCCCCTCATTTTTGGCATTGGAGGAGTGAAGTAGTGGTTGCAACCAAAGTATGAGGACACAGCTCCCAGCACTTTTACAGCAGCAGCATCCAGAAGCCCATTCCCAGGCCATGGCAGAGGCTCCACAGGCACAAACTGAACATCAGGACGTGCCTCAAAGCTGCAATTAAAGGGACAGGAGTGGGAGAGTGTGAGGGACCAGGGGCCAAATCAGAGCCATGGTTTTAATCAGTGCTATTGAACATGCTCTTATCCCATCGGGTTTGGAAGACTTTTATGTAGAACATGGAGTAAACACAGATTAGGAGGTGAGGCATTTTCTCCCAGTAGGGTTTTGGTGTTGAATAAAGCTGCTGCAGATGAGCAGGGAGTTGTGATCTGGTATCATAAAGTGGGAAGCAAAGTCCTGTTTGGGGCTCGGGGTTTCTTTCAGAAAACATCAGGAGGTTTTGGAAGCCCTGGGTGAGCTGTTGATGTGATCTGCACAGAGAGCACAGCCTCACACAGCTAACGAGCTCCAGGGCAGCTCTCCTGCCTTTGATTTGAGGCTTTTCTCCAAGAAGGGATGGTAAATTGCAGGCAGAAATAATTCCTGTCAAGGATCTAATGATGCTTCAAGTTCCCACAAGCTTTCAGATAAACAGGGTGGAACAGTACAGCAAATTTTATAAGGAATCTCTAAAAATGTGCAGTGAACATAATGAAGCAAAATTGATCTGTTGTTTTCTCTCAGGAAACAAATACTGCACGAGGAGGCAAAAAGAAGATGGGCCAGAAAAATACAGCTGTACTCTCAAAATGGGTCAGTCCTTGGACAGCAGCTGTCCTCAGACATTAATGTTTTCACATTAAAAAAAGAAGAAAATTTAGGAGCTGTAGTTAAGCAGCTGCATCTCAACATCCAAGGATGAAATTACCAAACAACTCTTTTAAGTGTTCAGCCCAAAGCCACATAAATTCATCATCTGAAGAGCAACCTTGAGACACGTGTGCTGGCCTTGCTGAGAGATGGGGATTTGGGAAGGGCAGCGTGAGTCTGTGATCCAGATCTGGGCGAGATTCACTTCACACATCAGGGAGAAAACCAGGAGTTAGCCAAGAGAAAAGCCATGGAGCACATTTCCAGTGCGTGGTGCCCTCGAAGGGATGGATGGCAAAAGGAGCAGGAGCAGCCACTGCTCAGCTGGGCTGGGAAAAGCTCAGACGTGTTCCTCAGCAGGGCCCAGAGTAACGTGATCCCAGGAGAAGTGATCTTGGAAACCTTCATCCCTGTCTGAATCCCTAGGTGGAGTCCCAGATAAATCAGTGCAACAGCGCTGCTCTTATTCCAAGTACAAGTGGGCTCTCAGGACAGCAAGTCAGAGCTCACAGAGGGGGCCAGAGCCACCAGTGGGTTCATCCCAGGGTCCCAAACTGCATCTGGGACAATCCCAGAATCCTAGAGCTGTTTGGATTGGAAGGAACACCCCATATCTGGGCCCTGATGCCCCTGAGGCTTTTCCTGTTGCTGTGGGTTTGTACAGCTGCTGTGTCTCATCCCAGCAGCAGGGAACAGGCTTCCTGTGGCACCTGCAGCGAGCTGCAACCTCTGAGGGTTCTGCTCAGAGCTGGGGAGGACACAGCCCCTGCTCCTGGCACTGAGCCACAGCCTGAGGCATGACCCGGGAACTGACAAAAAGAAATTCCTAAATGACTTCCTAAAGGCTTTCCCATGCTTTTAAGACAAACCCCATCATCTGAGGCTGTGATGAAGCAGAGGTCTGGCTGGTGCTTTAATGCACCCACTGTGCAGGCTCAGCAGTGGCAAAGAGATTTCTGGGGATGGAGAAGGTCCTGGAGTCATTGTGGGGAGGGGAGGAAGAGGATGGTGCTGGCAGACCTGCACAGAGGGAGTGGGGGGACGTTCCTGCCCAAGGCAGATGACGAACTGACTGTAAGCAGGTTTGGGGAAGGTGGAAGGTCTGGCAAGGGTAACAAGTTGGAATTCACTGCTGTGGATGTTTATGGCAGTGCCAGCAGGGCTCACATTTATGGCAGCACGAATTTACTGCCGGATTCTGATGCTGCCATAAACATTTTCAGCTCCCCCAGATTTGGGCTGGCTCTCCGGAGCCCTGTTCCGTGGCATGGGCAGAGATGTGCTGCCAGCCCCGTGTCCCAGGGGTTGGAGGAGGAGCACTTTCCTCCAGCTTCAGCACGTGCTTCATCCTCCTCCTCCATTAGGTTTTGCCGTGTCTCCTTGTTAAGGAACAAAAAAATCCAACAGCCCCTGGCTAACCAGGAAATGATTTTTCAATCTTCTCCTTGAGGAGGGCAGATGCACCTGATGTTTCTTGGAATAAAAGCAAATCTCTTTTCTTCCTTTCTTCCCTTTTCCTAGAAATATTCATCCGTGTCATCTGCTGGCCAGAGGTGACATTTTCTGCAGCTGAGGTGCCTGATGTCATGGGAGGAGGCTGTGGAGGATTCTGAGTGTTTCTGTTTCACGTTTCTTCTGTTTATTTTCCATCAGGGTCACCATGTCTCTTACCCAGGGTTTGGCTCTTACTTTAGCTGGAGCTTTCAAGGAAATGTTAGTTGCATCTTTTCTTTCTGGGAAAAATGCTGTACAAAGTCGACTGAAACTGCCTGAAAATTTGGATGAAACTCATCTAGGACTGAGGTAGGAATTAAAAAGGGATATGAAAGTTTGCTCTGAACTTGTGATCTTTGTTTGTTCTGTTTGGATCCTTGTGCTGTGTGTGCCTTCAGGGAAATCAGTGCACGTCAACTGAACCAAATCCTCTGGGGAAGGAAAGGAAAAGAAACTAAAAGCTTTTTGCAAAAATATTCATCAAGCAAAACTTTTAAGCCGAGTACATTTCCATCCTGGAAATAAATGCCTCCTAGAGACCCCCAAACCACCAGGGTTTACTGCGGTTTTATGTGGAAGGCACCTGGGTACAGTGGTGAAGTTCCTTAGAGAAGATGCAAAGGATTTGTGCAGGCAAAATCTGTGCCAGGGTCTCCCCACCTTCCCAGGGAACAATTCTTTCCCAACACCCCATCTATCCCTGTCCCCTGGCAGTGGGAAGCCATTCCCTGTGTCCTGTCACTCCATCCCTTGTCCCAAGTCCCTCTCCAGCTCTCCTGGAGCCCCTTTAGGCACTGGAAGCAGCTCTGAGGTCTCCCTGGAGCCTTCCGTTCTCCAGGCTGAACACCCCAGCTCTCAGCCTGTCTCTCAGAGAGCACTCTGAGCATATTTGTGGCTTCCTCTGGACTCTTTTCAGCAGGTCCAATCATCCAAACAGGATGTTTGGGTCCTGGTCCTAGTGGTGAGTGAGGAAGGACTGAAGGTATCAAACTCTTCCCTTGACATATCGAAGATTATTGTTTTCCCCTGAAAATTTGGCAGCACTTGCACTTGTCAGGGCCTGTCAGGAAGATCTTTTGCATTTCCCATCCCCTGGAGTGGAGGCTGCCTATCAAGTGTCTCTTCTCCACAGTTTAATGTTTCTGGTAAAGCTACTAATTTGATTTTCAGATTTTGTCTGAACAGAATTAGCACATATCACACATTGGAGCTGCCAGTCAAGGGAAAAGCCAAGGAATGGTCAGGGGAATGCAAGAAGTTATCCCTCCTGGGGCTACATCAGCAGACAAAGCCCAGATGGTAAAAGTCCCTGTGAGCCGTCTTTGCACATCACAGAGATGACAGTGACAGAATGTGAGGATGAGCAGGACATTGGGATGGGTTCTGCCCCAATTAGGGGTGAATGTTTGCAGGGTGAGGGTGCCACTGCACGGGCTGGGCTGTCCCTGCCCCTGGTGGAGAGCATCATCCCTTTGGAAATGGAGCAGATGAGGTGGTGGCTGCACATCGGGGTGGGGCTGGGACTGCCCCTCTGTGTGCCACAGCTGGGGAAGAGGGGAGGGGAGCAGGGCCACCCAGTCCCCTCCTGCTGTGCTGCTGCTGGAGAAGGCTGGTGGGAGTTTACATCTCTCAGGGAACACTGGCACCACAAAGGGATTCTATTCTGCTGGTATTTACTGATGACATCCCCATTTCTCCTTCTCCTTTTTATCTAATAAATGCCATCTCTCCCACAGGCAGACGTCTCAGCCAAAACATTCAGATGCAGAATTAAGTCAAGGACTAAAAGCAAAAAGCAGCCCAGAGAGGCACATCTGTGGCACTGCTAACCCTTGCAATGTTCCAGCTTCAAGGGAAGACCATCAGGATGATTTGCCAGGCAGACTGGCAGCTCGGTGTGACTCCCACAACCTACTGATGATGCAGGGGAGGTCTTTGGAAAAGGCAAAACCATCTCCTTGCTGTGGACAGGGTCAGTGTCCATGTGTGCAGAGGAGCACAGCAGGATGCTGAGCACAAGTCTCCTCTCCCCACACAGCTGCTCCCCACGAGGGTCACTCCAACACCTGCACACTCGCAAGGGAACACGTGGTGTCTGCCCCAGACTGGGAATGTCACCCTGAGGTCAGCGGGGAGCAGCTTTGGGGCTTTGCAAGAGCTGTGGGAAGATCCACTCAAGGAGAGCTCAGACCCCACTAACCCCCCACTAGAGAGAAGTTCCTGTGGGTTCAGGTGAGCTCAGACCCCACTAACCTCCCACTAGAGAGAAGTTCCTGTGGGTTCAGGTGTCCTCGCTCCATCCTAGGTGTGGAAAAGCCCAGTTTGTGTTCCCTGGGAGGGAAGAGCTGAGCAGACAGTGAGAACAAAGCCATATGCTGCGTGTCAGCGTTTCTATCTTGTGTTTCTAAATACCCCACCAGGATCGCAGGATTTTTCTCACTTGTGAATTTTATGGGAGGAGAATAAAAGCCTAATAAGAAGGCAGGATGAACTCCATGTTTTCTGCTTCAGCATCACCTGCTGGTTCCAATGGGGATTTGCAAACTCGTGGGAGAGCTGGGGAGGTGTTGGGCAGGAGGTGTCAACCAGCCCCTTTCACAGGCTTTGGGATTTGTGGTGGGATGCATGGGTGCTTCCCTGGAACTGTTCCCAACCTGAAAGCTTCAGCAAAGAAAACAAGGGCAGAGAGGGCAGTAATAAGGCAGCTTGTTAAATCATTAAATTTTACTGTCATATTCTGAGGTTCAAAATGAGGAGACAATAAAAGGCATCCCTGGGCAAAATTTACCAACCACTCTTGGTGACTGTGGCCCTGAACTGCTTTAATATCCACTTCAAAGTTAGTAGAAGCAACTCCAAGCATATTGCAAAATCTAATTCACCTTGTCTGAAAGATCAAAGCCTGCAGGAAAGCACAAGTCTAAACCTCCAAAAGTATAATTGTCCCTCAGCATTATTAAAAATGCCATTTCCCTTCTTCTTCCTTTTCCTCAGCCCGCATCCAGATCTTCTGGAGACCAATGGAGAGCATGAGGTGATGCCCCAGCTTGTAGGGTGACCTCATACACAGGTAACATCTCAAGTGAGGTTTATAATTTTTGGACTTTTAAAATTCTTATTTCGAGAACAGAGTGTCTGAAAACTCCAGGAGAGCTTTTTTTTTCTTTTTTGTTCTTCAGTCTGTTTTCTCACCTGGATTGACCCTCAGTGCAGAATGGGGACCTGATCCATCTGCACCAAACCTTGGGAAGAACCTGCAGAAACATCTTTCTGGAACAGAGGGCGTCAGGACAGGGAGGAAAAATTATTCCCAGGATTTTCCCTGAACTCTGCAGATTTTTATTATGTTAGAATGAGAAAGCTTCAGGCACACATCAGGATGGTATCAGGAAGCCTTCAGCATACATAGTAATAATAAAAAGTAGAGATATGTGGCAATTGTCTCCCAAAGTTTCCTCAGAAATTAATTCAGCGAAATCCTAAAGGATTTAGATGTCTGAGGCTGTTTCTGCATTCTCCAAGGCAGCTCTGTCACTACTTTCTCACTCCAAAATATGGAGGTTTGGTGCTCAGCTGTCCAAATGAGGCCTGGGGAAGGAATAGGTTTCCTGTCCTACATAGCGTGTGTAATAAAGCATTCCTTAATTACTGGATTGAATCTGAGACACTTCCAGTGAAAAAAAACCCAAAACACCAAACCCAACCTAAATTCACAGCAAGATTTCACAAAAGTAAATGTAAGTTCCCAGTTTCATCTGTCGCAGCTGCTCCTCCCTTTGGTGCTGCTGAGATCTGAGCACTGTGATCCCAGGCCATGTCCATGGGCTCAGGATGCCATCAGAACTCCTCAGCAATCTGGGACGCTTTCCAGGGGAAATCCACTCTGGTTTTTATTGGAGACGGACTGTTTGGAGCAGAGCAAATGAAAGTGCTGTGAGAGGCTGTGATGTGAACCGGGCTGGGGTGTGATCAGTGGGATGGGGCTGGGGATCCTCATGGCTGTGCTGGTGGGATGGGTGGGAAAAGCCATCAGGGGTGGGTGGCCCTGCTCCCTCTGGGGGCTCAGCTCCCTAGTGGGAGGCTCCTTTCAGATGATGGTGCCCTCAGCCTGGATCTCCCTCTCAGCTGCAGCTCCTCTGGCAGGGAGCAGCTCTCTGCACCTCTCCGGGTTGCGCCTTTCCCATCCCCAGGCTCCTGGTGTCTCTCCCCCTCCATCCATCTCACAAACGAGTTTGCAGCACTCTCTGGGTGCCTGCAGGAGAGACACAGTGTAAAAAGTCCGTCCTTGTTTCTGTGATGAGTGGAGCTGGCAGATCCTGCCTCGGGCACCGAGCTCACGCTGCTCCGGAGATGGACACGGCCCTCAGCCAAGGTGAGGGAGGGTGTGAGCCTGAAGGAAGCAGAAGACATGAAGCAAAATGGTCTTGAGGGCAATTTGAGGGAAGTAATGAGAGGTTCAGAAACTGGGACAGAGCTGGGGTCAGGCCTGAAAGAGCATCTGCCCGTGTCTGAAGGAGAGGATGAAGTGCCAAAGTGCAGCTGTGCCCGGCTCCGCGCCTCCTGGTTGGAAAACACTTAAATAACAGCCCCAAACCAGTTCCTTTTGTGCTCCTGAGAGAGTGAAAGTTGTGGTAGGGTATCTATTTCCTAAAGACCTTTCACACAATTTTTCACAACCAGATGAGAAAAATTGTAATAGGATATGTGTTGCTCAGGGTCTTTTCACACAGTTTTTAACATTCAAGAGCCTGGCTCAATCACAAACATTCAGTCTCAGCATCAGTGGCTTTCCTGAACTGCGTCTGAAAAGCTCGACCAGTTCCCAAGCTGCCACTGCAGCATTTGTGCCACAAACTTTGCTGAGGCTGGAAGAGCCCATGGGGAGGAGGAGCCTCAGGCGACACAATTTCATTCCATGATGAGTGCAGGTGATGCTGGTTGGGAGTGTGAGGGATAAAAGGGCTGTGTGGGGGTGAGGAGGAGGTAGAAATGGGTTAGCTTGGGGGTTGAAGCAGCTTCTTAGGCAAGGCTGGAGAGGATTCTGATGGAGATTAAGTGTCACTTTTGTAGGGGAATGTTACAATTTCCTCAGCTGGGAGTGAGCTCTGAGCAGCCCAGGGTGCTGGATAGCCCCTCCATGGCCACCAGTGCTTGTGCTCCTGCGGGCAGGCATGGCTGGCTGCAGCCACTGGCATCTGTGATGAACATTTAGAAGCAGGTTTTTTATCCTGTCAAACCTTCAGGCCCAGTTTTTTGGCTTCCGTGACTCGGCAGAGTTTTGCTGGAACCAGCTTATCCCAGCAAGGCTGTTGACTCCCAATCCCACATGAAATTACGGGGAGCTGGAGTGTGTGTACAGTGCTGCTGCCACGGCTCTTTGTGTGCCATCTCCAGAGCATGACAGCCACATAAATAGCATATGTGAGGAGACAGCACGGATCTGCTGCTCCGTGCATATTATTTACATACATCTCCTCTGCCTGACTGGTGGCTCTCCCCAGTTATGGGTTTGTTAAAGGCTGGAGCCTTTTCAAGGCAGATATCGAAGCCTTTGAGAAACTGATGGGAATACATTTCCCTCTATGGTTGCTTGAAACCTTCAGCAAACATCTATTGTTTCCTCTTGCTGGAAAATGGAATGAGGGAAGGCTTCTGAGGCTGAGTTCAGGTGGGTTAAAGCTGTGAAAACATCTTGCTTTGGGGTGGTTCATCAGGCGTCAGCTGCTGCTGATCAACACAACAGTGAGAACTTGAGTGCCATCTCTTTGGGGAGAGCAAGGTCAGGGGGAAGCAAACAAAAAATGGTTTCTGGGTTTCTTGGTGCCTTTTTTGCAGTGATTTTGTTGCTCTCCAAGCTGTTGGCTGTGTAAAAGGGCTGCAGCACAAAGGTGATAAGCGGATCTTTACTTTGAAAGGCTGCTGTGAAATTCACCATCTGAGCACAGAGATGTTTTCCTCCCTAAAGGATAAGAGGTTAAAATGCTGGGATGGTGTTCAGAGGATCTAAATTTGTCACCTGCTGCTGTTTCTTACTGAGTACCTGTGTAAATCCTGCAACCATCGCTGCCTTTCTTGGAATCAGAGACCCTTACTCTCTCAGCATCTGGGACACCCAAATAGTGAGCCTTGGATGATGGGTGCCCATTCCCAGAATGGTGAAAAAAATCAGTGTCTTGGCAAGGGATAATGGGGGGAGGAGGGGTTTCTGTCTTGCAAGAGTAGAGGGACTTTCTTGCTTTAAGGTTCATGAGTTTGAGATGCAAAGAAGAGGAAGACAGTAAAACACAATTTAATGTTGCAGTGAAGATTAATGGCCTCATCTGCAGTCACCTGAAATGATCAGTCCCTTGAAAATTGCAAATAGTGATGGCAGACAATAAAGTATCAGTGAAGTGGGTAGCGTTGTGTGCTCTTTCTCCTGCTGGAGCTTGGGGGATTTTGCTCCAAATGAATTTTTGGAGAAAGCAAGATCTCTAATTATTTGTAAGTAATGAGGATCAGGCCTAGCAGAACACACAGTGTTCTTAAAATGCAGGTGGCTGCTGGCACTAATCCTGGTTATTCTCCTTACCATGGACCTTGTAGATGGGTAGAAGAGAAATGGAGAGATTTCCTTTGTATTTGTGCTTGAAATGGGCGTGAATTACACTTGTTCTGCTGTCCTGCTGTTTTAGAAAGAGGAATCCACTGACTCCAGCTTTGTTAGCCTGGTGGCCCTGGGAGTCAGCTGGTTCTTCAGGAAATTGATTTATTGTATAACATGCCTGTTCCTATGAATCAGTTCCTTGCAGCCTCAGGAATTGGCAGGGAGGTCCCCAGCCAGCATCAAGGGGGATTGTAAGGGTACAGGAGTGCCAGGACTGGGCAGGTGAAGCTGCCCTTTGGGGATGTGGGGATGGATGAGCTCAGCTGCCCTCCTCTGCTGGGCTGGAGCTTGTATCTGTGACTAGGTCTGGGAGTGTATGGGATGTACTGGGATCAGTCACCTCTGAGGTGGGCTGCACCATCACCCTGCCATTCGCATCTTGGGATCTTGTCCCAGATCTGCTCTTCCTGGGAAGTTCAATGCTCATGGAAGGGAGGTGGGGACTCTGAACAAGGTAGGACATGGCCTGTGACATCCCACTGACCCCATTCCCCTTGCTGGCTCTGGGATTTAGGGAACATCCCAACGCAAGCTGCAGTCAGCAGGATTCCTTTTCTCACAGTGTGTTTGTCCCCAGGCCCCACTTTGCTCCTTGGGAACACTTTTTCTGGTTTTCTCTTTGTTCTGATGCTTGGCAGTGCAGAAAAGAGTCTGCAGAGTTACTGCCCTCTCTAAAATGAGTCTGACTGAGGAAGTACAAAAGCTACAATGAATATGTATTACTGGAAATATTGAAGAAGCCAATGTCCCCTTCTTAATAGATGTTATTTCTCATTCTTTGAATGAGTCTGCTGGCCATGGAGGGCAGATAATCCAGTTGTGGAATCTCTCTTGTCTTGTGTTGTTACATGATTTATAGCACCATGCAAGGAACAGAATTTGTCACCACTGTCTTTGCGAAGTACCATTGAATCCCCTTGTAGATGCTGCTCTGGAAAAGTGGTTCAAGAAAAAATGTTTTCGTATTTTTGGGGTTTTTTTTTTGTTGTTTCCCTGATGCTCTAATTGTTGACCATAGATCTGTAAAGATCGTCTTGTTCTAACTCCCCTGCTTTAGGAAGGGATACATAATTGCTAAATCTTTGTCATCATTAATGTCCTAAGAAAAAATATCAGCCATTACCAGTGGTTGTGGCACAAATTTAGCTAATTAGCCTTTGGCAAGCCATTAATCAGGTGCCCATCATCCCAGGAGTGACAGCTGCATTTTTGAACCTTTGCTTTCCACATCCCCCCAGCTTTTCTCCTGCTCCTCTCCAGCCCAGGTGCTTGTTGCCTGCATGAAAAAATGATTTCACATCTTGCAAAATTAATTCTCTGCTCATGATGGCCTTGATTAAACAGATTGACAAACCGTGCTAAAGGTGGCAAAACAGCTCTGACATGCAGACGTCTTCACCTCCTGAAAGGAAAGGCAAAAAAAAAAATCCCCGTGGGCTGTTGCTATTATGAGATGCAGGTGGCTGAGGGCTGTTTTCTGCAGAACCAGCAAAAGTTCTCCACATTTAGGAACAATGTCTGTAAAGTTAAACTGGTTGAAACAGCAGAAGATGCAATTATTGGCGCTTGAACTGGATTATCTTGAAATAATTAAGGATTTTTCATCCACAACTGATGTAGACTGTGCTGAGGCTCCAGGAGTTTGGAGGTAGAAATGGTGAAGGTATGTGTGGCTGCCCCATCCCTGGAAGTGTTCAAGGCCAGGTTGGATGGGGCTTGGAGCAACCTGGGATAGTGGAAGGTGTTTTCACTTGCCTGTTGATGCTCTGCACTCTCTCTTACAAACTCAGCATCTCCTAATGGTGTGTGAGATCTGCTGCCTCCACCAAGGCTCTCAGGGCACCACCTGGAAGAAGGGTGGCTTTTTTGTCTTGCTCTTCTCTTGGCTTTTGTTTCCTTGCTGTCTGCTGAGAAACCTTCAAGCTGAAGAGCTGATCTGTTTTTTGAAGAAGTAGGCTGGGAGAAGTCCTTTTTGGGTAATGTAGATAAAATTTAGGTGGTCCTTCTTCCCAGCCTTGGTGCATAGACCCCAATGGACAGGAGACTTCTGATGAGGAAGAAAGCTGTCAAGCCTGCTCTTGAGATGATTGTTCTCCTCTCATCCCAGGCATCCTGAGAGAAGCATATGTTAAGATACCATGGGATATTCTGGAAGGGCAGATCTCACCATTATTGAATTATAATTGGGGTGAAACCTTTGAAGCAGCAGGACTGGGACAGAAGGTGCAGCATGAACACCCTGGGCTTTTTTTCCCCATGCAAAGAGGGCAGGGATGAACACTGAGGAAAAACTCGAGGTATGGATGAGGGGAATTTTTGGAAGGATGTTTGTTCCAGACACACATCTTGGCTGTCAGTAGTTCAAAGTGCAATCCTGATCCCTTTTCCAGCAGCCTTTCTGAAACACATCTCTCAGGCCAGGGAGAAAACCACCACAAGATAAATGGGTGAGCCTGCTGTATTTGGTGCACTGCATTAACATAAAGGGAGCATGGGAAGGGCTGAGAGCATTTGTTGGGGTGGGAGCCAGCAGAGAGGAGCAGAGCTGAATTTGCAAACACTCTTCCCGTCAGCTCCTGGGCTGTCCCACTGGGAGCTCTTGCACTGATTTACTGCTGTCCTTCCTTCAGCCTTTGGAAATCAATCCACTGACAATTAAGATAATGTCTGGTCTAATATTTATTTCACACTCTCATTAATGGACTGACAAAACCACACTTTCTGAAGCGGTGAGACTGTTCTGTTCCACAGGAGGGCTGGAGCTCTGGGTCATGCTTTTTTCCCTTGTCCCTGTTAAAGCTGAGATCTCTTGCTGAAGCTTTCAGGAAAATTGCCATGCAGCACCATACCTCAGCATTTTGTTCCTGGGGAAGAAGGTGCAGCTTTTGTGCTAAATATCCCCAAATATCCATTAAAGGAGAGCTGGAGCACAAAGGGGTAGCCCTGGCTGCCTGCTGAGCCCCAGGAGCTCTGTGTTGGTCTGGCTGTGTGTTGGGAAGAGAAAAAACCTTTGCTGCCCAAGAGCTCACGTTCTTTTTCTCCTGGGCAAGTGTGCCCTGAATTTGGTCTGACCTGCTCTGTGTCTCTGCTTGTGTTCCCAACGCTGAGAAATTTCCCCAGACTGCTGGGAAATGGCTTTTTTGGGGAAACACTGCAGATGGCCAGAGGCACCAGATCAGGGGGCTCAGCTGTCAACCCACCTCAGATCTGGGATCAAACTGGGGGTGGGCCCCAAAGTCCTCTGTGCACCCTGTTTGGGGGGCAGCCCATCCTGGGGGGCTCTGCAGCTCCTGGGCCCCGAGTTTATCAGGATCAGTGTCCCACAGCCAGACTGGGAGCTGCAGGTACCTGAGGGGTCTGTGAGGATCACCCCACCTGGAGGTGAGGAATTTACCACTGCAGCTTCTGAAATATCTAACTGCGATGCAAAGTGCAGGGTGGTTTGGGTTACCAAAATGACCTTTAGTTAATGGAGCAAGAAGAATATCAAATAACAACAATTTAACAATTTTCTCCCCGTAGTTCTCATTCCTCCTTGTATTTTTTCTGCCAGTTTCTAGGTCAGATTCCCCATTCCGCCGCTCCTGCGCTAGAACAGCGCTCAGGTTGCACAATTGCAGAGGAGGGAGGAATCTGCTTCCCGAATCCCGATCTTCCCAGTAGCCTTTCCCGATCCTTCCCTTCCTCCCAGCGTCTCCTGCTGGGTGCCCACCCCAGGTAGGCTGCGGGTCGGGGGCTGCGGCAGGGTGGGTTTCGGGAGGTTTTGGGGGTGCCGGTCCCCCCTGACCGCGCCGGGGGTGGGACGGGGAGGCCACCGCAGCTCCCCCGGGGCGGGGGGAGGACGCTGCCCGTGTCTCTCTCGCAGGTGTGGGCTCGCCTTGCCTTCGCTGCGTTTGGTTATTTATCATTTCCCCCCCTTCTTTTCCTCCTTCCCCCTCCCGCTTTTCTCTTACGCAGTGGGAGCAGCCCGGCAGCCTGGCTCTGCCCAGCCGCCCTCCGTCCTCCCTCCCTCCCTCTCCCTCATCCCTCCCTTTTCCTTAAAAACGTGGGCTCCGGGGTGCAGCCCCCTGCGCTGGCAGCATCCCTGCCTGCGAGAGCAGCCCTTTCCCCTCCTCCACCTGCGGAGCCCCCCGGCTTTGTCCCGTGTCGCCCCCCAGTCCCCCGGCCCGGGGGTGCTGGATGTGGCCGCGGGGAGCGGAATCTGGTCCGGAGCTGCGCTAGAGGGGACCTGCCGCAGGTAAGCACCCGGCTGGGCTTTATCGCCAACTTCGGGCTTTTCCTGCTGTTTTATCGGGATACGGGGTCGTGCCGGAGGCGCGGGGGCTCTCGGGGTGCACGGGAGGGCAGTGGAAGGTCTGGGGGCACAAACCCGCGTGTGGGGGACTCACCGACCCCAGGGATGGGAGAGGCAGGTGGGAACATCCAGCCCGGGGGAGAAGGGATGGTGTGTGCAGCCCGCCCGTCACTGCGCCGGCGGTGTGCAGATATGCGTGATCCCTGTGCGCTCGGGGTGCGCCAGGCTCTCAGGGTTGCATCCCATCAAAACCCTCCTGGGGAGGGGGGCCGTGTTCCTCGGCAGTAAATCATCCTGCTCCCGGGTAATAAATCACCCTTCCCCAGCGTTTCTCATGCTACAGTCCCGCGCCGCGCGTTTGATCAGCAGATTTTAGAGCTGTCTCCTGCTGCCCCAGGTCCTTGGCGCAGGCTGCTGCTGCTTCAGGATGGACCCGCTCTTCCCTGCCCACATTTTTGAAGACCCCGACCTGAGGAAGCTGCTGAACGACTCCTCCATGCTCAACCTGAGCTTTCTGCCCAGCAACTGGTTCAACAACAGCACGGGGGACGGCTTCCTGCCGCTCAGCATCAAGATCACCATCGTGGTCGTCTACTCCATCGTGTGCATTGTGGGGCTGGTGGGCAACTGCTCCGTCATGTATGTGATCGTCAGGTAGGACACCAGGGAGGCTCCAGGGGACGCTGGGAGCGGGGAGACCTTCCCTCCCTCCATCCCTGCTGCGGGTAAAGCAGGCAGGCGCTTCCCTGGGGCTTGAGACGTGCTTTAGAGGCAACGATGTGGCATTTGTTTTATTGTTTTGGTTTTATTTGGTTTTTTTTTTTTCCCCCTTCCTAGGCTGTGATGGAGGTTTCTGCCAGTTTTCAGCTGCCCTCTGGTGCCTCCTAAAGTTTAACCCAGAGAATGGAACAGAGTGAGCAGATCTGCTCAAAAAAATGGGGCTCTTTTTTTTGCGGGGGGGGAGCTGGATGTCCCTGGGGAGGGCAATGTGCTGGGAGCATTCCTCTGCCGGGGTGTGCTGGCTCCTTAATGGGACCTCTCCTTCCTGTGCTGTGTCCGGCACCCCAGCTGTGTTTGCAGGTGCTGCTCCATCTGGGAGCTGGCTCTTTCCAAAGCTGAACCTTGTTGCAAAGGAAAGAGCCTGCTGGGAAGCTTCCTTTTACTTTTACAAGGAAAAAAATCCCAAATGTGAGTCTTCCAGCTCTGTGGAGCCTGCAGACTTAAGTAAGACGTGAGAGGATGCTGCAGAGTTGAGGGCAACTTCTCTGGCTCCTGGTGCTGAAGTCAGGAGAGTGGGGGGGACTTTTGCAGAGGGACAGCACAGAGCATGCACCACTCCATCCTCCCTGCCCATTGCTGGCATTTTGAGTGTCCCTGTCTGCTTCTGCCGTGGTTCAAACCCTTCTGTTTCTGGGAATCAGAAACCTTGTTCGCCCTGTAAGTACAGAATAAGTTTGTGCAGCTCTTAGGGCTGTGATTATGTCAAACCCCAGCATCCCCTGTCTGATCCCTGCACCCTGCCTGTTAAGGAGGGAGCTTCCATTTTATCCACATCTTGGAGCAGGTTCCTGGTGCAGGTGGACACTGCCAGCACAAGAAAAGACAGGCTGAATCCTCCAACAGGAGATGAAATTGTTTAGCAGGTATTCAGACACTGATGAGATTGTCTTGCTCCTGCCAGGAGCCCAACTGCTTCCAAAGCACCTCTCCCCTGAATAACTACAACTTGCCTGGGGGAGGTGCTGCAAAATCAGGTCTTTGGTATCAGAGGTCGGTGGAGGGTGGTTAAATCTCTGCTCCAAGGGCAAAGTGACTGTTCATCAGGCTGCCTGTCTGTGCTCTGTTAGCCGAGGAGTTTATGGCAGGCAGAAGGGATCCCAGTAGCCCTGGGGAGTCTGCAGATGCAGAGAGGAGCTTTGCAGCACCCTGGTGCCATGTCTGGAGACCTCGTGTTCCTGCTCAGTGTGGTAGCAATCACTGGAGTAGTTTGTGGGTGTGTGTAAGTGTGTGAGTAGGGAGGCTCTGGGAGCTGGAAGCCCTTGTCTGATGATGGTGATGTGGCTGCATGCGAATGCCAGCCTGTGTGCAGCAGAGGAAGGGAGTCCTTACCCCATTCACGAGCTTTAGTGTGTGTAGGGAGAAGTCTGGGCAGGAATCCTTTCCCTGTGTGCAAAGGTGGGATGTGCACAGTAGGATCCTGCTGGCCCTGCCCAGGGCTGCCACTAGGGGATCACCAGTAGCATGTCCCAAACTGGTGTCCTGGGCAGGGTGGACCTGTGCCATGGCTAATCATGAAAAATACTGGCTTCTGCTCCACACCTTTTTCTGACTTTGGTACCTTCCAGCTGGATAAATGCAACTCAGGAAAAGAAAGTGGGATTTAGCACTGGAATTCCCCTTGGAATTTAACTAGTTTTGTGTGTGTCCTCTAATTTCACAGTTTTTAAACAATTGAAAACTGAAGACAGGTGCCACCTCCAATCTCCCTCAAGCTTTTCCATTTCTCTATTTCCCTTTATCCAGAACCCCCATATATATACATACGTATATATATATATACATATGCACACATATATATATATAAAAGCCAACATAAGGTTTGATTATCTGGGGATGCCTTTTTTTGCAATTTACCTCTGTTTTTTCCAAAAAATTCTGTGAGCTTGGAGACCCCCCTTGTAAAGTGTGTGCTGGGGAGGTTATAACTGAGCTAGAGCATGTGTTGGAGCTGCTGTTCCCCACCCGTGTCCCCTGGGAGCTCAGTACTGAGCTGAGACCAGCACTGAGTTATAGCCAAGGCAATGACCCTTCTTGAGTCGATGAGTAACAGCTTCTGGTTACCTCTGCCCAGGATCCTTCTCTCCTTGCCCTGTCTGTTGAGGTCAGGAGCAGGTGTGAGGATGAATTGGACTCAATATCAAACTTTTGACCCTGGCCATGTACACGAATTGATGCAGAACTTCCAAGTTGTGACCCTGCAAGGAGGACGCTGATGAGCTTCTCAAACACAGGCTTTTCTCCTCAGATTAGAGCTTTGGTGCTTCATACCTTAAATAGCACCTTTTCATAGGTTGGAAGTTGGTAGCTGCTAAGTCAGCACAGGGTTTTAGGGCTCTTAATGATAAATCTCTTCCATTAATGGAAAAATGATCAGCAAACCCTCTGTGCTGCACCCTTGTCACTGTGGGTAATCTGCACACCCACAAGCTTTTTTTCTTTCCATGCTTCAGCAAGGATAATCAGGCTTCAACACATTACACAGCCCAAAGGAAAATGGGGTATTACCTTCCAGAAAAAGGCTGGTAGTGTTATAGACAATAATTGTTTCCTGGTTTTGAGGGAGTTGGGAAATAAAAAGACTCTAATACGAGCACTCGAGGAAGTTGGAGGCATCAGGAAAGCTCATTTTTTTTTCTGTTCCTCCTGAATGAGTTTTTGCAGCACCGAGGGAAAAGTTTTAAAATCTCCCGGCATTTCACACAAAAGTACAAATTCAAAGCCTCCTCTAGGTTTTCCCCTGTGTTGTAGAACCCAGCCTACATCTCTATTATATTTGGAGTGATTTAACATTTGGAATGATTAATTTATAGAGATAGTCATCATGTGACTGTCGATCCCTTCCAGTGCTGAGCAGCACTAATTGGGTAAGATGGAGAAGGGCTCTTGTCAGGAACACGATTTCCTGGACAGCAAAGGGCCTATTGTGGGAACCTGCCTCGGCTGTGGCTTTGTTCTGCTGGCTCATCCTGGAGCTCCTTGCCAGCAGAAACCATGCCTCCCCTCCCTCCTCCTTCTGCTGTTTGCTCTCTTCTGCATATATTTCCTGTTCTGCTTCTTAATGAACGTGAAACAAGGAGCTGAACAGAGGGTGTGGGGGGAGACTGGGGGGAACCAGGCTGCTGAGATCCCTCTTAGCTCTTAACCAAAGTCTGCAAGGCTGCTTGCCCAAGATCCTTGTTTTTAGGAAGGAAAGCAAAGGGGAAGGAGAATGTATTGTTGGCCCTGGGGGTGGTGCTGACCCAGGTGTGGTTATAGGAGTGTGACAGAGACCCCAAATCCCTGCCAGCCACTGGGGTGCCAGGGAAGGGACAAGGTGCAGCTTCCAGCCCAGGGAGTCTGTGTTGTCCCCAGCTGCTGTGATGCTCAGCAGTGGGGATCTGGAGGACTCCCTTCCTCCAGTTCAAACCCCCGTGGGAGCTCTGCCTCATTTCTTGGGCTCTCCTCATTGCTGTGGCAGCTCTCTGTCGGGAGCCTGGCAAAATCCTGGGGATGCTCAGCTCTCTCTATGGCAGAACACTTTTCAGAGCATTTTAAGCAATGTTTTAGGCAATTTAGGGCTGTCAGGCCCCTACGTTTTCATCTGCTGCCTCCAGGTGAAGCTTTAGGAGGAGGGATGTGACGGGGAGGTGCCTGCACCATGAGCCTGCCTGGGGATGCTGTGCCAGCTGCTGTTCTGCTTGAAATCTGCCTCAGTCCCAGAGAATGGGGGTGAGGGCAGCTGGCTGTGATGAGACAGGGGAAATGAAGTTAATGATGACATTTCAGAGATGCTGATTTCTTAATAGAAAGCTTTCCAAGGGAAAAGCCTGGGCCAGCTGTGTGTCTCAGAGCTGAAATGAAGTGAGTGCTTCATGCAGTGGGGACCCAGCAGACACGAGTGGGGCCATCTGAGACCTTTGTTCTCTCCAGGTCTGCCTCTTGGTTTTTCCCTGGAAAAATAAAATAAATAGACATAAATTATTGTAGTTTACAGAGGAATGAAACCCACACCAAGGGCTCTGTGCCCTGGAGAGTGAGTGCAGCCAGGGGAGGATGGTGAGGTGAGCAGGAGGGGATCCTGCTGTGATAATGGCTGCAAAGGGCAGGTCTGCAGCTCCCTGGTTTCTGGGTCCCCAGGAGCCCAGGTGAGCTGGACTCAGCCACATGACCCACAGTAGCCACATCTGGCCCCTGCTAACACAGGTCCTGTAGCTCCAGGGAGTGTTGGAGGGCTCTTTGTCTCACCTGGCTGTGGTGAGATGGGTGAAAGGGAGTTGCCCATGCACAGCAGTAACTCTGTGATGTTCAACATAACATTTGTGTTCTTCATAAGTGTTTTTCAGAGACTGGGCCATTTCCAGGTGCATTTTGGACATGAGCAATTCAGCAGAGGCAGATCTGGCCCATGAGCAGGGATAAGAGGATCCTGCTGCAGGGTGGATGCTGATGAATGCCCTCCTTAGAGCAGAGCACCATTCCTGGTGGCCAAGCACCTGCTCAGGGATGTGGGAGCATCCCTGGGTGAGCTGCTGAAGCCTCTGCAGCAGCAACCACAGAGCCTCCTCCCTTGGCATGGCAGCACCATCCACTCTGGTCCCCAGAGAGCACCTGGAGGGCAGCATGGGGCTGGTTTTTCACAGCTGTCCCTCAGACACAGCAGTGATTCTCAAGGACAAGGAAATACCAAAGTGTGTCCTTGTCCTGGCTGGCTGCAGATTCCCTAACTCACACCTGCTAGTCAGTCCCTGTCTTACTGGGTAATTTATAGCCTTTTAGGTGCCTTGATGGTGGCTGCTTTTGCTGTAGTGTCTGGCCTCAGAGTCCAGACTGATTTAAATTTGTCCTTCTCAAATTCTGTGTGTTTTTTCAGGGCCTGTTGAACCATTAAGAATAAATCATCTTAAGCTGGTCAGAAGTTTCAGGCTGAGGGGCTCTGGGATGGTGATCAGAGCAGCAGGGACACGGAGAGCACGGTGTGGGCGGATGGCTGAGGGGACACAAATCATCACAGAACGTGCCAGATCAAATATCAGCTTCACACGACCTGAGGGCTGGGATCTGAGATGGAAGAGAACCGAAGCTCATTTCCACCATCACCAGGTGGGAGCAGCTCAGTAAAAATCCTCCCTGAGCCTTTTCTGCCCTGTTTTGCCTCCTGGTGCATGCCCAGGATGGGGCAAAGGCTGTCCCTGCTGCCCCAGGGTGTGAGCTGGGGCTGGAGGGAGCTGCTCAAGGTGAGCAGCCCTGTCTGCATCCTAATTAGCTGGAGCTACACATATCAAAAGCAAGATGCTCCAAGAGGCAGAAAGCTCCTGGAAATAATGCTCAGGGTTCTGCAGGGCTGCAGGCTTTGCTCTGGGCCCTCTGCCCCTGGTGTCTGCAGCTCCATTTTGGGTTGGGGGTTTGCTGCAGCCAGCTGGTCCTTAGCCCCAGCCCCTGCCCTGCAGCCTTGCTGTGGCTGGGTGGAGAAGAGGGAAAGATGCTAAAACAAGAGGTCTGCAGCTCACCCTGGGGCTCAGCCAGGGCCAGGATCCATTCATGTGAGGAACAGGTTCTTAAAGCCCAGAGGGTTTGAATCTCCTCTCCCAGACTGTGTGTTCCCCCTACCAGAGGGTCCACTTACCAAAAATGAGGGGGAAGATGAGTGCTGAGCTGATATCCAGGTGTTTTCCCTCTCAGGCTTCAGCATCCAAGAGAACAGGAGAGCAGAGTAAAGCAATTACTGCAGTGACAAAGGGGGAGCTGGATGGAGAGCTGAGAACCACCCTGCGGGGAGATGCTCCATTAGGAAATCACCTCCGTGGCAAAGTGCAAGAAAGTGGCCCAGCAGGGAGCTAATGTCCTCCACGGAATCCACAGGCTTACCTGCAGCAGAGCTGTGTCATGGGGGAGGAAACTGAGGTGCCTCCTACAGCCTGANTTTGTGTAGGTTAAGAGAAAGAACACTCTCAGTTCTGGAGAAAAAGAAATAGAGATTAATCCACAGACAAGTGATTGATTGATTTTTGTGTGTACTGAACATTCTGGAAATGTTTGGGAATGTTGATTGGTTGGGACAATGGTTGTTGGTTCTCAGCATGTAGAGGAAGTGGTGTAGAAGTAATTAATTAGGTGTAAATTAATTTCCCCCCCCTTTCAAAAGCGCAAAATCAGCTTTACATTCCACTGGAAGAGGGGTTGAAGGAGGTGGTGGGACAGCCACCTCAGTGTGTCCTGTGTCAGAGAGAGGGAAGGTGGCTCTGCCATCACCTCGAGGAGATGGTGAAGAGGGAGGCAGAGGAGAGGGATCTGTGCATCGAGGGATTCGGCAGGGGCAGGCAGAGCAATTGCCCCTGGACTCTGAATTCACGTTGAGAAGTGTCTGGGAGCAGTGGGGCTGGAGGGATGTGGGAGGGAGCTGAAGGTTTGATCCTCACTCCCTGAGTTCAGGGCTGGCTGAGATGTCCCAGACTTCTCAGTGCTTGGGGACACAGGAGTGTGCAGGGAGGCAGCTTTGTCCCCCATGGATGTTGGGTGGGGGTTGGAGGTGGGTGAGCTGCTGCTTGTTTCTCCCACTGGTCAATGACAAAAAATCAAACCCAAACAACCTTTAATTTTTTCTGTTTTGCAGTAAAGCTGCTCCCCATTGCTCAAAATTGCTATTCCCTTGAGTTATAACATCAGTAAAGGCAGTCAGGGTTAGAGGCATGTTGATGAATTGCTGCTGGCTCCAGCCCTCCTGGAAGGATGGACTGCAACAAACTTGACCTTTGGGAAGTTTGAGCCAGCCCAGCCAGGTTTGTGGTGCTCAGGGGAAACTGCAGCTCCCAGGAGACCTTTGCCAGCACAGTCTTAGGTGACTGAATAATTTCCTAAAGCCTGAGCTGACGATGCTCATTTTTGTGAGAGCTGATAAAACAGTGATTTCACTTCTCCATTTCAATCCCCCTCTGCTGACCTGGAGAAGAAAGTGAATCCACTCCCAGACCCACCTCATCCCCCTGTGCTTTGCCACATTTATGCCAAGTGCAAGAATTCAAACAAGAATGGAAAACTTGCCCACCCTGAGATGCTCCTCTGGAGTTCAGGGCTCTGGAGCCTGCTGTAATTCTCCTTAGGAAATCCCAAAGCTTAAAGCCCTGGCAGCTGCCTGGTTGTGTTGGATTTGCAAAGTGCTTTTGCTTGCTCATCCCATCACAAAAGGAAAGGCACCGGTATTTTCCTTCTACTGCTTTTGGTTATGTAAGTTTGTCTGGGCTGGCTTTCTAAGAACCTGGGATTGATTTCTGGGCCAGGAAAAGCCTCACTCAGGCTTCTTTGGGGACCTCAAAGCATTTCCAACAATGTTTCCATCAGTGCTCACCTCGAAAAGCTTCCCTTGGCTTTCAGGGTCAAATGTAGGATCATTTGGTCTTGCTTTCTGAAGCTGCTTCCAGACTTCTGATACAAGCCCAGCTCAGAGCTCCAAGGCAGGTAAAAAAATAGACTTTACAGTCTGGATCGTGGCTCCCCTGTCTGCTTCTCTGGCAAACCTGTCCACGTCACCATGTGTCCCAGCAGGGTTCAGAATGTGCCAGTGATAATGTTCTGCCAAGAATTCAAATCATTTATCAAGAGCTGAAGAAGCTCAGACCCCCAGGGGAGGGCACAGCACTGGGAAGGGCAGTTGTGGGTTTGCTGTTCTGGATCAAATTGACAAAAAGAGCTTTTTAGGTCAAATTAGACCCTGTAATATTCTAACACGTATCAGGCTGAAAATAGTGCAGCAGTTTACGGGTAGAAGTGTTACCCTCAAATGAACTTGCACTGTGTTAATAACATCATTGTCTGCCATTTTTGGCGACGTTTCTGCTAAGGCCATTAGTAGAGTAAATGATGGATGAGCTGCAGTTTTAAAATTATACCTATTTGAGCTCTTATTCTGCCCATGAGAGGCATATCCTGGAGCTGAAATGTTAGATTCAGTCACAGAGCCACTGTTGAGCTTCCATTTCTGCAGACGCTGCACGTCCCCCTGGATAGGTGATCACAGCTGGCTCTGCATCATTTCCCAAGTGTGAAAGGGAGATGATTGTCATTAGAGCAAGGTGACTCTTTCTTTGGGGCAGCTGGTTCATGTGGTAAAAGTGATATTGAAATGACAAAAAATCTTTGAAGTAGAGTTTGACTCGTGACTTTACTCCTTTCTTTAGGAAGAACCATTGTGATGTTTTGATTTCTGATTCAAGCCTAGTTCCTCACCAGTTTTTGGCTGGCCAGGGCTGGCCATGTTGCCTGTTCTGATTTGACAGCTCACATAAGCCAAGCTCTCTGGCTATGAGCCCACACCTCATGGCTGATCAACTTATCCCTGCATCTTTCAAATCAGTGTACTGGCTAAAGCTCTCACCAACACTTGTAATAATGAATCCATAGCTAGTAAAATCCTAAGCTGACCTTATTGAAGTAATTTTTTGAGAAACACAGTCTGAGTTCAGAGTCTCAGGCTTTCACGGTGCTCACTGGCAGTCTGAGGGAACGATCCTCCTGCCTGTGGAACTGATTGTGGAGGGACCATTTGTGGTGTTGTAGGAGATGGGCTGATCTGTGTGGGAGGTTGAAAGGTGAGGGTGGCCAATCTCCCTCCTAAAGCAGCAGGATCTGCTTCAGTAAAGTTCAGTGTCTGACCCATCATGGTCAGGTGGATCTCTAACCATTGCTCATTCCTGCGTTTCAGATTCACCAAGATGAAGACAGCCACCAACATTTACATTTTCAACCTCGCTCTGGCTGACACCCTGTGCCTGATGACCCTGCCTTTCCAGGGAACAGACACTTTCCTGGGCTTCTGGCCCTTTGGCAATGTCCTGTGCAAGATCGCCATCTCCATCGACTACTACAACATGTTCACCAGCACCTTCACGCTGACGATGATGAGCGTGGACCGCTACATCGCCATCTGCCATCCCATCAAAGCCCTGGACATCCGCACGCCCCACAAGGCCAAGGTGGTCAACGTCTGCATCTGGGCACTGGCTTCTGTCTTTGGCATCCCGGCCATGGTGATGGGATCGGCGGAGAATGAGAACAATGGTCAGTAAAACTCCATCCAGCAGGAGGGAGGTGCTGGGGCACGGGAGACTCCAGGGAGAGGGGTGCCAGTTTCATCAGGGGGGTGAGGTCTCTGCTGTAAAATCATCCTAGCTCTTCCCTTTCTGCCCTTGCCTCTGTATCACTGCTACTGCTTTTCTAGTATTAAACACAGAATTAGAATTTCTAGTATTAAACACAGCGTTGGAATTTCTAGTATTAAATGCAGAATTAGTATTTTCTAGTATTAAACAGAATTGTTATGTTAGGTTGAGAAAGGCCTCTAAGATCATCAAGTCCAACCATTAACCTAACTAGCCTAAACTAATCTGAATGTGCAGATGCTTTTCTGCTTGATCTGCATTTGCTAATCTTCCTTCCCATTTTATTGTTTTTTACTCTTGCAGAAATTGATTGTCTAATTAAGCTCCCTTCTCCCGTGGACTACTGGGATCCGGTGTTTGGCATCTGCGTCTTTCTCTTCTCCTTTATGATCCCCGTGTTGATCATCACCATTTGCTACAGCCTCATGATCAGGCGGCTCAAGAACGTCCGCGTCCTCTCGGGCTCCAAGGAGAAGGACCGCAACCTGAGGCGCATCACCCGCATGGTCCTGGTGGTGGTGGCAGTCTTCATCGTCTGCTGGACTCCCATCCAGATTTTCGTGCTGGTGCAGTGCCTGGGCGCCAAGGCAGAGAGCGAGCTGGAGCTGGCCATCTCCTGCTTCTGCACCGCGCTGGGGTACGCCAACAGCAGCCTGAACCCCGTGCTCTACGCCTTCTTGGATGAGAACTTCAAGGCGTGCTTCAAGAAGTTCTGCTTCCCCACCGCCTTCAGGACGGAGCTCCAGATGTCCAACAGGATGTGCAGCATTGCCAAGGATGTTGCCTACGCCTGCAAGAACTCGGAGGGGACTAACAATCCGGCCTGACTAGGCATGGAAATCCCCATGGTGGCTGTCGCCCAGCAGAGTCCGACCACCCCCACGTCAGAACTGACTCAGATAACGGCCCTTTAGCAGGACCTCAAAACTGAGAGGTGAGAAACCAAGGAAACAATTTTGGGGGTTGGGAAAACCGGATACTGTGAGAGCACGCAGAGAAAGTGAGCCCAATTTGATGCACTTTTAATTCCAGTGCATCCTGCACTAAGGAACGTGTTTGAAATCAGCCCTTTGATTCCTGCGAAACCCTTGGGGTTTGCAACATTACTGAGAGTTTTGGAATCAAGGGTTTAAAACAGGTGTCGCTCCTGGGGCTTACACTTCTGCTGCTGGGAGACAGACAGAATGTGAACTCTTGCATTGCTTTTTTCCTCCCTGAGTGGAGATGTTCACGGCTCGCGTGGCTCACCAGGCGCTCGTGTGCGGGTTTTCCTCCTGTGCCATCGCTCTGAAATCAGACTTTGCTGCAGCCAAAGTGGGCAGGAGCCATCAGACAAAACCCAAGATCATCTCCAGGATGAGTCATCAGGCAGGGAAGGATGCAGGGAGGGAGAGGAGGGAGCTGACGGGAAGAGAAATTCAAACTGCCTTAGGAGGACAGCGCCAGCTCCTGCAGATGGGATCTGCAGTGAAACCCCCCTCTCAGAGGGGAGTAGGGGGGAGAAGGGACTGTCAGACCTGATGATGTAGCTCTGAAGAGGAGGAAGAAAAAAGACCGAGGAAATGAACACAATTCCTCATTTACATGCTGCTACTACTTCTTTTCTTAAACTCTGTATTTCCAGTGTAATAATGGACAGAAGCTGTCTGTATATACGTGTCTGTAGTGGAAAAGGTGCAGATACATGGTAGGATTTCCCCTTACCAAGCATGCCTTGGGCATCTTCCTCAGTGAGAGGAGGAAGGAATGAAGTGGCCTATAGACATATGTATTTATGTATTGGGGAAAGCCATTTTGGAGAAGTCTGAATGGCAGCTCTTCCAGAAGACATGGACATTCCTGGTGGGAGGAGGCAGCCTAAACCAGTCCCACCTGCTCCACATGGGATAAGCAGGGCAGAAACCATACAAAACGTGGGATTGTGTGGTTTGTTTTATGTTTTTAACCGAAATGAGATCCACGATGCTGAGAGCACGTGGGAAATGCTGCCCAGGTACCACTCCTCCTGCCAGCCATGGATTGATTTTCCTCTCCCAGAGCAGGCCAGAGCTTTGTGCAAAATGAAATGTCCTGTCATTTCACTCGATAACAAAAGCTTCCCCAAAGAGTTTCACCACCGAGTGCCCTCTGTGCTGGGGAGGGCAGCAGGCTGGGATTCTCCCTGTAGCACAGCAGCCCAGGGAAATCTGGGCAGTGGTGGCCAGTGGTGCTGATGGGGGAGCAAAGCACCAAGCTCCACCTGGAGAGGGGAGGCCAATTCCAACGTGATAACCAGCAGCGTTGTCCAGACTGTACAGATTCCAATGTGAATATATTTCTTGTGCTCTGGTCTATGAGATTCTGTATTTTTAATGTATTGATCTGCCAATATTTTAATGCTGTCTTGTTCTTTATATATGCTGTACAAAGGAATTGAATGTTATATTTCTATGTAGAGTGTTTCCCTCATGGCTGGGCTTAAAATATAGACGCAATTCCAGTGGCCCACGTGTAGGACCCAGATCCCTTGTAAACTGCTTGAGCTGGGAGGATTTTGATGCTGATTAGCATTTGATTGGGAATCTGGATGGATACCGGAGCAAACTTTGCAATTAGCACTTCCCCTGACCAATCTGGAGGGAGGAGGAAATCTGGGCACTTTAAGCACTTTGTAGTGGGTGTTAATCCCCAAGTCCTCACCAGGAAATCCCATATAAACCCCAGGCATGTGAAGAACAGCTCCTTGAGAACTGTGCTGCTGGCAAGCTACATCCATGCCTTTGGAAAAGCTGGGCTAGGTGAGATGCATTTTATGGGTGCAGTAACAGCGTTGGGCAGTGGGTGACCTTGGGTCTGCTCAGCCCCTCTGCGGTGGGATGGTCTCACGGGGTCTGGGAAGGGTTGGGGCTGAAGCTGGGAGCTGACTGCCGGGCTGTTCTTACCCTTAGGGAGCAGGAGAACATTCATCAGTGGCTGGCTAAGGAACAGCCACCCTCCCTTTGTTGTTCTTGGCTGGGTTTTTAAATAGATTTATGTCCTCCGGAAAAAACATACCTGTGCTTGGCATTTTTTTAAATATGGATTTTGTTATAATGACTATGCTGCAACGATCTTACATATTCAAGTACTCAATAAATGTGTGTTTACCAAGCTTTTGGGTATTTCCATGGCCCTTGCAGTGAATGTGTTTAGGCATTCTGTTCAATGCTCAGTGAAGTTTGTTGCAAGAAGAGCAGGAAACACCTGAAAGCAAAACTTTATTGTACTGTGCCTCTGGAGTTACAGGCTCACGGTCAGCTGGATGGCTTTTAGGGCTGGCTCTGTAATTCCCTTTGGAAGTGGTCGTGTTGGTGTGACTTTTACAACTGCCACAGTGTAAATGACAATTAGGTGGCTACTTGTGTGCTTTAATAAAGGAAAATAAAAACTCCTGTGCTTTGGATGATGATCTGGAAGAGTTAACTGGGTGGATCGGGAATGTCTCAGCCTATCCCTTTTAAGGGAGATCAGTGGGAGCTTTTGTTACACAGGAAACCTTGTCTGTGGTTAACATAGGAACAGAAGATGTGAAAATGCTGGAAAATTGGGTCCCTGGGTCTTGCAAAGGGCAGCTGTGATGTGTGGGCAGGGCAGCAGCACAGGCAGCTGCCTGCTGTTAGAGGTGAAGCCTGCTGAAGGATGAAAACAACCTCTTCCCACATCCTCTCCCCCCAGTTCCCAGGAGTTATGGGGTTAGGTATGACCTGGGAGAACAATAAATTGCAGAACTGCTCTGAAAATAAAGCCAAGGCCGTATTCTGTAAGAAAGATGGATCTGCCAGTGAGATGTGCAATAAGGAAAGCGCTTTCTCTCTGCACAGAGATCGATATTCTTACCCAAGCAGGTAAATATCAGGAGAGGGTTTTTTATTAGCAGTGGTGATTTTCTTCTTAAATAGGAAAAAGTAAATTGGTGAGAAAAAAAATGGAAATCTTTATTTTTCTTCTAGTTCAGTTAATTATAAGTATCCAGGGGTGAGTTCTTACAGCAAAACCATAAACCAAAGTGCTTTATTCAGTATTATGGGATTTATTAATGTACTAAGTATTCTCTCTGCTGCTGTTGGCTGAAATCAAGTGCTGGAAAAAGGCTGAGGAATGGATGAGCTGGGGACTGAGCTCTCCCTCAAGCAGCTCCTCGGCTCTTGGTAAACCTGGGCAGATTTCTGGCTTTGCAAGAGCCACATCTCCCTTCCTCAGCCATAACATTCCCCCCTCCATGAATCACAACTTCCAACTGCAGAAATAAGGAGCAGAATTTACACTTTCACTGAGATTTGGATGCACAACACCCTCAGGCACAGGGTGGGGCTCTTGATGGTGTACTTGGCAAGGCCAGGAGCTGGTCTCTGATCCTTGTGGGTCCCTTCCAGCTCTGGATATTCTGTGGTTTATGTCTTTATGCCATGGGAAGAGCTGAGCTGGGGAGGTGCTGGGCTACCCTTTACTGAACTGCAGCTCAGATGGGGTTTGGGTGAGTGCTCAGCTGAAATCCCTCTCCCCAAGCCCACTGCCCATAGGAGCCACAAAGCCTTTTCCTTGCTCTGAATGCCTCTGCCCCCCACAAAGCCTGGTCCCCAGGGCTGAAAACAATTTCAGCAGGTGGGAGAAACCCCAACTGCAGAAAGACCAAAGCTGGGTTTGCCCCTTGTGGCACCCCCTGCTTCAAAACTCAAGATTTGTCCTGCTGAAGACACTGCCTGATGCTGAGCAGCTCCCATGTCTGTTTTTCCAAGGTGTTTTCACGAGGAGCTAGACTGTAAATATGTCTTTTTTTTTAAAATTTCTTTTTTTCCCCTCCACAAGGAGGTTTGTTAACTCATTAAAGAGCTGTCACTGGGCTCAAATCTCTCTCTGGGTACTTTGGGATATCATTGCTGGGTATATATATACATATGTATATATATATTTGTGATATCAATGTGTGTCCAGAGAAGGATGCCTCTCACCCTGCAATGCTTTCTTCATAGGGAAGGTGGCTACTCTATAGTTAGAGCTCCTTTTCTTAAATGAAAAGGATCTCCAGCAGCAGCTGGTGTGGGTGCAGCCTTTGATATCTGCTCAGAAGAGAGACTCAGACTGGCAGCAAAGCAGGCTCTGCCAGAAAAACTCCAGCCTGCTTTCCCACTCATTTTGCTGTGCTCCCCCTCAGCTATTTTTGTGGGTATTTATGCAGAAGCAAATTTCTCCTTCCTGCAACAGGAGGATCTGCTTCGGCCACGTCCCAGGCTGCAGCCCTGATTGCGCATTCACGGCTTCACGCCGTGTTTGCCCTGTGAATCTCTGGCAGCAGAGCTGCATCGCTGTGACTGTGCAGAAACAGCTGGTAATTCACACTCCTGATTTTCACCCTCCCAAACCCTGTCTGAAGGACCAGCTCTTACTGGCTGGCCTTCTCCTGTGCTGAGGAGAACCACGGAGCTGAGATGGGAGGGATGGAGGGTAGGATCCAGCAGCAACAGCTGCAGGAGGGGAAGTTGTCCCATCTCTGTGGTGAGGATTGCTTGTGAGGTGGGGAGGCTGAAAAAGGGAGAGAAGGGGGAAAAAGTGAGAGAAGGGGGAAAAAGGGACCTGTTGGAGTGAGTCCAGAGGAGGCCACAAAGATTCTCCGAGGGCTGGAGCATCTCAGCTACGGAGACTGGCTGGGGGAGCTGGGGGTGTTCAGCTTGGAAAAGGCTCTGGGGAGATCTTAGAGCCCCTTCCAATGCCCAAAGGGGCTCCAAGAGAGCTGGAGAGGGACTTTGGACAAGGGCCTGGAGTGACAGAAAAAGGGGGAATGGCTTCACATTGACAGAGGGCAGGGTTAGATGGGATATTGAGAAAAAATCATTCCCTGTGAGGGTGGTGAGGCCCTGGCACAGGGTGCCCAGAGAAGCTGTGGCTGCCCCATCCCTGGAGGTGCTCAAGACCTTGTTGAAAAAACCTGGCCTAGTGGGGCCATGGCAGAGGGTTGGAATGAAACATCCTTTAAGATTCCTTCCGACCCAAACCAATCTATGATTCTGTGGTTCTGTGAAATGGAAGGTGGACTCACGGTGGGAAGAATAACCCAGAAGTCCTGGTGCTGCTTGAGGAAGAGAGATGGGCTATGGGAAAGTAGAGCATGTGCTGTGTAATGCTGATGGGTGTTTGGCACAGGTTTTTTTTGGGCCCCTCCTTGTCACATCTATTTTGACTGACCTACAGTGGCTGCAGGCACCTGCTCTCGCATCCATTTAGACTGAGGATTCATGACACCTTTGCTCAAAATGTGGTAGCAGAAGTACCAAGGCCATAGCTCCTTCTGAAAGAGGGAGTTTTAGGGTTTTTCCAAGCAAAGGGATTGCTGTGGGACTGGGTGCTGTTAAATCAAAGAGCCCCACGGCTCACAAACTCCCTTTGTTCCTGCCTGCATTCAGCACTCTGAAGCCTGGATAGATTGCATGAGAGAATGAAATAATCAATAAATAGAGCAACATGGTTTTGTATCTTGGCAACCATGATGCTGCTGAACCATGTAAACTGACTTTGCTCTCTCCCTCAGTGCAGAGATCCCGTCTGGCTGCAGGGAAGGGGTGATGCTGGCTCTCCACAGTGCTGGGGGACACAGTCCCTTCCTCCATCTCGAGGTTTCTGCTTCAGCAACCCATAAACCCCCTAAATAGTCCCTGGGTCACCTTTACCCCACAGCACAGCATCTCCCATGTTCGGATTCTCAGAATCTCACAGTCCTAGGAAGGTTTGGGTTGGAAGGGACCTCAAAGATCATCTCAAAGTTCCAACCCCTTGCCATGAGGAAGATTCTTGGGAATTTGATCTTCCTGTGGCTGCACTGCTGGAAGGGTTTCTGGGAGGAAAACATCTCCTGTTTGACCAGCCCACTCTTGCAGCAAAAGGGGCTTTTCCTGCAGTCTGTGTTATTTCTGGGAGAGGATGCAGCTCCAGTGCTGATGGAGTCTCCTGCTGCCCGCAGTGGTCAGGGACAGCATCGCTGCTTCCCTCCCCTCTGGGCCTGGAGCCAGGCAGGAAGGGCTGGAGCCTGGAGCAGCAGCAGCACCAGCCAAGCCAAGCAGCACATTTTCAGTGTAGTGAAATGAAGAATGATTCTTCAAGAAACCAAGCAGGAAACTTGATTTATCCAAGGAAACCATTGAAAGAATCAGCATCTTCCCATAGCCTGGTTTTGGCTGCATTAGATCACCGTTTTCCTGGCCACAGAGAGGAGCCCAGGCAGAGCCTGAGCTGGCTCTGTCCATTCAATAAACATCAGCTTCTCTGTGTGTTTCCAGCCTGGCATGGGCAGTCAATGCTCCGAGAAAGGCTCATGCCACGCTGATTTCATTCAGTGACAGGGAATAAAAACAGAAGCTCTGCAGTCAACATGAAATTAAGATTAATGGCTTTTCAGCTTGATTTCCTCTGCATGAAACAAACCCCGTATTGCGATTTGGCTATTTAATGTTTGCTCAGTGTTAGGCATTAATAGCAACTTCTCCACATGCACAGGTCACTTGTTCACGTATTTTGGAGATTCCCTCATCTCAGCCTTGCACTGCTCTTGCTTTGCTTAACCACAGAGGGAATCATAGAATCACAGAATGTGTTGGACTGGAAGGGACCTTAAATGTCATCTATCCAACCTTCATGCCATTAAAATTTCTGGAGATAATCACCTGCCTCCAGGGACGCAGCATAAAGGGGCAGAAACTGAGCCAGCCCCTGGTGCTGGTGTTTACCCTTCTCCCTGCATTCCAGTGGTGACTGGGAGGTGGCAATGGAAATGCAACCAGGGCTCTCCCTGAGGTTTGCTTTGGCATCTGCACTGGGGTTTAATTTGCTTGTGTTTGGTTGGAAAACTTCTTAAACTTCTGGTGAGTGTCAGTGATGCCACCGAGCCCTTCTGCCTGGGGCTACCCACAAGGTGCAGGATGAGCTCAACACCAGGCTGGATGGGGCTCTGAGTATCCTGGGTAGTGGAAGGTGTCCCTGCCCATGGCAGGGGGGTGAAACTGGGTGGTCTTTAAGGTGCCTTCCAACCCAAACCATCTGTGATTCTGTGATTCTGTGATTCTGTGATTCTGTGATTCCGTGATTCTGTGATTCCGTGATTCTGTGAGCTGTTGGCTCTGACCTGCCCCATCCATCATGAAATGGTGGCCATCAGCTTCCCATCCCAGCTCCTGGATGAAGGAGCTCAGCTGGGTGTGGCCACAGCATGAAGGATCCCGCTGAATCCATCACACGGATAAGGGAAATTTAATTACATCCGTAAGATTTCCATCAATGCTGAGCAGCAGCAGGCTGGGTCTCAGGGGAGATTTTTCATTGCATTGAAATCTGACTTTATTAATTACCAGTCTCTGATCTCATTTGAGGGTTAAGTTTATGAAACTGAATCCTTACTCCTCCGACCTCCTTATTCAGCTGGTTTATTGAGTCTTGTACAGGGGATGGTTTGGACCTTAGAAACTCCCAAGGTGTCCTACACTTCTGGCTCGAGCTGTGCAGGAGAAGCATCGGAGCAAGGGGAGGGGATGGAGATGTGCAGAAATCCTGGTGAAAGAGGAAGAAAACACATCTCAGGAAAACTGAAAATGGGGATGGTTGCTGGCTGTCAAGGGTCTCGTTGCCAAACCAGAGCTCATTTTACCCACAAAGGGAACTCCCCCTTCCCACATGGGATGCATGGAGCACCCAGAGCCCCCACCCCACCCAGCCAGGGAACATTGTGGTGGGGGGCTTTAGCAGAGCGACACCAGCCTTTGGTGCACCCCAGGCTGTCCACTTCCTCATGGGGAAAGCTTCCCATCCTCTGTTTATCCAGGAAGCACCAGACTTGGCTGTAGGCACTAAAGAGAGTGCCTGGTTTTTATCTACACATCAAATTTACTTTTTTTTTTTAAGAGAAAATAGCCACTGAACAGCCCTTGAAGGTTGGGGCTAGTGTCTAATTCCACTCGAAGAGCTTTGTTAGATAATTGCAATATTTTTCTGAGAGAAAATAGAACAATCGAGGCTTGTAATTAAAAGCCATTCAGGCAGCCTTGATCCCTCCCTCTGCATCTTCACTTACCAAACACAAATGCCAACAAGGACTCATGGCAATATTTGCTGTCACTATTCTTGGCCTTTGCCTTTCAATTAACTCCTCTTCCTCGCTTCCACACAAAAGGAGGGGGGGAGGGAGGGAAATGTGGGAACGTGGCGTGTGGCTTTTCAGTAGGTGATTCTTTGGAAAGACTTTTTTGGAGGATATCTGATATCACAGAACCATAGAATCATTAGGTTTAGAGAAGTTCAACGAGTCCAAGTATCAGCTCAGCCACAGCACCACGTTCACCACTAAACCATGGCCTGAAATGCCACATGCACAGATCTTTTTAACACTTCCAGGGATGGTGACTCAATCACTGCCCTGCAGCCTTTTCCAGGGCATGACCACCCTTTTGGTGCAAGAATATTTCCTAATATCTAATCAAACCTCGCCTGGCACAACTTGAGGCCATTTCCTCTCATCCTGTCCTTCCATCATGACAAGCCCAGAGCTCCCCTGGAGGCCTCAGAGCTGCCACAGAACAAGGGTTTATCACCCCAAAACTGACTCCAGGCACAACCTCAGCTGCAGTGGTGGTGTGGGTGGGGCAAGACCCACACACTCTGCCCTGGGCATGGACAGGGAGCTGCCAGACCTGTGTCCCCACAGCCCACAGAGGATCCTCAGGTGATCTCCTGACCCACTGTGAGAGGGAATCCAGCCTGGGAAGTCCCCTTCCCTTCAGCAGCAGGTGGGAATGTCAAACCTCGATGTGCTGAGACCCTCTGAAGGCACCAAACTGGGCTTGTTTCTCCCAGGACCAGCAGTAAAGCCAGAGGGTCACCATGTCCTTGGGTTTCTGGTGGGAGCATCAGTGGCTCATCAACCCAGCAACCCCCAGGAAACAAGGTGAGTGCTAGAGATAAGTCAGGCTGTACAGAGAAGGGACAAATTCTCTTTCTTGGATTGATTTTAACAGTACCATCTAGAGACCCTTCTGCTTCTCATCTTCTATAGTCCAAGTTTTTGCTTTTCCATATTTAATTTTTATTTTCCTCTTCTTCTCACATAAAGATGCTTCTGAGAGGCAGGCCTTCAACTCTCAGTGGGGTATTATTTCTTTTCTCACCCAAAAATCGTGACCAGCCTTGGGGAGGCAGTGTGAGACTGCCTAAAACCCGGGGGATTAGAGCTTCCCGGGAGAACAAGCTGCAGCACAGCCCGGATGAGGACAATTGATCCAAACAGCCAATATTGCTGCAGCACGAAGAATTAAAAAGCAACAACTGCTTCCGATCCCCCGCCTTAGCTCAGATGCTTGCGTTGACAGCCTGCAGTGGGAACACGAGCCCTGCATGAACCCAATTCCGGTGCTGGGGTGGGAAATGGCTCCCGGGGATGATGGAGCAGAGTCCCCCAGGGCTGTGTCCTCACGTGTGTGACAAAACGAGGAAGATGATTCCTTCCCGGAGCTGCTGCTGCAGTGGGCAGGAGCCAGGGGAAAGGATCCAGCTCCTGCTGTGTCCCGGGGGCTGCGCGGCTGCACCGCACCTCTGCACCCATCAACACATCCCGGAGTGTCCCAGACGGAAATTTCCCCGGCTTTGAGGCTGAGCTGGCTTCCCTGCTCGGTGCGTGGCTGGCTGGGAAGGGGTCAGGGCAGGAGGGAGCTCTGAGGGTCCCTAATTCAGCCTCCTGCCACCCTGCAGACCCCAGACGGGATGTTTGCTTTATGGCACAACTTGAGGAGTGAATAATTTATTCAGTGAATAGTTAATGGGGTTTGTTTCCCCGCTTCCAGTCTTCAGGATGCAGCTGATGTGGGCTGGTGTGACAAGGCAGCCCCAGCAGTGGGAGGAAATTCAAAGGAATGAGCTGGCGTGCGGGCTTTCCCTGGAGGGATCCTGTGCTGGGAGCGGGCAGGCGTCTCCTTGGAGAGGTGTTTTCTACTCTCCCACGAGGAGCCGAAGCAGCCCGGCCTCGGATGCTGTGCTCCGAGGGTCTGCCCGGGCACGGACACCCCGGGTTTGCCGGTTCCCCATAGGAGGAGCTGTGAGAGGCTGGGCAGGCTGTGGGATGTGCAGGGATGCTGAGCTGAAAGCTGAGAGTGCCGCTTAGCGCCGCCGGGATGAACCGCACCATGGGCCGCCGCTGGAGCCCCTCCCGAGCACGGCAGGAGACCTCGGGAATGCAAATCCTCCTTCCCCTGCAGCCTGGCACCCCACAAGAGGGGCCAGCACTCGTGTGCTGAGTGTTTGGCGTGGGGAAAATCACGGATGCAGCAGGATGATGCTGAGATGGGGCTGCTCATGCTCTGAAGGGGAAGGCCCAGGGGATGTAAGCACTGTCTGTTAGTGCCTGTGGAGGGTTGGGATGTAAGCACTGTCTGTCAGTGCCTGTGGAGGGTTCAGAGAAGAGGGAACCACGCTCTCCTCAGTGATGTCCAACGACAGGACAGGAGGCACAAACTGAAATGTGGAAAATTCCATTCAAGCATAGGAAACAAATTCGCTGTTAGAGTGGTGAAGTATGGGAACAGGCTGTCCACAGTAGCTGTGGCATCTCCATCCTTGGAGACATTCAAACCCAAGTGGACACAGTGCTGGGAAATTTGCCCTGGATGACCCTGCTTGAGCCTTGCTGTGATTCTGTGACTGCCACGACCTGTGATTTACAGAAAAAGCTCCAGCAGTGTCACTGTCAGGTCTGAAAGGGGGTGGCTCACACTGAAAAGATCTTTTCCATCTAACGAAATACAGTAGTTTTACCACCTAATAAAATCTACTGCCTTTCCTACAGCCCCATGCCAATGAAGAGAGATGTTTCAGCTGATGAGGCAGCTTGTGTGAGAGGTGACATAATCTGAGTCGGTTTTCGCACTCAGAGAGGCTTTTCCACCTGGGAAGCCCATCGCCAGCAGGTGGCAACCACGCTACAGCAAAATTCCTGGAGACGTTTCACCTGGAAGAATGTGTTCTCCTTCATTGCTCTCCCAAAGTTAGCACCTTTAATATGGAGAAGGCAACACAGTGATCTTGTATCCACACATCTGTTTTTAGTTTTCTAAAAATTAAATTGCCATCATGAGGTATTGAGGGTTTTCAGTTTTGGTGGTGAGGTGCTGAGGGCACTGAATTGCCCCGAGGAGCCTCACCTGGGGTCTCCACCCACACTCTCACTCTCCAAGAGTACATTTAAGCTGAGAATTGCAGCCTTCTCTTCTTTAGTTTTACCTGTCCTTCACTTTGCTGGGGGAATTTCAACAGGTAAGAGCTGAGCTTGGTACCTGGATACTGGGGGAAAGCTTGAGAGAAATATTTTAGCTGAGACAGCCTTCCTAAAACCAGTAACATATAAACCTTGCAGGGCTAAAGGGTGTGAGTATGAGCTTTCCAAGCTTTCAATATGAAGTTTCTGATCTCCAGACTCTCCCACTAAAGTCCTGGTTCTGTTTGAGTATTTTGACTATTTATCTGTGACAGAAGGAACTTTGTATCTGCAGTGCTCACTAGAGTTTTTCTTATGGCTTACAAAACACCTTAATTTTGTTACAAACCTACCGTGTTTTATTTTATAATAGGCAAAATGCAATATATATAGAAAAGACATGGCACAAGTAGCATAAATTTTCTTTTGTGAAAGAAGGACCAGTCTCTTTTTTCCCCCATGAGGTTTATTTCATTACTCACTCTTAAATAAGTATGTATTTGACACTTAACAGGAACAATTAATTCAAAATAATTTCTATCACAAATTCCTACAGTTGTCGTAGTATTTGTATGGTGTCTTGTTTAACACTAATTTTGAGGCTCAAATCTTCCTTTTGGCCTAAACTTAACAAGTCAGAAAAGAGGAAATTTGTGGTGGGGTGGAAGATGGACACCCTTCAAAATCAAAAGAAAGCCATAACTCACAGGAACATACATGGACATGAAAATTGTTTCTTTTCTCCTCCAAACACTCATCCTCTGTCTGCTTTATTGATGTTTCATTGGAAGTGCTCATTAGCTCTGCTCCATTAAATAATCCTCCTTAATAACACAGTGATAAAGAACTGAGCTTTGCACTCATCTGGAAATTGGTCTCCAGCCTGTCTGAGCTGTACAGCAGATGGCAATAAAGGACCACTCTGCGGCAGAAATACACCCCTGACAAGGAAATGTTCTCTCCTTAATAATTCAGAGTGTGAAATTAAAAATCAGGGCATAGAAACGCAACTCTGAGAAGCTGGTAGGAGCAAAGAGAGGAAATACAGGAGCTGTGAGTGGGCAGGACAAACCCTGTGGCTGATGAGGATTATAAACAGGCCATACATGACATGTAAACGAAAGAAAGGACATTGTGCATTCATTGGCCCCCTCCAGTCTGCAAAGGTGTCCCTGGAGAGCCCTGGGAGGGCAGGGACCTGCCATCCCCAACCCCTTGTTCAAGAAGTTCTGCATTCCAGCAACTTCCGGAAACTTTTCCGAAAGCTGTCATCCAGGAAAGCGTATAAGAAAGGATTCAAGCACGAGTTGGCATAGCTTAGGCTGGTGATGAAGTAGGATATCCCGATGACCATGGAGGTCTGGGGTAGGTCAGTGGTCAAAGCCACGATGGTGGCCAAGTGGAAGGGGGTCCAACACAAGAGGAACACAGCCAGGACTATGAAGACCATAATGGTGACTTTCTTCTTGGCTTTGTCCAGGGCTCTGGCGTTGGAGTTCAAGTGCATGTTCCTCAGCTTGTAGAGCATCATGGTGTAGAGGATGCAGATGGTGGACACTGGAATGGCAAAGCCAAGGATGAGGGTGTAGATCCTGCTGGCTTTGAACCAAAACCTCTCAGGCTTGGGGAAATTGAGACCACAACTCTTGATCTCCAGGTCGTCGGTGTAGACGTTGGCAAAGATGATGAAGGGGAGGACTATGATGGTGACCAGGATCCAGATGCACAGGCTGACGATCCTGGCCGCTCGGTACGTGCGATGGGGCATCCTCTTGGACCTGACTGTAGCCAGCACCACCAGGTACCTGTCTATGCTCATCACTGTCAGGAAATAAATGCTGGAGAAGATGTTGTAGTGGTCTATGGACAAGATGACCTTGCAGAGGATTTCCCCAAAGGGCCAGTAGCGGAGGAGGTGCTCTGCAATATTCATGGGTAAGACAAGGGTGAACAAGTCATCGGCTATAGCGAGGTTCAGGATGAACATGTTGGTCACGGTCTTCATCTTGGGGGCCTTGAGGATCACGTAGATGACAGCAGTGTTGCCTGTGAGCCCCACAGCACAGATCACAGAGTAAATCACGGGCAGGACAACGTAGAAATCAGCTGCCTGCTCTTGGAGGGTGAAGTTGAACCTCATGCTGTTTTCCAGGTAGCAGCTGTTGCCTGCGTTGCTGCAGGAGCTGTTCAGATCATCCCAAAAGGAGCTGTTTCCCATGCCTGTTGATTACAGATCACCCTCAGATGCCACAGAAAGCCTCGCTAGCCCAGAAGTGAGAGCTCTTCTGTTTGGTTTGGTTTTTTCCCCTCCCGTGACAAGCAGCTGTTACCTCATTAAGATGCAGCTTATTTTCAAAGGTGAGTTGTGAGGCTGCATGGACCACCTAACTTACCTCTCCCCCCTGCTGGAGAAGTTAGATTCTAGAGTGATGAGGGGGGGAAAAAATGTTTGGAAGACATAAGGCTCCATGAACCGAGCAAACAAGAAAATTATGACTTTCTAAATAAGCCAATAACTCTTCTTTCCGAGAGCATTCCGGTGAGCTTTGGCTTTTCTTTGCTGGGGGAGTTGAGTGGCTCCCGTTCAGCTGTCTGCAGTGAGAGTTCCTCAGGGGCTGGCAGGAACAAGGAGGCAGAAGGGGGAGTTTTGTGCCTGGCTGGCTGTTCAGAGCCCGTGGAGGACCTGAGGGATGGCTGCTGTTTCACAGGCACAGCGCTCGCTTTCTGTGCCGGAGCAGAAGCGTTCCGGTGGTTAATTAGCGCCTGCCTTTGTGTCGGAGTTCAGGCTCTTCACGGGCTGGGATTTCACCAACAATGAAGAAGTTTCTGACACTGCTACTCCCCGCTCCCAGGGTCCCCTAGCAAAAGAAGGAGGGGGAAAAATAGTTCAGGGAGTATTTCCAAAACTAAGGGTTAAAGGGGTTTAACCCACAATGAAAGTAGACCTTTGAGCAAGGGTGGGCTATGAACTTATTCACTATGAAGACCATTCCCAATACAAACAACTGGCAGCACCCCAAACCTGGCACGGAAGAACAGACAAACCTGTAAATCTCAGAAGTTCAGGATTAACCAGGGGAGAGGGAGAAAAGTACCCTGAAAGCAAATCCACTTCAGAGACGCAGCAAGAATCATCCCATCTGTAGCAGTTGCCACATCCATCACTATTGCCTGACCCGTACTTCCAAGAATTCCTCCACAGGGAATGAACAAACAACCGACCCCTACCCCCACCGTGAAGATCAAAGGTTTGGCAACTGGTCCCCAGGCTCTGCAAAGAGAAGTGCCTCGCTTCTCTTGCATTTTGTTGCGATGAAGTGAGTGGGACTGCTGTGTTGGGGATGGAGGGCTGAAGTGTCCCTTACCTGGGAAGCGGCTCCGCTGCCTCCTCCGGCACCTGCTGCTTGCACTGGTGAGCCTCTTCCCTCTAATCCGAGTTGGAGGAGGGTCTCTGGGCTGCTGACGTACCGGGATTTGCAATCAGATCAACATGATGCTGCTGTGTGTGCGTGTTGCATGTCTGAGCAATTAGCACTTGCTCAGACCAGGGAAGGGGAGGAAACAAAGGTTTTCTCTCTGCAGGGTTATTGAAATAGTAAATACGGTGGATGTTCCCTTCAGGAATGAGGGACACAGGCAGCACCCAGGACTGGCTGAATGAGGGATGCCTGGAACAGTGGGAAGCGGGGGGTTAAACTGCTTCAATAGGGAACAGGGGCTGGTTTTAACAAAGGGAGTGGGAGGAGGGTGAGCAACATTACAGCGCGCAAAATAAACAAATTAACAGACGTACCTTGCCAGATCTGTGCTGTTTTCAGCTGCTCTTAGGGAATTTGGCTGGGTTTCTCCAGCTGGCTCTCTGATCCGGCTTTGGAAATTCAATGAAATCCTTCAGATGTGCATCAGGAGGTGCAGGAGTCCCGCAAAGCTTGTCGGAAATGCACCCCAGGTTATAGAGCAAACCCAGCAAGAATGTAGGATCACTTTACCAGCGTGTCCCTAGAAAAAGAAGGAAAAGGAAAGCAAGAATCTTTTGATTCTCCTTTAGTCTTTTAAATGTTGCCTGACCTTTGTTTCAAGACAAGGCAAGGGAAAACAGGCATCCACCAGTGCCATGCCTGGCTGTGTGCATTTAACCAGGAGGGCCAGCTCGCAGATCTGAGCCATGCAGCCAAGAACTGTGTTTAACTTTGCTCCACTTCTTCAGATGTTTTTATATTGTTCTGGCAAGATTATTGTGCACCAGTAGCTGGGTGGGAGTAAAACATTTCACTGCACTCCTTAAGGCCATGGCTATAACTGACTTTTCAGCAGATGGGTTTTTTTTATGCCCAATATACAACTCCTTCGGATATTTTCTGCATCTTTGCCAAAATCTAACCAGACATTGGTCTTAAAGAAAATGAAACAGGAATGATGTTGTCCAATTATATTGCATAGGAATGATTTGGATGATGCTTCTTCAGATGAAACACCCCCGGAGCTTTCCTCTTGCCTGTTTTGGGAAAACTGGTGCGGTTTATAAGGAGCTGTAAATGAAGCAAGGTATTGCTAGGTCTGCAGGGGGAAGGCAGTTTCCAGGAACTGCTGTTGTCTTTTTCAGAGAAGAACATACAGGGAGGCAGAGAAATTCAGGAGAATGTGATGTTACATTTGCTGATCTGTCACTATTCCCTGGGACAAAAGGATTTGAAAGTATTTTTCATCCACGATCCTTTGAGGCTTTCTGTTTTTCAGCATAAAGCATGTCTCTGGACAGCTTGAAAACTGTCATTTCTCTTCCCAAACTATATTTTCTTGGAATTGCCATCATGCTGCAGTGGCCAGGGATTGTGTGCCCAGGTGCTATGTGCTTTAGGGACTGTGGTGAGGGGCTGGGAGCTGGGGGGGGGCTGCAGTGCTGCTGATGTTCCCTTGTGCTTTGCCCTCTGCCTTGTGCCTTACTCCTCATTATCCACAGTGAACATGCTCTCCGTGCCTTGGTTAGGATGTGCTTGATTAAAATAATCTGTCAGAGATGAGATGGAGACTAATTAAACCTCATTGCCTGGTGTGGGTAGAGGGGCTTTTGCTTCTTATATGACCCAAACAAATTACTGGCACCTGCTTTCTGAGCTCCTTGCCTGGTTCTCCAATAAAACTTGTTTGCTTTGGGGAGAACAATTGCCAACAGATCTAAATTCATGTAGGAAATTGCTTTGCAGCAGGAATTGTTCTACCAACAGAGAAAATATTTCCTCTGTATGTCTCTGGGTCCAACCAGGGCCAGAGGCTGTGCACAGAGGAAACAGATCCATGGATATTGGTGTGATGGGGAGTGCTTGGAGGGAAGGCTGAGAGAATGTTTTATTCACCTTGTGTTCTCTGGCTGGGCACCCCTTGATATAAATGTTACAGTGGCATGAAGCCCTGAGAATCAAGCACTGGTTTGAAGATGCTGCTACAAAGGCCAGGAGCTGTGTTTTCCCTCAGAGCTGCTTGAACCTACTCCTGTGCCAACAGCTCCATCATCAGCACAGTGTGACAGGGACAAAGGTTTTATTCCTGGCAAATCCATGCCATGGAGATGGACTTTGCCTCTTGAAGCCCACGTTCACACTGTGCCGCTTGGGTCAGCTGTGCAAACAAAGCAAAGATAGAGTTTTAGGGAGGGGGGAAATCCCTGGCAATGCTGAATCAGTGGTGCTTTATTGCCTTCATAAAGCTGATGTGCTGCTGGCTCCAGACAAAGAGCAGCCACCATTTTGGAGTTATGGACAACCTGTTTCGTTGGGCTCCTGCTGCTGTCAAGGAGTCAAGTTCATCTCAAGGACACAGATAGACGATCAATACTCTGTTTACCAAAACAAAATGTTCTCGGCTGGGTGTCCTGCCGTCGCTGGTTATTAAGGTGATTTATTTGTATGACGGGTTCAGGCTTTTCAAAAGCATTGCAGGTTAATAATAGAATCAAGGAGTAGTTTGGGTCGGAAGGGACCTTTAAAGGTCATTTAGTCCAACCCCCCTGCAATGAGCAGGGACATCATCAACCAGATCAGATTGCTGAGAATGGAACCTTCCAACCTGACCTTGAATGCTCCCTGGGATGGGCATCTACCACCTCTCTGGGCAACCTGTGGTAGTGCCTCACCATTCTCATTGTGAATAAACCTCTTCCTTATATCTAATTTAAATCCACCCTCCTTTAAAGCCATTCCCCCTTGTCCTATCCCAACAGGACCTGCTAAAATATCCAGAACTGGTTACGTCAAACGGGCTGTAATTGCTTCTGGCAAGGTAAGTGTGCCTGGTCAGGCTGCTTGTAGGATAACATTCCCCCACAAGCTGGGCCATGTCCTCCTGCTTCCCCCAAAACCTTCCCAGCCAGACTGGCTTGGACAGGTGATGGTGCTCACCTTGTAGGACATCCAGGGACCCAGGCAACGGCTGCGGGTGATGATTTTGTTCTGCGGGTGAATGTAGGGCAAATGTCTCCATCGGTAAACTGGTGAATTGTGGGCGAAGAAAAGTGCCTTTGAACGGTGATAATTGTCATAGATCCAGGAGCTGGTGACACATCCTGCCCACCCGAAAGTTGCAGTGAAGGCAAAGGTATACGAGAAGTGATTTAAGGAACATGGGAGTCATGAGTCTATAAATGGCCTGTTTTTGTCAGGGAAAGCACATCTCGGTAACTGCCCCGTCTGTCTCTGCAGGGGAGCAATGGACACAAACGCCGCGGTAGCAATTTCCTCAGAGCAGCTGGGAGGGGCAATAAAAGCTGTAGCACCGGGAGGTGGTGGGTGGCTGGCTGAAGCGCTTTGCTCCCTGCAAGCCAGGAAAGAGGTTGGGAGGCTCCTGCAAAGGATCAGCCCTCAGTCCTAGCACCTCTTGGAGACCCTGGCTCTTCTAGCACACCTCCAGCAGCGCCGTGGTGCTGGCTGGGGCCACCCAGAGGTGCCAGCCAGCCATGGAGGGCCAGTGGCATTGCGAGAGGCTGCCTGGCTTCCAGCAGAAGCTGTGCTGTCAGATGTGTTCATTATGAGAGCTCTGGTAGAGTACTCGTGACAGTGGGAGCAAGGACATGGTGCCAGTCTTGCTGCAATTAATACATATCTTTGAGAATTTACAGTGCAGGCAGAACGCTGCTTTAAACAGCCTCATTTCCTCTCCCACTCCCCACTGGTCTGGCTTCAAGCAGCCTTGTTCCAGAGAGAAATTCAAATCTGCTTCCATTCCAGGGTGCTTTTATTCTCCAGCATTTTTTCCTGCTTTTCTCCAGGGCTGGAAGTGAGTGTGTACTTTGGTTGGTTTGTTGCCCTGAGCCAGCTCAGTCTGTTCAAAGCAGAGCCCTTTGGAAGAGGGAGGTTTCTGGAAGTGGACTGTCCCCTTTCTCCATGCTGCTTGTGGCCTTTGTGGGGTGTGTGGGGCTCAGGGCAGTGGCCTGGGGTTTCCCTTGTGTCAGTGTTGCCATGAGGAGTGGACAAAAACTGTCCCATGGCTCTGACTGTGCCAGAGATGCTGCTGCCTCGTCCTCCTTAACCCTCTGGAAGCAGGAGAAGTTAATCTGCTGGATCAATCTATGGATCAGTCTCCTGGACTTGGAGCTTTTGTGTTTCCCTATCTCAGACTTCTTCCATCAGCCCACGTGAGTGACAGCTTTTGTGTCATGTGCCTGTGGGACCTGTGCCTGTGAAGAAGAAGCATTTGATGTGATAGCAGCTGGAGCTGCAGTAGTCCGGGGTACAGCTAATTGTTTCCTTTTGGAGTTCTCCTGAGCATGGAGATGTTAACAGGGTTCTGTTTCCTGCTGGCTTTTATCAGATGTGCACGGAGTGTGTGCAAGGACATTGCTCAGCACAGCTGAAGATTAAGACATGAGGAGGAATCCTAGTGTAAAAGGATGGGAGCAAAACCAAAATAAAAGAATGTTTTTTGCCCGAAGTGGGTGTGAGTCAGCAGGTAGGAATCAGCTCTTCCTGGATCCCTGTCCTTGCTGTGCTGCTGGCAGATAAGGGTGCCCTTCAGTGCTGTGATCCATCGGCATTCCTGGCAGGAATATACATTATTTAGTTGCTATTAAGCTGACTGTAACACAGCTGCTAAGAGCCCTTGGTATCTGCCACTTCCAAGTGAGACGAGTTGTCACTTTGACTTTTTTAATGCCATCTAAACCGTCACTTCCGAAAAGTCACCCTTTCTGTCGTTGCTTGACCTGCTTGGAAAAACTTGTAGTCTTTACAAACAACAGCACTGCAAAAGGGCTGTAATGCATCCTTGGAAAAACAGCCCGGAGCCCTTCAGGGATGCTCGCCAGGGAGCAGGCTCTGTGCAATATATTTCAATATCTCTAAGCAACAGCTTCATGTGTTGCCTTGTCTGCTTAAGGAACAGAGCTCCTCCGGCCTAGAAGCCTCCTCAGCAGAGGGTTATGGAGTGCAAATTGCTGCTGAATGAATTTGTTGCTTTGTTCATTCTGGTTTCCCCTCCCTCTTGTATTATGACAGTGAAATGACTCATCTTCACCTTAAGATCATGTTTTAGAGAAATGGTCTCCTATTTTGTACGATGTTCATTTTAAAAAAACCCAAACCAACAAAACAGATTAAATCTGTCTTGTGGCACAACATTTTCCAGTGTAATTCTACGGAGCCAGCACCTTTCTCCACACTCTTTAGGCCAACACACATTGTAGAGTACAAGGTTTGTGATACCATCAATTACTGTAAGGGAAAAAGGGAAAAGCAGAAGGCCTGGTTTGAGCTTAGTGAAACTTGATTCTGGCTTTGGACTGCAATCACTTCTTACAGCTCTGTTTTGCAATTAATACCAGCCCGACCACTTCAATAGGTCACCGTAATTCTGTGGCCATGGATGTGCTCATGAAAATTCGGTTCTAAGAGCATGAGCCTTGTGGGTTATGTCAGTGGGATGGAGAAAAATGTAGGCTGGA
>VWZT01011100.1:28542-42086 GCA_013397055.1 Pachycephala philippinensis | reverse complement strand
AAATAAAAATAAAAATAAGAAACAGGGACAGGAATATTTTCTGTGCTGTACAAAAGACAGGCAGCACACAGAAACCAGCGTGTGGAGATGACTTTTCCAGAGCGAGGTGTGACCCCCTCTCTGGAGCTGAGAGGGCTCAGAGACAGCCTGGAAGTGACATCAGTAAATTGTGAGGGGCTCCCAAAACCTTCACCTTCACTCCTCCAGTCCCTGCTCTCCAGATAAATTCAGGACCTGGGAAATAAAAATAAAAATAAAAATAAGAAACAGGGACAGGAATATTTTCTGTGCTGTACAAAAGACAGGCAGCACACAGAAACCAGCGTGTGGAGATGACTTTTCCAGAGCAGGGTGTGACCCCAGGCGTGTCTAGACTGCAGCAGATTGTGGCTGAGAAGGGCTCCAGGCTCGGGGCCATCCCGGCTGGGTCACCTTGGCCCTGTCCCCTCGGTGCCCTCGGTGTGGGGCACAGATCCCTGCCAGGGAAGATTCACTGCTCCCAGGCTGCTTTTCTGGGATCAGTGCCCAGCTTTTGTTCCGTTCCTGCCCAATCCCGAGCACCTTGCTCGGAGGAGAGCAGGATCAGGAATTAATAAGGTAAATGTGGTCCCCGTTGGAGACAATCCTTATCTGGATCTCTTCCTCCTCCCTTCTGCTCCTTTTGAATCCCATCCAGTGTTTGACTTAACGCTGGATTTCCTGCCTTTTGTAGCTCCTGCTCAGAGCTCTCCCAATATTTGATCTCCCTCTCTCTTTCTCTGGAGTTACAACATCCAGGACGTGGAATTCTGGGGAATTGGAGGACGTGGAGATTTGGGATTTTTGGAAAACCATTTGTTTACTTGGATGACCTTGGAGAGGAATGGAATGATTTCTTTGCCTCCCACTGCCCCTGCAGCGAGGATTTAATTATTAATGGTTTATACTGGAGCTGTTGGCACTTTTTATGGGAATGTGCAGGGATTCCTGTGCCATGTCCCAGGACTGGGATGCAATTCCATGGGCACATTCCCACTGTGTCCATCGTGGCTCTGTCCATCCCTGTGCCATCATGCTCCTGGCAGCGACACCTTCCCTGCTGCTGGAATTTTTTCCCGTTGGTTTTTCCAGTTAAATGATGCCTTTTTGTGAGGGGCTTGTGGTGGAAAAGCTGAATCCTGACTCTGGAATTCCCAGAGCCTGGGCTGGCTGGGAAAACACCTTCTCCCGGGTGCTGGGGACTGAGCAGAGAGCAGGAAAAACAGAGCAGGTGTGGCCCTGGAATGGAATCTTATCCTGGTTTTCCTGACTTTCCTTGCTTGGCCAAAATGGGGGTGATTTCTGTTTAATGCTAATCAGATAACTCTTAATTTGAAGGCAATTAGTTGGTTCATTTGGGGGATTTGGGAGCAGACCAGGCGTGTCCTCTCCCACCTGTGGTGGGGTCACCCAGTCCAGCCCCGCTGCCTAAAGAAGGGAGGAGGATGAAGGTAATCCCTTCTTTCCCAGGATTTTAATCCTGGGATATCCTGAACTGGAAAGGACCCACAAAAATCTTCAAATTCATCCCCTGGCCCTGCACAGAGAATCCCCCCACGTCCCCATTGTCCAAACCTTTCAGTTGCCTGCAGTATGGAATATCTTCATCCCTTCCACTCTTGAGACAGAAAATAACCCCAAATCCTCCCCCAGCACCAGGTCAGGGATTTGGGTGGGCTGTACGTGTTGCCATCACTCCAGCTTCATAAATAAAATAAAAAAAAATAAGAATAAAATAAAAATAAAACCTTCAGCCTGTTCTGAGCTGGAGGAGGAGGTGGGGGGACAGGCCGTGGTGTTGCTGTCATCAGTCAGAGCCTGTGCTGGAGGAACTGGTGGCAATGGTCAGGGACTGGATTAGTCCAGGCTTTACCTGCAGACAGCACCATTAAGCCTGGCTTAACACCTGTCCCCGGGGCTTTGTCACCTCCTCTGGTCACAGCCCCTCAGTTCCCCTCAGCTCTGAAAGGGAGGCACAAACTCTGTGCCCCCAAAGGGGGATTTCAGCATTTGGGGGGCTTGGGGCTGTTATTTATGATCAGCGTGGAGTTGATCATAAAACTCCGGTGACATTCCCAAACTCCAGCCAGAAAATCACTCCTTGCTCCAGAGAACTCCCGGGTTCTGCTTTCCTTCTTCCCAAGGCTGCTTTGCATTCTGTTGCTGTCCCTACAGCCACGACTGCTGGAATTCAGGCAGGTTTTTCATGGAGCTGTCAGGAATCCGAGTTGCACTTCCCAAATCTTGTTTTCTCCCGGTTCCTGTGACTTTTTTTGCTGTGCTGTAAAAGAGATTTGTAGAAACTACAGGAACAAATGAAAAAACAGAGGAGAGGAGTGTTCAGAGGTGGCCCCTGGGCTGGTTTGGGGGCGGCTGGTGGCACCTGTAGAGCGTGACAGGTGACTTATGGCTCAAACCCTTGATGTGCTGGCATCTTTGGGGACTTCAGGGGTCTTTTGCAATTTGATTCCTTCCTTTCTCCCCTCCTTCCTAAAGGTGCTTTTCCTTCTGGAGCTGAGAGGTGACGGGAGCAGCTGTGACCATGTCCCTTTTCCCCCTGGATGTCTCATTAATGCGTGACACGAGCGGGGGCTGCGAGGAGAGAACAGGACAGGGCTGAGCCCGCTCCTGGTGTGACCGAGCTGCCACCGAGGCCCCGTTTGTCACTTCCAGCGAGCCTCTTCCATTATTAATGTGACATGGAGGAGGCAGGCAGAATCAGCTCAGCCCCTCCTGAGTGTCTGGAGCGCGGCTGCCGTGACCTGGTTGTGCACCAGCTCCCAGGGGGAGCAGCTCCTGTGCCCGGTGAGCTGGAAACGCGCCAGGCTGGAGCTCCAAAGCTCCCCTTCAGCTTCTTGGGCTCCTTCTGCAGAGTTCAGCAGGCTAAAACATCCCCCTGCCTGCCCTCCCAGCCTCGTCTGGTGATGCCTTAGGTTTTAGCTTTTATATTTTCCAATGCTGCATTCCCAGTGTGTAACTGTGCAGTGTCCTGCAGCCTGGGAGCTGCTGCTCTCTCATGCTGAGACAGACAGAACAAAGCCTCTCCAGGCTGCTCTCCAAGGACACCCAGCCCGGCCTAGGCCCAAAATGTGTAACCCAGCATCTTGAGAAGGGGGGCAAGCTGAGGGGAAATTCCATCATTAGCTAAAGTTTAATTGGTGCAATTGGGCTGAGATGCAAATGGAGCAAAGCTATAAAAGTGTGAAGAACTCGTGACTCGGGGTCCATCTTGGGTGCAGCCTTTGGCCTGCCCAGGGTGTGCCTCTGAAGGCCTTTCAAATAAATATCCACCTTTATTCCCTTTCTCCTGTCCAGTCTCTGTTTCTAGGTTGGCCTCTTTAGGCATCACTGTCAATAAAACTCCAGGTTTAATGGAATTTAAGTGCATTGTGAGGGTGACAAAGCCGAGAGCAGCCTGTTGTTATTTATCTGTGATAAACACAGCTCGTTATCAGCTCATCTCCCTCCGCCTGCCCGGGGAAAACAATCTCTGCAGCTCCGAAGCCCCAGCAAGGCTTCAGAGGAAATTCTAATAAAGCTGTAGCAGATTTTGGGGGGAGGATTTGCAATGCAGCATTTGCGAGCCTCAATTGCATTAGCCTTCCCTCTGTTGTGCTCAACGAGGGGCTGTTTGCTCCTGAATGGAATAAATATAATCGTGTTTGTCACCTCGCTGTGTGTGACTGGAACCAAGCGCTGGTTTCAGGGTGAGAAGCGCTTGGGTTCTGTCACTTGACTTCTTTTTGTTGGAAATTTATTCTCTCTTTAATTAGCAGCGAGGGTGGGAGTCATTATTTTATTATTTTATTATTTTAATTGTGGGCAGCCCTTTCGGTCCCCGTTTGAGGGGGGCCCAGAGGTCTCGCTGTGGGTGCAGCGCTGGCACAGGACCCAATTTTCCTTTCCAGGATCATCTAATCCAACCTGGGAGCAATTCCTGTCCCCAGCCTAGAGCTCTGAGTGCCACGTCTGGGCTTTCCTTGGGCAGCTCCAGGGATGGGAGCTCCAAACCTNCAGCTCCAAGGATGGGAGCTCCAAACCTCCCTGGGCAGCTCCAAGGATGGGAGCTCCAAACCTCCCTGGGCAGCTCCAAGGATGGGAGCTCCAAACCTCCCTGGGCAGCTCCAAGGATGGGAGCTCCAAACCTCCCTGGGCAGCTCCAAGGATGGGAGCTCCAAACCTCCCTGGGCAGCTCCAAGGATGGGAGCTCCAAACCTCCCTGGGCAGCTCCAAGGATGGGAGCTCCAAACCTCCCTGGGCAGCTCCAAGGATGGGAGCTCCAAACCTCCCTGGGCAGCTCCAAGGATGGGAGCTCCAAACCTCCCTGGGCAGCTCCAAGGATGGGAGCTCCAAACCTCCCTGGGCAGCTCCAAGGATGGGAGCTCCAAACCTCCCTGGGCACCTCCAGGGCCTGTCCACCCTTTCCATAAGGAAATTCCTCCTGGAATTTCCAACCTCCTGATGCCCAACCTGAGTGCAGAACGAAGCTGGGTCCTGGCAGGAGCCCCCTCTTCTCCAGGCTTGGCACCGGCTCTGTCCCTTCTGAAATATTTCGGAATTTTCCAGATGCAGCTTTGAAGTCCAAACCTTTTGTGTGACCTCGGGAGCATCCTGTATTCAAAGCTCTGTTGGGATTTTAGCTGCTTTAGGGTGAAAACTGGGAATATTTCTGTGTTCGTGGCCAGCTCAATGCTTTGCTTTCTACACCAGCTGCATTTTGCTCTGTGGGAACTTATGCCTTTGGGTTAAAGAGGTTTTTACTCCAGAAAAAAAATCTAAATTTTCGGAATGCCTGGGGAATATTTGCCTCCAAGATGAGCTCTTTGCTCCTTTTTAAAAAAGGTTTTTACTCTAAAACAAAAAATAGAAATTTTCAGAATGCCTGGGAAATATTTGCCTCGGAGATGAGCTCATTGCTCTTTTTATATCTAACGTGGATATCCATTGCCTGTGTGTGCAAATCTGTGGAATATCCATGAAATCCAAGAAAAACTAATCCACAGTGGGTGGGTTTGTGCATAAATCACTGCTAAATGTCATAAAAAGCCCTCAGAGACACTTTCTCACCTGTTGGGTTGCTCAGCTGTGACAGCTCCAGAAACGCCTGTGGACCATTGAGTCACTTCTCATTAAAGTGAAATTAATCCCAAACAGAGATCCAGGAGAATTCAGCCTGAGATAATTTTGAAACATGTCAGAGGGGAAGGAAAACAGCAGAAAAATGAGATTATCAGGCCCCCTGGAAAGTGGAAATGGGTTTGGCTTTGTCTCCTGTTGAGCTCCATCGCCCCAAATCAGCCAAGGATTTGGTTTGTGCTCCTTCTGAGACGAGCTGGGGAAATGCCACATAAAAAATGAAGAATTAAGAGCTACAGTGTAAAAGTTCCTAAAGAAAAAAACCAAAAAAAGGGATTGACTTGGTCCCAGCCAGCAAATTCCTCTGGGAGAGGGCAGGAGTTAAAGGGGATGTCGATGATGGAACTTTTGCTGCTGCTTGGAAACATTTTGAGGGAATGCAAGGGGAAAAGAAGGAGAAGGGAATTGGGGGATGAATTAATGGGATTTCCCTTCCAGCAGCAGCTCCTGGAAGGAGCAGGGACAGGCATCCCTGGGAGTGGAGGCTTTGGGAGTGATCTGCTCCTCTTGGAGCTGGACTCTGCTGATTCCACATCACTTCTGGGAGAGGAAACAACAAGGCCAGAGGGGTGGAGGCCAAAAATTGCTCCAGAAGGATTTACCGTGGGATTAAGGCTGAGACTAAGCCCAGATCGGGAGAATTCCTTCATTTCCAGTCCGAGGGCTCTGGCTCAGCACTGGTGGCATTTTTTGGACTGGATTGGTTTGGAGCAAACCTCTCCTGTTCTGTCCTTTCCATGGGGATTTGGTGCCATGGGATTCCCTGGAGCCTGCAGGGGGATGGTGGGAACGTGCCAGGAAGTTTTCCACAGCTGGAAAATTAAGGAAATTCCTGCTCTTTTTGGGGGAATGAGGAGTGCACTGCTCCTCCTGCAGGAAAAAGCTTGGTTAAATCTATCCTTGGGGTTAAGATGGGTCTTAAAAACTTTCCAGTGGGGAATTCCAGTCTTAAAAACATTCCAGTGGGGGATCCCAGTCTTGAAAACTTTCCAGTGGGGAATCCCAGTCTTAAAAACTTTCCGGTGGGGAATCCCAGTCTTAAAAACATTCCAGTGGGGAATTCCAGTCTTAAAAACTTTCCAGTGGGGAATTCCAGTCTTAAAAACTTTCCGGTGGAGAATTCCAGTCTTAAAAACATTCCAGTGGGGAAATCCAGTCCTAAAAACATTCCAGTGGGGAATTCCAGTCTTTAAAACATTCCAGTGAAGGAGGGGACTGGGAAGCCTGGAAGGGGCCCATCCTTCCAAAGGGAAATCCCTGCCTGGTCCCAGAAGTTCCTTTTCCTTGTTTATGGGGTGGTTTTTACAGAATTCCATATAATCAGAGGATTTCCACGTCCCAACCTGCCATTTCCCAAGACGTGGGGTGATTTGGGATCTCCCCCTGCAGTTCCTGAGCCATTTCCAGGCGTTCTGGAGCAGAGTTAAGATGCAGGTGTGCTCCTCCCATCACTCCAACATGAAAAGAGGAACAATAAATGGATTTAATGATTCATTTTCCTTGCGAAAGTCCATTGTGAGGAGACGTCTCCTGCGACCGCAAAATGAGGTCTAGAGGTGCTTAAGTATATTTTGTTGAAGAGAGCAGACAAGCTCGAGTAAGATGTTCAGAATTAATGGTACAGCTCTCCTGATAATTGGAGGAGAGGTTGGGATGAAAAGTTAAAAATACAGGTGAAGTGAATAATAACTCACAGGGAGATAAGGAGCTGCTGAGAGGTGCCCCTGAGAGGGAAATGAATCCCGGATCTGGCAGGATGGTGCAGTGGAGTGAAGGATGGGAGGGAAAAGGAGGCTCTGGATGGGCTGGGGATGGAGCTTGGGGTGAAATTTGGGCTGGGCTCAGGTCTGTGCCCTCAATAATTCTGGTTAAACTGAGCGTCCACAGCCCCAAATCTAAACTCTTTGTGGATTATGGAATTGCAGAGTGGTTTGGGTTGGAAAGGACCTTAAATCCCATCCAATCCCACCCCATCCATGGCAGGGACACCTCCCACTATCCCGGCTGCTCCAAGCCCTTCCAGCCTGGCCTGGAACTTTTCCAGAGGTGAGGTGATCCAGGGGTGTTCTTCTCCTTGGATCACCTGGTGCCTGCCAGCCTTGACTCCTCCATCCATGGGAAGGCTGCTGGAATCTCCCTCCTTCTCCTTCTCCTTCTCCTTCTCCTTCTCCTTCTCCTTCTCCTTCTCCTTCTCCTTCTCCTTCTCCTTCTCCTTCTCCTTCTCCTTCTCCTTCTCCTTCTCCTTCTCCTTCTCCTTCTCCTTCTCCTTCTCCATCTCCATCTTCCTCCTCCTCTTCCTCCTCCTCCTCCTCCCAGCCACTCCAGTGGGTCTCACTTCAGGTTAAGCACAGCCAGGGCAGGAAAAGGCAGAGCTGAGCTCCAGGAGGATGAAATATCAGGAAGATTCACCCAAAATTTGTGGTGGAGGCTGCAGAAGGAGCCGGGAGCCTGGCCGATGTCAGGGATCATCAGCAGAGATCCGAGGGGGTGTCAGAAGAGAAATAAAACGAGCAGAGAGGTTAAATTAAATCAACAAAAGCAGTTCAGGGGAAAAAAAAAATATAAAACATCCCCAGAGATGCCCTTTGGTTTTATTTGAAGCTGGTGTTTGACTGCACCCCAATTCTGGGCAATTCAAGTTCATGTTTAAATCCATCCTCCCCACCTATTTCACTTGAAATAATGGGATTTCAGCTGGAATTCCTGCCTTTAGCCACGACCTTTGACTCCTGCAGTGGTTTGCAGCATCCGCATGAGGAATTCTCATCGTGTTTGGGTCCTTTTGAGAAGAACTAATGGCCAAATTCACGATAATCAAATTCCAGGGTGCTTCAAATCCTTGTGCAAACATCTCCTCCTGCTCCTCCAGAGCTTCTGCCTCACTTTGTGACACTTCATTGATTTATTTTTTTTCCCCCCTTCCTTTTCTTCCTCTCGGTGTGGAAACAAATTAAAGCAGGAATTGGGATTGTAAATAGATAATGGGACGTGAATGCAGAGTAATCAGTGCCATCCGTGTACAGCCATACTAATTGTGCCAGGGGAGGCAGTGGGATAAATATTTAATGCCTGGATTCGGTGGGAAATGCGAGAGCAAGGAAAGAAATAAAGAAAAAAGAGTTGAGAAGGCCACACTTGAGTGCTTTTCCTCAAAGAAGAGGAGTTTTGATGGCATTAACCCCTCTGTGTTCTGCAGTAAAGGAGTTGTGATTAATGTGGAGGATTCGGTGTCGCTCAAGGGAGAAATCTCCCAGGTTAAAAACGGTGCTGGAAGGGATTTGGGATAAAATCAGTCGTTTGAGGTGAAGTTTTTCCCCGAGGCTGAACAGAGTTTGGGTGGGGTTTGGGGACAGAGTGGTGACAGCAAAGGAAAACACGAAAATAAAGAGGAAAATCCTGAAATCCTGCTGATCGTGGAATCGTTGGAAAAGATTTCCAAGGCCATCAAGTCCAACCTCCAACCACATCCCACCACGATCCTGGAGGTCTTTTCCAACCTTAATGATTCCATGAGCCTGAGATGAAATGTCTGTGTCAGTGGATTCCCAATCCTACTGAATCCACCCCTCAAGGATGTGCTGATGAAAAACAGAAATAGGGAGGGGGGACCGGAGAAAAGGAGCCTCCTTCAGGCAGCTTTGGTTTATTGTTGTCTCTTTTTTATCTCGGGCGATGGAATTACAGCTGCGAAAGGGAAATTTGGCTCTGCAAAGCCAGAGATTGTTTATGAGGAGTTTGACTGCTGATGCAGAATGAACAATGAAAGGGCCTTGAGGGGGTGGGAGAATTAAGTTTTTTAAGGGTGTTGTCATAACAACGAGCCAGGGGAACTCCCTCAGGATGGGTTTGAGGCATCCTGTGTTTGATCTCGGCCCCAAATCTGTTTGTTTGAACTTGGTTGTTTCAAAAAGTTTCCAGTTCAGTCATTTCGGCCACCTTTGGGTCACCCAAGGATGGCAAAAAGCCACAGAAAATCCATTTCTGCACCACCTCGCCTTGCTGCAAAGGCTGGGATGGGAATAATCGATGGAGAAGTGATTGGGAACAGCCTCAAAGCCCAGTTTGGAAATGTTCCAGTCACGCCCAGGGCGCTGCAGGATCCAGGCACGGGATGATCCAGGCTTTGGATCGTGCTGTAGGTGGCAGAGATGCGTTAATTCTGCAGCCTGATCACCCTGCAGCTCATTAACGGGCCAGGAGCCTTAATTAACACTGCTAATTCCAGCCTGGATCCCACCTGGAGAAGGTGAGGTCACCTCTGGAGGCGCTGGGTGACTGAAGGACTCTTCAAATGCTCCGTGGGCTGTCAGATCTGCTGCTAAAAAATGTTAAATAATCATATCTGAGTTATCCTGTGGATGGAAGAGATTCCCAGGATCCTTTTGCCTTCACCCAAAAAAGCAGGGGGGTTGGAGTGCCAATAATGGGGGTTGGAATGTCAATAATGGGTGTTGGAATGTCAATAATGGGTGTTGGAATTCCAATAATGGGTGTTGGAATTCCAATAAAAGGTGTTGGAATGCCGATAATGGGTGTTGGAATTCCAATAAAAGGTGTTGGAATGGCAGTAATTTTTAAATAAGTGATAGTTGGGGATTAAAATAATTAATTTATCATTAACAGGAGCAGGGTTCCATGAGAGCTTTGGTCGTGGTGGTGTCCCCACCATGGACCTCAGACCAAGTGCTGTGACTTGGGGGAAATATTCCAGTCTAAAACTCGGCTTGGGACAAAACTCAGCCAGGAATTGTGAGCTGGAGTTTAATGAAGCAAGCAGCCTCGTATTTTAAAAGGAAATAAAAATATAAAGAGATGTGAAGGGCTGGTGCTGGGCTCTGGAGATTCCCACCTTGGTGGCTGGCCAGAGTCTTCCTCAGGTTGGGATAGGTCATAAATAAAATCAAAATTAAGGAGGTTTTTGCCATCCTTTCCCTTCCTGAGTTAAAATACACAGAGTTTTTTGTTGTGGGTTAACCAAACGTGAAGAAGGGAACTGAACAAGCTTGGGAATGTTCTTTGCCTTAGGAAAAAAGGAATGGAAACCTCTGTAAGGACAAATCCGGGGCTCTCAGATGGGAATCCCAGAAGGAATGGGGGGCTGGAAACACCCATGGGGCAGGGGATGCTCTCCTTGGGAGTGTGGTACCCACAGAGGAGTTCCCAAATTCCTGGGGGAGGGGTTTGGCCTGGAGAGCTGTGTTTGGGGTGTCAGTGCCGGGGTGCTGATGTGCTCCTTGCTCCCTGCAGGTTCACCGGGATGAATTTGGGATTTGGGGTGTCTCTGATGGGGTGCTGACCTGTGCTCCTTGCTCCCTGCAGGTTCACTGGGATAAATTTGGGATTTGGGGTGTCCCTCTGGGGTGCTGATGTGCTCCTTGCTCCTTTCAAGTTCACCAGGATGAATTTGTGGATTTGGGGTGTCCCTCCCTGCAGGTTCACGGGGATGAATTTGGGGTTTGGGGTGTCCCTCTGGGGGTCCTGACCTGTGCTCCTTGCTCCTTTCAAGTTCACCAGGATGAATTTGGGATTTGGGGTGTCCCTCTGGGGGTCCTGACCTGTGCTCCTTGCTCCTTTCAAGTTCACCAGGATGAATTTGGGATTTGGGGTGTCCCTCTGGGGGTCCTGACCTGTGCTCCTTGCTCCCTGCAGGTTCTCCAGGATGAATTTGGGGTTTGGGGTGTCAGTGCCAGGGTGCTGATGTGCTCCTTGCTCCTTTCAGGTTCTCCAGGATGAATTTGCGGGTTTGGGGTGTCCCTCCCTGCAGGTTCACCGGGATGAATTTGGGGTTTGGGGTGTCTCTGGTGGGGTGCTGACCTGCTCTCCTTTCTACTTTCAGGTTCACCGGGATGAATTTGCGGGTTTGGGGGATAAATTTGTGGGTTTGGGGGTGCTGACCTGTGCTCCTTGCTCCTTTCAGGTTCACTGGGATGAATTTGCCCTCCCCAGTGATCAGCAGCAAGAATTGGCTGCGGCTGCACTTCACCTCCGACGGCAACCACCGGCAGAAGGGCTTCAGCGCCCAGTACCAAGGTAAAGGAATAAATAAATATCTGCCCTGGCCTGGCCTGGCCCATCCCAGCTTTGCCAGGAATCCCCTCCCTGTGTGACCCTGCTGCTGCTCATTTCCAGCTGAAATGCCCCAAAGTGTGGATTTCACACAAAAACCCGGAATGGTTTGGGTTGGGGGGGACCCTAAAACCCATCCAGTGCCACCCACCCCTACCCCAGGGTGCTCCAAGCCCTTCCAACCTGGCCTTGGACACTTCCAGGGATCCAGGGCCAGCCACAGCTTCTCTGGGAAATCCATTTCAGCCCCTCCTCACTCTCCCAGGGTGGAATTCCTTCCCAAAATTCCCTCCTGAGTCCATTTCTCCATCTGTAAAAGAGCAGTGATGCCTGAATCTGTAAAGTTCTGGAATAGCAGGAGGGTTTGGGTTGGAAGGGAGCTCCAAGCCCATCCATTCCCATCCCATCCAACCCTTCCCCTATCCCACATTGCTCCAAACCCCATCCAACCTGGCCTTGGACACTTCCAAGGCTGGAATATCCACAGCTTCTCTGGGAAATCCATCCCCACCCTCCCAGGGAGGAATTCAGGATTGGGATAAGAAGATTTCAGGATTGGGATGTTCAGATGCTGTTGAGGGACAGGAGATCCTTTGGCAGTGGAGGGAAGATGCTGCTCCGAGGCTGTGGCAGCCCCTGGAGGGTCTCCAGAATCCATTGAGTGGATTCCTTGGAAGTGTTCCCACCGTTCCCTGTGATGTCTTTGAAGGAGGCTGTGGGTGCAGCTGGAGGCAGGATCCAGGAGAGGGGAAGTGGAGCAGGAAGGAGCAGGAATGACCTTCAGTTCTCTCCCAAGGCTGGGCTCAGCGGAGCTCAGCAGTTTCCTTCTGCTGGGAAAAAGTTCCATAGCTCTGGAGAGGAGTTGAGGGAAAGGGAAAGGATTTTCCTTGGATAAATCCACAGAGCTGCCCCGTTTGGATGCTCCCTGCTTGTTTTTAGCAGCGCTGTCACGGCCTCAACACCCAAACCACATCATTATTTAATTTTCCCGCTTTCCTTGGCCCCGAAAATGACTTTATCACAAGGAAAACCCCCTTTTGTTGTTGCTGTGCAGCACAAACGCCTGGAAAAGGCAGCTTCCCTTGGGATGCCTTTTCCCTGGCTGTGGGGAGCTTTCTCCAGAGCACCTGTCTGAGTGAGCCTTTCTCCCTCAGCAGGAAAGTCGAGATGAATGCTCTAATTCCCCCTGATTAGATAAATGTCAGCGGGCTCTCAGGGAATGGACTGGGCACGGAGTGTTTCAAAATGAACTGAACTCCCTGTTCCTGAGCTGGAATCAAGGCAGGACCTCGGCCCAGCTGCCAGAGGGGACCTGCCCTCATTTTTCCTGCTGCTTTTTGTGGAGTTTGGCAGCTTTTTGCTGTCTTTCAATGCTTAAATAAAAAAGCAAACCGAGCAGCCGAGCAATGAGAGCTCCCTGGGATGAAGGGGAGGGATCTGCAGGACAGGAGATGCTGATACTTTAAAAACCTCCCTGTAACCCTTCCCACAACCCGGCCTGGCCATGAATATTTCACAGGAGATAAATCCCTACAAAACAGGCCGTGTAATTCCACGGGAAGCACAGCAGCCAGAATGCATTTTTCATCAGCAGAGCTGAATCAGGATGGGCCAGGAGAACGGGGGGAGGATTTCAGGCAGCTCTAATTTGTTGTCTGTTTCCCAAAGACGTGTCTGTACATCATTTATGAACCTCCCCTGTCCTCGGGGACGGGGTCTGGCTTTGCTGATAATCTATAAGAAAACAATTTCCCTCGCAGCTTGTTTAAATTGATCCCGAGTTTTGCAGAACACCTTCGCTGCCTGCTCCCTCTCCGCCCTCCCTAATCCGTGCCCTCATTTGGAAATCACTTCAGGAATGTAAAAGCAAGGTTAGATGCAATCAGCCCGTGGAAAGGGTTTTTTGTTGTTGTTGAATACAGCAAATTCGTTCCCTTCCTGGGAGAGTTCAATATTTCCCCCTTTTCCCTTTCATTAAGGTGACTCTTGATTTTTGCAAACGCTTGTTCCCCGTTCCCCGTGTGAGGAAATCAAAGGGGCTCTGAGAAATCTGTGTCTAGGAATTTTTTTTTAATTTCCTCCCCGTTCTGCCTCCTCAAAAAGGTGCCTGCAGGTGGAAGAAAAAAATGGGAGGAGTGTTTTAGACAGGTGAGGTGGCAGCACCTCGGGTGTCCCCCATCAGAGGGGTTGGAAATGTGGGGCTGGAATTGCAGGGCTGGAATTGCAGGGCTGGAAATGCAGAGATGCTGGAGAGGTGGGAATGCTGCCCTGGCTCTGCTGCCCCTCTCTGCACGTGTTTTATGGCAGAACTTGGCTCCCTCATG
>VWZT01011100.1:15271-28531 GCA_013397055.1 Pachycephala philippinensis | reverse complement strand
CTTCCCTTCCCTTCCCTTCCCTTCCCTTCCCTTCCCTTCCCCTCCTGGATCTTCCCCTCCTCGTCTTAGATCTTCCCCTTTTCATCCAGGATCTTCCTCTCTTTATCCTGGATTTTCCTCTCTTCATCTTGGATCTCCCACTCCTCATCTTGGATCTCCCACTCCTCTCCTGGATCTTCCATTCCTCATCTTGGATCTTCCCCTTTTCATCCAGGATCTTCCTCTCTTTATCCTGGATTTTCCTCTCTTCATCTTGGATCTCCCACTCCTCATCTTGGATCTCCCACTCCTCTCCTGGATCTTCCATTCCTCATCTTGGATCTTCCCCTTTTCATCCAGGATCTTCCTCTCTTTATCCTGGATCTTCCCCTCTTCATCTTGAATCTTGCTGTCATCATCTTGGATCTTCCCCTCCTTATCTTGGATCTTCCCCTCCTCATCCTGGATCTTCCTCTCTTTATCCTGAATCTTCCACTCGTTATCCTTGGATCTTCCCCTCCTCATCCTGGATCTTCCTCTCTTTATCCTGAATCTTCCACTCGTTATCCTGGATCTTCCCCTCCTCATCCTCATCTCCCACTCCTCATCTCCCACTCCTCATTTTGGATCTTCCCCTCCTCATCCTCATCTCCCACTCCTCACCTTGCATCTTCCCCTCCTCACCCTGCCTCACCCCTTGGGCTGCACAGGGATTTTTAGCTCCTGCCATGCAACCTGTGGAGTCTCCTGGGCAGTTTTGGGCAATTCTGATGCTCATGCAGGCTCTGCTTCCCAAAAATCCATTGCTCAGGCTGCCAAAAGAGGGATTTTCCCAAAGAGATGAGTTTGAGGGGGTTTCTCTTCACCTCCAAGGACCAGAACCCCTGTGAGCACCCTGCTGTATCCCAGGTGCTGCTGAACCATCCCAGAGGGAGGGAGAGACCCAGGCAGGATCTGGATTTAACAGCAATTCCCCCACCGAGGAGAACAGAGCTGCACGGAACAGATTCTTGTGCCGTTGCTGCCGAAATGCTCTTTTCCAAATTAAAAATAAATAAATGTCTGCTTAAATTCTCATTTAGAGCAACATGAAGTGGTTTAAAGGGAACAGCCCGGCGCTGGCAGGGCTTTGGAATGTCATCTCTCAAATCTGACAGGATGCTGAGTATTCCATTAGATCTGCTGGATGTGTGTGAGCAGCAAAACCCTCCAGAAAACAGGAGTTTGTGTTCATCCAATTATCCTGACACAGCCCTTTGTAGTGCTGCTCCACATTCCAATTTACAAACAAAGTCGATTTTCCAAGCTCCGGATTTTTGAGGGCAGGGAGCGGGAGAATTGTTCTTATTTATTTAATTAAAAAGAAAAAAAAAACCCCAGAACAAGTGGTGCTTTATCGTGCCTGGCTCTGATCTAAGTGGAGTCGTTTGTAAAGCCTGACTTCCATCATTAGGGCTGCAGAATGAAGGATGAAGAGCAGAGGATGCAGTGATCCCTCTTTATCAATCCTGGAAAGGGACACGATGCAGTTAGGGAGGAGGTGATTCCCAGGGATGCAGCTCAGGCTCTGGAGTTTGGGATTGGAGCTCAGGAATGAGATAAAATCCCCGTTGCTGTGGGGTTTGGGATGGGTTTTCCATCAGGAACAGGGCTGGAGCGAGGTGTTTGTTGGATGGGATCTGGCAGGGGGGGCTCTGGGAGAACCTTGGTTAGAAATGTGTCCCTGAGAAATTTCCAGGCCTGGGTGTGTCCAAATGATGAATTCCCCGTGCCAGAGAATCCTGGGATGGTTTGGGTTGGAAGGGACCTTAAAACCCTGTCAGAGCCTGATCCAAGAGACGGGACCAACTCTGTTATTTATGATTTATCACTTAAAAAATCAAACGAGGCATCAGTCTCAGGAGTTACAGGTTTAACAGCAAGGAGCCATAACTAAAGAAAGTCACGAGTTTCAGAGTTCCATGGCAATTTATAACTTTTTAGTCCAATAGACAATTAACACGAAACTTTGTTTTGATTTTATAACCTATCACCTTTGGTACTTTTTACTGCATTGCCTCTGTTTCTTGACCAATAACTTGTTACATATACTTCTATTATAACATCTAAATTCTTAACTTAAACCATAAAATCACATTATCATACTTAAAACCTTTCACCATATCACCCAATACATTTTCTTACTTATAACTATAGAAACATAGGTTCGTAATTCTTCTACTTAAGATCTGTGTACTTTTGTCATGACATCAACCCAAGCTCTTTCCAGGGCTGTAAATTAAACTCATCAGTGTTTGTGGGGGTTTCTACTTCTCCAATTCCCACAAAACTCCTCTCATTCCATGGGCAGGGACACCTTCCACTGCCTTCTCCTGGATTTGGGATGTCCAGCCCTGGGGAAATCCCTGCAGGCTGCTGGGTCCTGATGGGAAAAGTTGACTTTTCCAAGGATGTCTCATCCCATCCTTGGTGCCACCATCAGCTCTGGGGGGTTCAGCAATGCTTGGGAAGCTTTGCTCAGCCTCTAAATTCCCTTTATGGTGCACAAATCACCCAAACCGAGCTTTTCTGTGTGTGTGGAGAGTGGAGACGTTCCCTGGGGACTGGATAACGGGACGTGCACAGGGAAGGTGTGGAGAATACAAAAATGGGGATTATTTTGTAAAGCTGCTCCGTCGCTGATCGTGCCCCAAAGCACGAGCACAGAGCAGCGAGTTAGAGACTGCGAAGTCCCAATCCATGTCCTTGGAAAATTCAAATCAAAATCCAAATTCAGCCTTGGAAACTTGGAATTGACTGGGTTTTACTGCCCTGGGTGGGGGTTATCCCTGTGTTTCCTTGGGAAAAGCTGGAGAATCACTGCAGGGTGATCTGTCACTATTTCCACTGAGGCAAAAATAGATTTTTACCCCAAAAATGCGAGTTTTGGTCGCCCCAAGTCCTTTCCTTGATCCACTGATAACACATTTATTAAAAACCTTGAGATCAGGCTGGAAATACCCCGTGGTTCCCATCCACGTGGAGCTTTGGGGGCATCCCAAAACCTGCTGCTTTTATTTCCTCCTGCATTTGCAGGTGGGCTCGGAGTAAAAAGAAACACGACTCCGATTTGCTTTGACAGCAGCCTGCTGTTAATTAGTTTTCCCTTCTTCAATTAATAAAAGGAGGCAGCTCCCCTGAACAGATTGAAGCTGGTGAGGAGCAACAGCAGCTTTTCCTCATGAATATTTCCCAGCTAATGCAGCCCTCGGTTTGAAGTTTTTGCTGCTTTATTTAAAGAGAAAGCCAAAAGCTGGCAGTAAATGATGAGTGAAAAGCTGCACCCAGCATCTCCCTCAAAGCACCACCTCAGGTGAGCTTCAAGGAGCCTCTCCCTGTTTTTTTTTCTTTTTCTCCCCGCAGCAGCTGTTCCAAACAGGCTTTTTTTAAGCCCAAAAAAAAGCGTGATTAAAAACCCCCTCGTTAGTTACATGGGTAATTTTCCTTGACAGCTTTGTCTTAGGAATGTGCTAATTTAGGGATGAAAGGCTGGCAGGAGGAAGGACGTGGGGAGAAGGGTTTGAAGTGGGAGCAGGGCTGGGTTTTTCCATGGATAAGGGTTGGCTCGTCAGGAAAAGGCTCCCAGGAATGGTTTGGGCACTGAGATCTCTGCTGGGAAGCTGCTCTTTAACCACATCAGCTCCAGCCTGCCTGGGAGGGCTGGATTATCCCAATTCCTGCCTGGGAAAGCTGGGTTATCCCAATTCCTGCCTGGGAAAGCTGGGTTATCCCAATTCCTGCCTGGGAAAGCTGGGTTATCCCAATTCCTGCCTGGGGGGGCTGGGTTATCCCAATTCCTGCCTGGGAAAGCTGGATTATCCCAATTCCTGCCTGGGAGGGCTGGATTATCCCAATTCCTGACAGGGAGGGCTGGATTATCCCAATTCCTGACAGGGAGGGCTGGATTATCCCAATTCCTGCCAGGGAAAGCTGTGTTATCCCAATTCCTGCCAGGGAAAGCTGTGTTATCCCAATTCCTGCCAGGGAAAGCTGTGTTATCCCAATTCCTGACAGGAAAGGCTGGGTTATCCCAATTCCTACCAGTGGAGACTGGATTATCCCAATTCCTGCCGGGGAAGGCTGGATTATCCCAATTCCTTCCACTGAAAGCCAGGTTATCCCAATTCCTGCCAGGGAAGGCCAGGTTATCCCAATTCCTGCCATTGGAAGCTGGATTATCCCAATTCCTGCCACTGAAAGCCAGGTTATCCCAATTCCTGCCCGGGAAGGCCGGGTTATCCCAGTTCCAGGTGTTTTCCCACTCCCAGATGGCTGTCCCAGGTGGGGTTTGTGTCAAACCCTCGGGGGTGGAGGGAGCCTGGCTGCAGCAGCCAAATCCAGTCAGGAAAACAAATTGCTGCACAAATCCCTGCCGTGGGGAGCTGCCTGTTGGGAAAGGACACAAAAAGCCTCCTGGGGCCTTGGAGATCGATGGAATTCTTCTTCCCTTTCCTGCTTTTTCTCCTCTTTTTCTCCTTTTCTCCTGGTGGAGGTTTGGAGCAGGCAGTGAATGGTCACGCTTCGATGTGGGGCTCCAGACTGATGTTTCCCTTTGCCAATAATCTGGGTTTAATTTTGTTTTCCCTGCTGTTTGCCTGCTTTTTGGAGCCTGCTGTTTATTCAGGCCATGCCTGCAGTTTTTACGATGCGAGCGCTCCCATGGAATGGCTCTGGATATTCCACAATGGATTCATGGAATAAATTCCTGCAGCAGAAAACTGGGGAAAAACCAACTCAGCATTTCCCTCTCAGCATCCCTGAAGTTTCTGAGAGCTCCCCTTTTTCCTGTCTCCCATTTTTAGTGTGTTACAGAGAGATGAGGGGGTTGAACCCCATTTTTATCCTCAAATGAAAGCTCTCCAAAGCCCTAACACGGAAAATAAATCCCTCCTGGTTTTGAGGGGTCGGGATAAGTTGACTGAAGGATGCAGGATGTGGGTGATGCACAACTCCAGCTTCGTTTTCTCTTTAAAATGAAAATTTTGGAATCCCTGGAGCTCGGCTAAACCTTTCCCTCGTCTCTCCTTTGTTTCCAACCCCTGCAGTCAAGAAGCAGATGGAGCTGAAGTCCAGAGGGGTGAAGCTGATGCCCAGCAAGGACAACAACCAGAAGACATCAGTGTGTAAGTTCTTGGCTCTTCCTTCTCTGTCTTTTGGGTAACAATCTCCTGGAACATTTCCATCGGACTTTCCTGTGATCTCTGAAACTCTGCCACTCTGAAAAATTCGGGTGCTTTTCCCCTCTCCTCCCTCTGCATTTCTGCATCACTCCCTCCTCCCCGTGCTCTGGTCACAAGCATTTACTAACTCCTGGAAGGGGGATGAGGGGGTTGGAGTGTGTGGATTTGGTTGATTCTGTGCTCCAGGTCGTGGCTTTGGGCTCCTTTTAGCGGGGAAAACAAAGAATTTTGGGGATGGGGTTGATGTTATCACTGTAAATAAGGAGCAGGGATGAGGAACAACACCAGAAAAAAAACCTATTGGAAAATTTACAGAGGCAGTAGGAGCGCCTTCCTTTTACTGTTTGAGTTTTGTTCCGTTTTCCCTGCAGAAAAATCCCAATTCTGGGTTTATGATGCTGATTTTTGGGGTTCAGTGGTTGCGTTCAGTGGTTGGTGAGTTGGGGGTAGAGCCTCCCCTGTCACTGCTGGTGGGGAAATCTTCCATCTCCCATCAGCTGCTTCCCAAATCAGGAGCAAAACCTGGGGGTTTTATCCCTGACTCTTGGGCTCTTGTGGTGACTCTAAAATAAAACAGGAGGGTTCTGACTTGGAGTTAATATTTGATGTGGATTCAGGTGGGAGCAGGATGTAGCATTTTTCCAGATGGATTTTAGGGGAGAGGCTGGAATTGTTCATTTTGTTGCATAGCCCATTACCCCCATCAGGGAGGAGCAGTTTGGATGTTTCATTCTGGTGGATTTTGGATACAGAATTCAGAAAAAATGGATGAAGGGATGTGAATCGTGGCTCAGTGTCTGTCTGGAATGAGGGGCTCCCTCCCAGCTCCCAGGAGAAGGTTTAGGAGCTCTGTTTTTTTGGGGGCAAGGCCCAACAAGGTCAAAAACATCCCCAGAAACTCCAGAGCAGAAAACACTGGGGGCGTGTCCAGGGAAAATTGATTCCATTTTAAAGGAAAACTCCGAGTCCTGTTCCTGGCCGGGTGATGCATTCCCTGCCAGGGAGAAATTAATTGTGATGAGCATCCCAGTGCATTTAACAGAGTGGGAAATTCAGCTGGAAAACCCCCCTGGCTCGGTGTGGAGACACAGGGATGTGTTTGGAGTGGGGTGGGGGGTGTCCTGGATTTTGGGGGATGTGGGGAGGGAGTGATGGATGCTGGCCTGGCTTCAAGTCATCGCTTTAATGAAGTATTCTGCTGTTAGGAATATACAGAATTCCCATTTCTCCTTTGTGGAGACAACCTTTGGAGCAGTTTTATCCATTTTTAATGCGCTGAGGCTGAGGAGGACACAGCAACTTCACTTCCCTTTGCCTTGTCCCAGCCCTGCTGCATTTCCAAGGAGGAAAATGTGGGAATTCCTTCCCCGTGCCTGGTTTATCCTCTCCCAGGAGCTCAGAGCTGCCAGTTCAGCACCTTGGGAGCTCAGATCCCATCCTGCTGCTGGAGGCAGCTCAGGCTGGAAGTGGTCGAGCTGGAATAATGGGAATGGGGATGGTGGCCCCATTCCTGCCCATTCCCAGCTGGGTCCTTGTCACCCCCTGAGCCTCCAGCTCCTTCCCCATACCCTGCTCCCTTTGAGGTGTGGATTTTCAGCCCTGATTATCCCTATTTCAGGCAGCCTTCTGCTCCCACAGGGAATTTCCAGCTGTAGAAGTGCTGATCCTGAGGAGGTGACACCAGGAAAATTGGGTTTTTTAGATCTGCTCTGTTCCCTGTTGGATTTACAGGGTTGCCCCTCGTGCTCCCAAATTTCCACGAGCTGAGTCTGCATCGCAGATAATTACTCAGGTGGGACGGGCTGGTTCAAGGAATTTCCCATCCCACAGCAATTTCCAGTGGCTCTGGCTCAAATATCAGAAATTCAGGAATTCTTGTGTCTCTTGGTAACGCTTAAAGCTGAGCCGTAAAATCCTAAAATCGTTAAGGCTGGAAAAGATCTTCAAGTCCATGCTTTATTTTCAATTATTCCTACCAGCAGTGTTTTCTTTCCAAGTGCTCTTTGCTAAAACCAGGCTTAAAATCCTGCCTGGAAGAATCCAGGTTTAAATCCTGCAGGTTTTACAGAGGTTTTGGATTTGGGATTGGTCGGTGAGATTAAACCCTGTGTGTGTTCCGTGTGTCTGAGTGGAGGCAAAATGCAGAGATGTAACAGCTGCTCGTGTTATTTTAGGGAAAAAATACATAAAAATATGGAAAAATATGGAATTTTGGGGGGCGGTGCTGGTTGTGCTCAGTCGTGGTGGAATGTGTTTGTTTGAATTCGTAATTAAGTGCCTTGTACTGCTCACCATCAGTAAAATTATTGGGAAATCTCGCTTGAATCACTTCTGGAGGGAAAATAATACAGAGAGAAAAATAACGCAGGCAGAAGAAATAGAGTTTTAAATTTTAGGTCGTGTTTTGGAGGCTGTCCCTGAATGCAGAGTGTAAATGTGGATATTCCAGGTCCTGAAGTGGGAAAATTGCAGTGTTTTGGGTTTTACAAAGCAGCATCGAGGTGGCTTTTGTGGAGTTTGGGTGAGCCCCACCCGGAGGTGGGGTTATGGGAGGGGTCGGATGGGGGAGTGGAAGTTCTGTGCGTATCAAAAAATNGGTGGGCTTTCGTGGAGTTTGGGGGAGCCCCACCTGAGGTGGGGTTATGGGAGGGGTCGGATGGGGGAGTGGAAGTTCTGTGCGTATCAAAAAATGCTTTGCAAAGTCATTTTAGGGGGATGTCGAGCAGTTTTTAGGTCTCAGCCAAGGGTGTGGAAGTTTCTGGTTGTGGAGAAGGTGTGAGAGTGTCCGTGGTGCTGGGAGAGCCTGGAAATGGTCCGTGAATTCTGGAATTCTGGGATTCTGGGAGTGGCTGGGAACCTGCATCTTCAGAAATCTGCTTTGCAAAATAATTTTAGGGGGATGTCGAGCAGTTTTTAGGTCTCAGCCAAGGGTGTGGAAGTTTCTGGTTGTGGAGAAGGTGTGAGAGTGTCCGTGGTGCTGGGAGAGCCTGGAAATGGTCCGTGAATTCTGGAATTCTGGGATTCTGGGAGTGGCTGGGAACCTGCATCTTCAGAAATCTGCTTTGCAAAATAATTTTAGGGGGATGTCGAGCAGTTTTTAGGTCTCAGCCAAGGGCGTGGAAGTTTCTGGATGTGGGGAAGGTGTGAGAGTGTCCCTGGTGCTGGGAGAGCCTGGAAATGGTCCGTGAATTCTGGAATTCTGGGATTCTGGGATTCTGGGAGTGGCTGGGAACCTGCATCTTCAGAAATCTGCTTTGCAAAATAATTTTAGGGGGATGTCGAGCAGTTTTTAGGTCTCAGCCAAGGGCGTGGAAGTTTCTGGATGTGGGGAAGGTGTGAGAGTGTCCCTGGTGCTGGGAGAGCCTGGAAATGGTCCATAAATTCTGGGATTCTGGGATTCTGGGATTCTGGGAGTGGCTGAGAACCTGCATTTTCAGAAATCTGCTTTGCAAAATAATTTTAGGGGGATGTTGAGCAGTTTTTAGGTCTCAGCCAAGGGTGTGGATGTGGGGAAGGTGTGAGAGTGTCCCTGGTGCTGGGGCAGCTCGGGGTGAGGGACACCAGAGCCACCCTGGGTTGGGTGAGACAGGCTGGAAATGATGCGTGAATTCTGGAATTCTGGGAATGGTTGTGAACCCGCATCTTCGGAAATCTGCTTTTCAAAGTCATTTTAGGGGTGGGGTTGAGCAGTTTTTAGGTCTCAGTTTTTAGTGTGTGGAAGTTTCTGGAATTCTGGGAGTGGTCGTGAACCTGCATCTTTGAGCTGTTCTGGGGTAGCACGAGGTGGGAAATCCGGGTTTAGGATTCTCCAGGTGGAACGTTTCCAACTGGAATTGGTCTTTCCCAAAGTCAGGACCTTTTCATGCTGGGTGTTGCTAAATTTGGGAGTATTTCGTGTGTGGGTCAGCATCACTGAGGTTCTGGGATCACTTCAGCCCTGTTTTTTGGGTGCTGAAGGATCTTTGGGGGTTGGAAATGCAGCGAGACCTCGTTGGGGTGAGCCCTGCACCCCAAAATCAACTCCCTGATTTTTGTCACCTCGCCCAGAAGTTTGCATGGAATAACTCAGTGTGACCACACAGATTAACCCTTTAAACCAACTAATCCCTGTCCTTCCCACCCCTCCTGCCAGGAGAAAAGTTTCCCTCCTTTCACTTTATTTCTCGTGCTGAGAAACGTTGGGGCTTTGTCAAAGCTTTTTTGTTTTGTAGTTCCGAAATTCAGTGAGAAATCGTCCCTTGGGAATCCATCAGTGAACTTTTTTTATTAAGAGAGGTAGAATTAAAGAAGATTTTAGCAGCGAATTCCAGTGGCAAAGGGAACAATCAGAGCTGGCTGTCACTGAATGCACGAGGAGAAAAAAATCTGAAAAAATCAGGACAACAAGGGGATGGAAAACCAATCCCATGGTTGGGGGGAGAGAATTCCTGAGCTTCTAATACAGAAATTGAGCAGTTCATCACAATTTTTGGGATCTGCTGTTTCTCCAGTAGCCTTGAAGGGTTCATCTGGGAATGGCAGAGCCCAGATGAAGTTTTGGGAAGGTGAACACGGCCCTGACAGAGTTCTCAGTGTGAAAAATACGGTTTAGAACCTTTGGGTTGGTTGGATTTGTGTGTGCGTGTGCTCAAAACAAAAAGCAGAGACCAAAAATCGCTGTAAATGAGCATCTAATCCATCTCCTCCTTTTCTTTCACTCCTTCAAAGGGAAATTCCCCAGCTCCCAGGATATGGAGATATCTTCCCTCTCCCCCTTTGCTCAGCTTTATCTTCCCTGTTCTCTGCTTTATCTACACGTGTTTTTAGGTGTTAATGAATCTCCAGCTAACGAGGGATCAGCTGGGGTTAGACCTCAGCAATGGGACTGACAAACTCTCCTCCAGGGCCTGTGTTTTCCTGGGAATTTCCTGGGAATTTCCTGGGAATTTCCTGGGAATTTCCTGGGAATTTCCTGGGAATCTGGGGCCTTGTTTCTTCCCAAAGTTTGGAGTCCCAGGCTTCATTTTTATCCAATACAGAAAATAATCACTGGGTGTGACAGCAGTGACCCTCTCTGGGGGGCACAAAAGGGGTGGTTTTGGGGGGATTGACCATGGGAAGACGAATTTGCTGTGGGAATGTGATTTTTTATCATCCAAGGAAGAGCTCACAAGTGTTGGGATGCAGCCCTGGAAGCTCTGGGTGTGTGTGGTCGGGGAGGTTTCATTCCAGACAAGTTTTAGGGGTAAAATTAGGAATTTGAGCACTTTTCCTTCACTCCCTCTTGGCCTTGGGATGTAAAACCCTCGCTGGGTCCCTCATCCTGAGGTGAATTTTCCACAGGAATCACCTCTGTGTGTGAGGGGGGATAGGGAAGGAACCCCAAAGAGGATGACGGCACCTGGAACTTTGTTCAGCCAAGATTTTCCTGTCAGAAACTGGGAGCTGAATCCAAGGGCTCCTTTCCTTCACTCTCTGGGATACATTTGGAATTCTCTGGGCCTGGGAGAGGTGGCAGCAAAGCTTTGGAGCTACAAAATTTGAGGGATGCCGGGTGCTGCTTTGGTGCGCTGCCTCCCCACCTGAGTGAGCTAAACGAGGGGTTATGGACGTGGAAAAGTGGGAAAACAATCCCTCAGGAGGCTGTTTTCCATGAATCCGTGTCTCTGTCACCTCTGGGCCCTCACAAGCACGGAGGAGAGCTCAGAGGGAAAAAGAGCCTTGGAAAGGAAATTCCTAAAAAGGACCCAAAGGGCACCGGCGAGGTGTTGGTGCTGAGGAGAAGCTGGAATATTTTTGGGATCAGCAAAAGCTGGGAACCATTTATGCTTCTCTCCTTGTGGGAACAGCCCCATCTCCCAGCTGTAGTTTGGGATTCCCCAGTGGATAATTCCCAAATATTGGATGGTCTTGGCTTTGTGTGTGTCCAGTCTGGGTGGGTTCTCCTTGTGGAAAACAATCCCTCAGGAGGCTGTTTTCCATGAATCCATGTCTCTGTCACCTGTGGGCCCTCACAGGCACGGAGGAGAGCTCAGAGGGAAAAAGAGCCTTGGAAAGGAAATTCCTAAAAAGGACCTAAAGTGCACCAGCGAGGTGTTGGTGCTGAGGAGAAGCTGGAATATTTTTGGGATCAGCAAAAGTTGGGAACCATTAATCCTTCCCTCCTTGTGGGAACAGCCCCATCTCTCAGATGTAGTTTGGGATTCCCCAGTGGGTAATTCCCAAATATTGGATGGTCTTGGCTTTGTGGGTGTCCGGTCTGGGTGGGTTCTCCTTCCGTGCTCCCCCCTGCCCCTGAGCCCTCGTGTCTGTCGTGAGAAATGTGCTGGTGTCACCTCAGTGTCCCCCTCCTCCTGGCAGTGGCCTTTGGGATGAGAATTGGGATTTTTTTCCCTGAGATCCAGCAGCAGGCAGAGGTGGAGTGGAATGGGGTTGGTTCAGCGCTTCAGCGTCGTGGCCGAGAAACGTGGTGGTGTTTTGGGTGCAAAGAAAACTGAGTCCCATGGAATTCCCGTGGTAAAATCACCCCTTTGTCCCATATTATCGCGCTGGAATTCCAGTTGGAAATCAGGATTGTGCCAGGGCTGAGGAACTCCCCAGGTTTCCCCACCCTGAATGCTGCTTTTGCGCCTTGGAGAGGGCTGGGAATTGTCACTGTTGGCGCTGCAATGAAGGACTCAGAGACACGAGTGTGGTCAGCAGAAAGGAATGAATTATTTAATTAATAAAAGACAGGTTTTTATGTGTTTAGTTCTTTCAGTGTTTACCTAAATGGCAAGAGGTTATTGGAGCTCTAGCTAACTACCTACCAGAGTGATTGGTCACTTCTCACATCATCCATTTCCCTAGTTGGTATCACAACAATTCTAATTATATTTGCAGGTGCAAGACTGGCAAAGTCTGTTTACAGAAAACTTTATCAGGTTTTGCGTAGTTTCACATGAGAAAGAACAGAGCTCTCACGAGCTGCTGCTGAGAGCTGAAATCTTCTCTGCTAAAGCTTTTTAGCATCCACAGGGAATGGGGAGGCCGAGGCTGGAGCTGGGAGCTTTGTCCAGTGCTGGTCACCACTCCATGGATTTCACGTTTGTTGGCATCGAAGTTGCTCCATCAAATTTTCCATGTTCCAACTAAATGACTTCGCTTCAAACCCTCGACTCGCATCCCCCTCTCCTTTCTCCCTCTCGTTCTGTGCTTGGTTTCCCTCCCTGGGATCACCCTCCTGCCTTTCCATGGAGTTGTTTTCTTTCCCTGGCACACTGGGCTGGGCTCCGAGGGGCACGAGGTCACTTTGGAGGGTGGCAGGTGGTGCTTTAATCACAGGAAATGGGCTCTGTAATCGGTGTCGTTTAACAGAATGAAAAAAAAAAACAAAAAACCAACTCTTTCCAGAGGTATTTCTGTAGTGGAACGGAGGGAAAAGTGTGTCCCTAGCTGGCATTTCCTAGAAAACACTCGGGTGCTTAAACTGAGCGGGAGATTTCTTTCCAAAGCTGTTGTTTTTCCGGAATAAAGCGGAACACGTTGAGGTTTTCGAGCTTCCAGTTGCCATTTTTCTCGCCACATCCACCAAGACAGCTGCTGAAAAGAATGTTTCCTTTGCTATTCTGTCTCTGTATGTGCTGTTTTTTTGCTTTGTAGTAACTCAGGTTGGTGTGTCCCAGGGACATAATTTGTGTCCAGACCCTGGGATTCCCGAGAGAGGCAAAAGGATAGGCAACGATTTTAGGTAAGAACCTTTTTTCTGTGTGTGGTCTGTGCATGCTGCAGAGCTCCTGGGTGTGCTCCTGGCGTGGGGGGCTCTGTTTGCAGTCACCCTCTGCCCCCCTCGGGTGTGGCACCTCCCAAATTGCCCAAATTTGGGGAACACGTGTGGAAAACCCTGCCCGTGTGTGCTGTCCCACATGGGAATCTCTAAAGATCCCTCTGAGTATTTTTATCCTCTCCCAGTCCATTTTATCCTCTCCCAGTCCATTTTATCCTCTCCCAGTCCATTTTATCCTCTCCCAGTCCATCTTATCCTCTCCCAGTCCATCTTATCCTCTCCCAGTCCATCTTATCCTCTCCCAGTCCATCTTATCCT